>CM044395.1:77652500-78080000 GCA_024322285.1 Musa beccarii
TTTTCAGTGTTTACTCAAAGTTACATAAATGCTATTGGTTTAAGTTCACGGCAATTACTCGAAAAAAATATCATTTTTTTTTATATGTTTCTAATCAGTCATGCTCTAGGAAAACACTTCATAAAAACACTATAATGAAATAATTTTGTTGGTGTTTCTGAATCTATGATGCAAATGATATTCTAGTATAATTATATATATGAAATGTAGTGTAATAAACATAAGAATTATAAAAATACTGATTATATAATGTTTTGATGCAATATTTATAGTGTTTTAGAAATGCGAATGAAAACACTATAAATACTTCAACAATGCAATCTTTTTATCACTTTTTTTTTAATTAACGATGCAATTGATGTCATAGTACAATTGTGAAACATTACATACACAATGTTCTTACATTATTTTACAATGTTTTAAAAAAGTGAATGAAAACACTATAAACACTTCATAAATATACCTTAACAAAATATTTATATTATATTTTTGAATCCATAATCATTAGGCATAAGGAGTTAACAAATTTGAGGTGATTCATGATATAATATCATTGTCTCATCATTAAACTTTTATAGTAATTCAAATTTAGGTTAAAGTTTCAAAAACAATTATGAAAGTACGGATAAATATTTTGCGAATCCTTCAACTTTTCATATTGTTGTTCTCAGATTTTTTTGTGTTTAGTCAACTTTTCATATTATTGTCCTTATTTTTTTTGTATTATTAGTTTGAGTGTAGGGTGTTTGCCTACAAAAATATCATCTTATGTTTTTCCCAATTAGTCACCATTGAGGAAACACTTTAAACAATACTATAAGGAAACATTTTTATCACTTTTTTTAAATCCGTAGATTCAAACGATGTGGTAGTATAATTGTGTATATGTAATGCAGTGCAATGAATATAAGAATTACTAAAAAGTACATATATAATATTTTTATATTATCTTTACAATGTTTTAGAAATAGGAATGAAAGCACTATAAAGACTTCATAAAAACATTTTACAAAATATTTTTATTGATTTTTTGAATCCATAGCCATTTGGTGAAAGGAGTTAATAAATCTGAGGTGATTTATGATGTGATGTCATTATCTCATCTTTAAACTTTTGTAGCATTTCAAATTTAAGTCAAATTGAAAAAAAAAATTAATGAAGGTACGAACAAATATTTTGAGAATCCTTCAGCTTTTCATATTATTATCCTCAGAATTTTTTGTATTATTGGTTTGAGTTTAGGGCAATTGCTCGGAAAAATATCCACTTTTTGAATTTTTCCAATCAATTACCCTTTTATAAAATACTTTATAAAGATATTTTAACAAAATAAGTTTGTGGATGTTTTCGAATTCATGATGCGAATGATGTCATAGTACAATAATGCATACAGAATGGTACTATAATGAACGTAAGAATAACAAAAATATTACTTTTATATTGTTGTTATGTGATCTTTATAGTATTTTAGAAATGCAAATAAAAACATTGTATACACTTTGGAAAAATACTAGAACAACATATTGCTGTTAGGACTGAAATAAGCACTATGAGGGGGTGAATTAGTGTTTTTATAAAAATTACGTTAATTAAAAAAACTTCATTTGATAAAACTTATATCAAAAAAGCATTTAAACTTACAGAAAATATGAAATAGAGTGAGTAGCTAAATCAGTAAGTAATATAAATAAAAGCAGCAAAGAATAGAAGACACACCAGTTTTACAGTGGTTCGGTTATCATGACCTATGTTTACTCTTGATTTCTCCTCCGTTGAGATCACCGACAATTCACTATTAATCTTCTTTTAATAGATGAAGATCAATTATCCTCTTATAGCTCTATTATCTTTTTTCATAGGTTTAGGAGATAACTTTTACAATTCTCTCAACCCTCTCTTAAACAAAATTTACACTTAGGAGAAGAGGAGGGGAACTCCAAAGGAATTACAATAGTATTTTCACAGGTTTTCATTCTCTATTCTTGCTGTTCCAAGCAGGAATAGTTAGGGTATTTGTAGACCCCAAATGACTTCAAAAATGGAGCCAAAATTTCAAACACCTTAGGATTTTGAGGTACTAGTGGTACCACCGCTTGTGCTGGATAGTATCATCGTCTATAGTACTGACACTGGGTAGTACCATCACCTAGTCTGGCGATACCATCGCTTGACAATGAGTGATACCATTGCCTTGTTAGGATCAAGAATGACACTAGGGGAGGATGAATTAGTACAGCGGTTAAAAATATTAATTTATGTGATTTCGAAAAACTTCATACGTTGAAAATATTTCGTTCAATAAAAACTATATCGATAGTGTTTAAACTTAAAAGAGACTCATAAGTGAATAATGACAGTGATGAAAAGTATAGAATCGAAATTATAAAGAGCAAAACAGAAAAGAACACAACACATCGGATTTTTATAGTGATTTGGTTGTCCAACCTATGTCTACTCCCGATTCCTTCTTCGTCGAGGTCACCGGCTTCCACTATTGATCTTTCTTCAAGGGCAAAGATCAATCACCTCTTACAGTACTCTTTACAAGCTACTCACTCTTTTTATACAAGCTTCTAACACTTAGACTCACAGGAGGTGAACTCATAATGTTGCCAATTAATTTCACTATAGTCTTAGTTCTTTTTGTTTACTTCTCTATGTGCAGTAAGCTGAGAAGTAAGGGGTATTTATAGACCTTAATTGGCTTAAAAAATAAAGCCAAAAAAGGTCTCATCACTAGTTTATGTGGTACTGGCGGTACCATCGCTAGTGAGCTTTACCACTGGGCGGTATCATTGCCTGCGGTACTATCACCAAACAAAGTCCTAGCTAATAGAACTGGGTGGTACCACCGCTTGAAGTTAATAATGCCTAACGATACCATTGCCTAAACACTTGGGAGACCAAGCCCTGGGTGGTTCCACCACCCCAGTTTGGCGGTGCCACCGCTAGACAGGGTTCAATAACACTATTTTGGTCTTGAGTCTAGCCCAAACCAGTCCAATTATGGGCCCAATTGGCCCCTAACAGAGTTAGTGGGATTACCTCCCAAACGTAACTCCAATTATGTGCTAACTACGACATTTAAGACATATACTAAAGAAAAGAAGTCTGGTAAGTCTAAGTTTCTTCCTGCCAGCTTCTGACGATCTTTCAGTGGATTTCTGATGAATCCTTGGCAATCTTACAACAAACTCCCGACAAGCTCCTAGACCTACTTGGCGAGTTCTGACGAGCTTCTTTGGCAAGCTCCGATCTTCTCGGTGAGCTCCGGAGTACTTCCAGTGATCTTCTCGGTGAACTTCCGATGTTCACTTCGGCAAGTTCCTAACGAACTCTTGATAAATTCCGGCAACACTCCCAATGAACCTTCGGACTCCCGACGAACTCTCGGACTCCCAACTTTTCATTCGATCTTGACTCCAACACTTCGTTTTGCTTTATGCTTTCATTACTATCATAGTTAATCCTGCATACTTTTCTCAATATATAGATTAGATCAAATAACTTATCAATTGATTTTATCATCAAAATTCAAGATTCAACAATCTTCCCTTTTTTGATGATGACAACCAATTGATGATGGAGTTAACCTTAACTCTCCATATCTATATGTCATACTTAAGAAAAGACCACTTGAATTCAAAGCCTTTGAATTCAAGCTCCAAACGATAAGTTATATGCATTTTAACTAATCGACATGCTCAACATGATACTAAGCATGATTTTTCATCTCAAAATATGATATCATGTATTTATCACAATACCAAAATGATGTCAAAGCATGACAATCATTTTTAAGTCTGATATCAAATGAAGTTGGACAATCATCATTTCAAAGAATGATCTAACTTCAAATTATGAAATTTAGCATAATTCAAACTTCAAGTTTGATACCAAATGATAATTTATCATATCGAGGTACGATACCAATTTCAAGTAGCATGTTAAGCATGATAAGTTCGATACCAAATCAAATGATAGACATTCATCATCAAGTACGATAATGAGCATGATTTTAAGTATGAAATTTTTTCAAGTATCCATGCTACATTTCAAGCATTTGTGATGTGTTTCAAGCATTCATGATATCTTCAAACATTTACGATACATTTTACACTTTACGATACAAATGATACATTTTATGCATTTATGATACAAAGCATATTTCAAGCATTTCGATATATTTTGATACATTTCAAGTATTTACAATGCATTTGATGATACCAATCACATTTCAAGCATTCATAATACTAAGCATGATACGTCTCAAGTTTTTATCAATTTATCACTTTCTCTCCTTTTGTCATCAAAAAAAGGAAATGGACAATCATTTTAAGCAAGCAAAATTTTAGATGTTGCGATAGGTTTTTTTTTTTGAAAGGAAGAAAGGAGAAGGAAAAGTCCATGAATAGTCCATTCATCAAGAAGAATCGAGATATTAAAAGTCTATGAATAATATATGGAAAACAATCCATTCGAGCTATTTAAAATTCATTTCATCAAGAGCTAAAGAATTCATGACATAGAAAGAAAGAGATTCATAATAAGAGCTAAAGATGTGAATAAAATTCATGAAGTAGAAGGAAAAGAGATCATTCAAGCTATCAAAAATTCATGAAACTTCTACTTTTCATCAAGAGCTCTTGATATAAAAATGTGAATAAAGAGGAGAGATTCAAGAGTTAAGAATATCATTTTATGACATATGAAATCCATAAATAACATTTCTATCAAATGACATTAAGTAAAGTCCATGAATAAAATCTAGGAATGCCGTTTCTATCAAATAAAATTCATCAATGATATTTTTATCAAATAAAATTCGTGAACGCTGGTTTTATCAAATAAAATCCATTCATAATCATGGCAAAAGCTTGCACAAGCATGAAATGCATGAATGATTCATTAAAAAATCATGAATGAGAGGAGGATTTAAGAGTATCAAAAGTCATCAAATGATAGAGCAAGGATATCAAAAATTCATGAAATAAACTCGATACCAAGATAAGAGGATGATGATATAAAATAGATTCAATAAAAGCTTCCATTTACGAAAAATCAAAAAAGTCCGGAAAAGGTATACAACAAACTCATGCATCAGAACAATTTAACATTCTTAATTAATGCATTATGAAACTTAAAGGGAAATATGCACTATTACAACATGGAGAGTGTAGAAGTATATTACAACACATAAAGTCAAGAAGTACAACATAGTGTTCAAAAATAAGAGCTACTCATCAGGTGATACACCAAAGTGTCTAAATAGATATTAATTTGACGATGAACTTATCACACTTCAGTTAAGATCTCATCTTGTAGCAACTTAAGTTGAACTTGCTACGATTCAAGTTGATCCAGCCAAGTCATAATCGGATCGGTAGATGATGAAGGTGTTGGATTTGTCGGTGCTGTCTCAAAGGGACTAGGGAGAGGAGACTGATTACCCCTAAATATTTGTGTTTCAAGTTTGGGTTCAAGAGGGAGAGGATTGGTTCTTCTAGGTAGCCTAATCCAAATTCTATTTTTTAGTGTGTACCTTAATCGTCTAAGTAGGTTTCTATTGATCATATTGTATCTATCTACCTTTATTTTCTCCTCATTTTGTTGTATCATAATGTTATGTGCATGTATTAGCCTTGTGATTAAACCGCCATATGGAAGCATTAAGTCTATAGTTGATATGTCGATCATGTTTTGTCGTATTAAATATCCAAAGTAATTTTCATATTATCTAATACATTGTACCTAATTCTATTTGATTTATCTCATCATGATGATATTGTTTTGGTAGTAAAATGCTTATTATAATATGATGAAGTACTTTAGAATTAAAGGGTAGCATGTGTTCACAACTTTTAGGAATGATTGACAAGTTCGGGTTTCCAAAAATGATACATAAAGCTTCGAAAAAGATTATTCCAATTGCATCTAAGTCTCATTGGCCTTTAAAATAGCAACCTCTTCCCTTCTCAAAAATTCCTATAAGGTTGCAAATGACAATTTATAATTGGTATATGACACCTTAGGAGGTAGGTTGATACATTCGTCTTCGTCTATATTCAAGTTGTTGTAAAATAAATGAACAAGCCTAGGGTATATCGGTTCACTAATTTGTAAAATAGGTAAAACATCTAGATTAGCAAACCATTGGATAGGCTCTAAGTCCCCTAATTCTTCTAGATCTACATATTTTCCTTTGTGTATATTCCTAGATTCAAAGTTAGGAAGCCTAAGGGCACTTTCATTTGAGTTAAAAAGAATGGTGTCATATGATTCATCTACTCTCCTCTTCCTCTTGTCTCTAGATGATCTTCTAGGTGCCATTGGTCTACAAATGTTGATAATGAAAGAAACCAATGTAAAAGGGCAGAAATAATTCATGAATTCAAGGGAAAGATTTCAAAGAATACTTTTGTGGTGATTTCAAGGATTGATCCTAGAATTTATGGAGCAGAGAGCCCTTCTTGGATTTCTAAAAGAGGAGGATGAAGAGTGGGAGGTAGGAGAGGGTTTTTGAGAGATGAGGCAAGTGTTGTGGTCGGTTCTACTACCGGTCCTAAAGTGCCATTTTATAGGGTAGTCTCGGGCGGTGCCACCGCTAGCTGGGTGGTGCCACCGCCTAAGGACAGAATGTTCTGGTGGTGCTACCGCCAATTCCAGTGGTGCCACCACTGGTACATTCCCTTAGGCTCAATTGGACTACAACACTTTTATTACTTGATCAATTGATCTTTCACATTTAACATCTATTTTATAATGAGTCTAATATTGAATGTTCGCGTTAACTATAATGTAATTAATCAAGCGAAATCATCTAAGTTCCTTTTATTTATCAATTTGAATGAACCACATTTCTTTAGAGAAAGACAATTCATCAAACCTTTTCAACATACAAAGAAATTTCATGATCATCAAAAGACTTCAAGAATATTTTCTTTAGGAGGATCAAGGGAGAACGATTAACGAGAAAATTGATAACTTGAATATTAAGAGAGGAGTTTAGACAAGTGTTTTTGAAAGCTTGAATATCAACATCAATATCATCATCAAAATCATTCTTAAGAGGTCTAACAAGGTTAATTTACCTAGTGTCCCTTTGTCTCAATACTAGTGTATTTTAGCATCGTTATTCAAGGTGGAAGGTTAACGTATAAAGGATCAACACATTTCAATCATTATGCAATTAATAATCTTTTATTATTTGAGCTAGTAAGCTTGATTATGATCATGCTTCATTGAGATACCATCACTTGCTCCTAGCTTATGATGGTAAACATTTCTACAAAAAAAGATGATTTTTAGGTACCCATTTGACCTTGGGTGCCTCAAAAATTAATATACTCAACTTATCATTTTGCATAGAGTTTTTTACGGTTCCTTTAGGAACCCAAATTAACTTGTGTGGACTATATTTCTTAAAAGGACATTTATGAGTAAAATGTCTGAGTTTACAATAAAAATTACATTTGGTGTAGGGTGATACATGTAAGGTAGGGCCTTTAACAAAGATGGTTGACTTTTGGTAAGAGCTACTCACAAAACCAATTTCATCTCTTCTATGAATGTGATCCTTATTAGCAAGGATCATGTTCAAGGATTTGCTACCAATCTTAAACTTTTCTACAGTTTTATTGAGCAAGTGAACTAAAAGATTTATTTTATATTCCTTTACTCTACTAGTGCTTTCGTGTATGATTTCGAGTGTATGCTAAATATCAAAAGTCATTTCGCAAATAGACACTCGATTGAATTCATTTTTATCTAAAGCATAAAATAAGATATTCATAGCCTTGGCATTTAAAGAGAAAGTCTTCTTCTCCAACTAATTCCAATCGTTCATTGGAAGAGAAGACTTTTGAAAATTATTTTTGATAATGTTCCATAACTCAAAATCCATAGAAATAAAAAAGATTCTCATCTTAATTTTCCAATACGTGTAATCCGTCCCATTAAACATGGGTGGACGTGTGATTGAATGACCCTCTCGATTGCTGGTAAATGCTATCTCCCTTGGGTTTCAAACCAAAATGAGAGTGACCTCGCTCTGATACCAATTGTTAAGATCAAGAACGATACTAAGAGGAGAAGAGGGGGGGTGCGAATTAGTGCAATGGTTAAAAATATTGATTTATGCGATTTTAGAAAATTTTATACATTAAAAATATTTCATTCAATAAAAATGATATCGATTATGCTTAAACTTAAAGAGACTCGTAAGTGAATAATGGCAGTGATGAAAAGTATGAAATCGAAATTGTAAGGAGTAAAACAGAAAAGAACAGGACACATCAAATTTTGTCGTCTGACCTACGTCCACTCCCGATTCCTCCTTCGTAGAGGTCACTGGCTTTCACTATTGATTTTTCTTTAAGGGCAAAGATCAATCACCCCCCTACAATACTCTTTACAAGCTGCTCACTCTCCTTATATAAGCTTCTAATACTTAGATTCGGAGGAGGTGAACTCACAATGTTTACAATCAATTTCATTATAATCTTAATTCTTTTTGTTCACTTCCTTACGTGCAGTAAAATGAGAAGTAAGGGATATTTATAGGCCTCAATTGGCTTAAAAAATGGAGCCAAAAAGGGTCCCATCCCGAGTTTCCGGGATACTGATAGTACCACCGCCAGTTCTAGCAGTACCATCGCCAGTGGGCTCTAACATTGGGCAGTATCACAGCCTCTATCTGGCGGTACTACCGCCAAATAGAGTCCTGGCTACTGAAACTAGGTGGTACCACTGTCTAGTCCTGGTAGTTAATAACACATGGCGGTACTACCACCCAGTCTAGGTGGTACCACCACCCAGACACTTAGGAAACCGAGTCTTGGGTAGTTTCACCACCCCAATCTGATGATGCCATCACCAGATAAGGTTCAGCAACATTGTTTAGGCCTTAAATCCGGTCCAAACTAGTCCAATTACGGGCCCACTTGGCCCCTAACAGAGTTAGTGGGATTACCTCTCAAACCTAACCATAATTACATGCTAATTACGACATTTAATACATATACTAAAGAAAACAACTCCGATAAGTTTAAGTTTCTTCCGGCGATCTTCCGATAGACTTCTGATGAACCCTCAATAATCTTTCAATGGACTCCTGGCAAGCTCCTAGACTTTATGACGATCTATATGGCGAGTTCCGACGAGCTTCTTTGGCAAGCTCCGATCTTCTCGACGAACTTCCGACGTTCACTTCGGCAAGTTCTTGACGAACCCTCGGCAAATTCCGACAACACTCCCGACAAACCTTCGGACTCCCAACGAATTCTCAAACTCCCAATGTATCGTTCGATCTTGACTCCAATATTTCGTTTTGCTTTATGCCTTCATCATTATCATAGCTAATTCTGCATACTTTTCTCAACATATAGATTAGATCAAATAACTTATCAATTGATTTCATCATCAAAATTCGATATTCAACACGCCTAACACAGTCTTGGAGACTATGTCTCAGAGACTGAGCCACTAGCAATTCCACCGCCTATTATAGCAATGCCACTATCTGACTCACTTTTTAGGTCACTGAATGAGCTTTCTGCTTAGCCCAAAATAGCTCCAACTTAGACCTAATTGATTCCTAATTAAGTTAGTACGATTACACCAAAACTAACTCAATTAGTCCCCTAAACTATTTTAATCTAGATAAATCATTACAAAACACAAATTTTTTTATGTTATCTAGTATTCTAAAAATGTGAATAAAAACACTATAAACATTTCATACAAACACTTAACAAATTTTTTTATCCTTTTTTTAATCCATAATATTTAGTGAAAAGAGTTAACAAAACTAAAGTGATTTATAATGTGATGTCGCTGTCTCATTTTTTAAATTTTGAAGCGATTCAAATTTAAGTCAAAGTTAAAAAAGAAAAATAAAAGTACGAACAAATATTTTGAGAACCGTTCAACTTTTCAGATTGTTGTCCTTCAATTTTCTAGTGTTTAGTCAACTCTTTTAATTATTGTCCCAAGATTTTTCTATGATATTGGTTTGAGTTTAGGGCGATTGCCTAGGAAAGGATCATTTTTTAGATTTTTCCAGATAAGTCACCTCCCGTGAAAACACTTCTTTTTTGAGTTCTTATCGCTTTTTTAAAATCTATAATGTAAATGACGTCCTCAAGTAATTTTAGCGCACGCGCAGCGCATATATATATATATATATATATATATATATATATATATATATATATATATATATATATATATATATATATAGAGTTATTGATTTTTCGGATGATGCCTTATTCATTTTAATGATATTGATAAGTGTCCAAACAGACACAAGTCAGTGGTCAACATTCACGAATGATAAAAATATCACTCATATTGAGGATAAAAATAAGCCAAGTTCAAGCTAAATAATTTGATTTGAATTGAATGAATCAAATTTTTTAGATAAAAATAAAAATAGTAATAATATTATTGAAACTAAATAGGGCAAGAAACACACAGTAGATGAAGTTAAAAAAGATGAAATTTATATACCATTGGTGATATTAGTGAGGTTATATATATGAACGAGGGTATGTATGAAGATGATATTGGAGAGGCAAGCATGATATAGGTTGCTAGTATTAGACATTCAGTATATGGAGATGATAATTTTGTATTAAATACTTTTATTTCGTATATGGAAGATGAGGATTTTATACCCAAAGATCTATTTTTTGTACAAGTAAACAAAAGATCATTTCCATAAACATTATTATTGTTATGTAAAACTGTTATGATTTAATTGAGATATTTTATGGTTTCTTTATAAGTTTTTCATGATAGAAAGATGTTTAAACAAGTTGTCGAAAAGTATGTAATACAAAAAAAAAATAATGTAAAACATATTGTGACGTCAAGTAAGAATATTAAGATTCAGTATGTAGATAAAGAATGTGGATGGATGAGATGGATGATATGTGCTCGTAGAGTTGAAAGTTGTCCAATTATGAAATTTTTTAATAAACACTAATATAATATACCAAGAATGGCTAAAGACCATTGGGAGTATTCCAGTTTGTAACCAATCAAATTAAAGACATAAGTACTAGTGAATTAGGATTACACACTAAAGACGATTATTATAGATATACATAAAAGATTTAATATTGGCATATTTTATAAAAAGGCATAGCAATGAATAAAGTTCGTAAAAATTTTATTGAGTCGTACATGGACTTAATCCAATTTTAAAGAAAACTTAGGATTCATGACTATGATACAACAATTCAGTTATTGACAACTTCCGAAGGAATATTTCGATGAGTGTTTTGAGCATTTAGATGTTGTATTAAAAAATTTAGGATTAATATAAGACCTATGTTCATTATGGATGCAGCTTACTTAATTGAAAAGCATCCACGTGCTGGCTATAAGAGTGGATGGTGCAAACAAACTATTCCCACTTGCATTTGTCATGAGTGAGATTGAAAACAGGGATCCTTGGCAATGATTTCTACTAGAATTACGAAGTTGTATTGGGGTATATCAATCATTAGTGATCGAAATCTAGATATTTTATAGTTATCAAGGAGATCTTCCTATAGGTTTGTCATGGATATTGCATGACATATAAGTGGAAGAATCTTGGTGATGTTAAAGCGGGAAAATTATTTTGGGCTGTAGCCAAAGTTATAAATATATACAAATTTAATGAATGCATGCAAAGAATCAGAGAACATTACACTAATAGTTATTATTGGATTTTAGGCGATCATATATCTCTAAAATCTTCCGTATCTATGGGATGTTGAATCTTAAATTTTGATATATCTCTAAAATCCTACATATCTATGAGATATTGAATCTCGGATTTTGATGATGAAATCAATTGATAAATTATTAATCTAATCCACATATTGAGAAAAGTAATGCGGGATTAACTACGATCATGAATAAGACATAAAGCATATGTTAGATCGGAGTCAAAGATCGGGTGATACGCTGAAGGTTCGGACGATACATCAAAAGCTCACCGAGAGTTCATCGGAAGCTCACCGAGAGTTCATCAGAAACTCGTCGAGAAGTTCATCATGAGTTTGCTGAGAGTACGTCGGAAGCTTACCGAGAGTTCGTCGAGAGTTTGCCGAGAAGTCCATCGGGAGCTTGTTGGGAGTCAGCTGGAAGATCGTCGAAAATTTATCGAGATTTTGTCGGAAGAACAATTGACATAACCGAACAAAGATTGCTTAGTTAATCCATTACTTATCATACTTAAAACTTAGATTGAGTTAGGATTGAGAAGTAATCCCACTAACTCAGTTAGGGACCAATTGGACCCGAATCAGGGTTAGTTTGGGCCAGACTGATGGCCCAAATAGTGACTTGGAGCTATGTCAGGCAGTGGCACCGCCAAGACTAGGTGGTGGAACTATCCAAGACTCAGTCTCTCAGGAGATCTAGGCAGTGGAACCGCCCAAACTGGGCGGTGGTACCGCTAGCAATTAATGCTGCCAAGTGATGGTATCGCTAGAGTCTAGTATCCGAGACTCTGTCAAGCGGTAGTACTACCAAACTACGCAGTGGTACCACCCAATGTTAGAGAGTACTAGCGGTGGTATCACTAGTACCTCAAAAACCCGAGATGAGACCTTTTTTGGGTTCATTTTTAAAGTTAATTGAGATCTATAAATACCTCATACTTTTATGCTTGTATAGCATGAAAAAAATGAACCAAAATTTTGAGATCCAAGAGAAAATGCTGTTGTAATCCTTTGAGAGTTCACCTTCTCTTGTTCTAGTTTAGAATTCTATTTATGGATGAGTGAGCAAATTGTAAAAGGTTACCTCCTAAATCTGTTAAAATAAGAAAAGATCTATAAAAGGGATAATTGATAGAAAAGATCTATAAAAGGGATAATTGATCTTCGTCTATTGAAGGAAGATCAATAGTAAAAGTCAATGACCTCGATGGAGGAGGAATCAGAAGTGGACGTAGGTCACAACGACCGAACCACTATAAATTTAATGTATACACTCTTCCTTCTCCTCTTTGCTCTTTAGTCATATTGTATACTGCCTTACTTGCTTATCATACCCTTGCTAATGTTTTCAGAGTTAAATGCTTTTTCGATACGATTTTTATCAAGCTAAAAATATTATGAATCGTTTTTGTTTTAACATATGCACTAATTCACCCCTCCCCCTCTTAGTGCCGACTTGATTATAATAATTGTATCAGAGTGAGGTTACTCTCAATTTAGTTTAAAACCTAAGAGATGTTGAATCTCGGATTTTGATGATGAAGTCAATTGATGGTTATTTGATCTAATCCATTTTTGAGATAAGTGTGCAGGATTAACTATGATAGAGCAAATTACCAAAGTCAAGTTGCTGAAAGTTCAAGAGTCCACTAGAAGTCCGAAGGATCATCGGAAGTTCTACCGGAGCCAACCGAGATGAAATCAGGGACTTGCCGAAGGTTTCGGAAGTTTACCGGAAAGATCGTCGGAGGTTCGCGGAGATAACCGAGAAGGTTCGGAAGGGTGCCAAAGACTCGTTGAACTCGTCATAGAATCCGAGAGCCAGTTGGGAGTCTACCGGAAGGAATCCAAGGGATTGCCGGAAGTCCGTCGGAAGATCGCCGGAAAGCTCTTCGGAAGATAACTTGATGGTGTTGGTATAATTTGGCTTTAGAAGATCATAGTTAGCACTTAATTAGGGTATAGAATAGGTGTTAATCCTATCTAGACCTGTATTGGGCCAATTGGGCCTTTATTGGGCTGTATTGGGCCGAAGGTAAGGCCCATACAGTTTCTGGCAAGGGCCGACGGTAGCACTGCCGGACCCAGGCGGTAGCACCGCCTGTTGATCGAACGCAGGCGGTAGTACCACCCAGTGCAGCGAGTGGCACCGCCGACAGGTGGTTGCAACCACACTATGTCGAGCGGTAGTACCACCCAGCGGCGGTGGCACCGCTGACAGTGGTTGCAACCACTGTGTCGCGGTAGTACCGCCGAGCGCTGCTGGTAGTACCGCCGAAGACATAGACACACGCAAGGTGTGTCAGCAGTAGCACCGCCAAAGATACGACACGCTAGCAAAGGTGTGTCGCGGTAGTATCGCTAATGCCAAAGCGGTATATCGCCTACAATCAAATTTCGGACAAGACTTTTTGAGCGGGATTTTTGAATCCAAAAAGCTCTATAAATACCCCTTTACTTCTAGCTGATTGGCTTACCTTTTGCAGTGTTAGATTTGAGTCTAAGCCATAGCAAATTCCTGCTTTCAATTGTTCAAGTGTTCACCTCCTTCTTCTACTTGTAAAAATTCTGTAAAGAGAGGGAACCTCTTGTAAAGGGCTGTAAAGGGGTGTTTGGTCCTTCCCCTTCAAGAGACTTGCTAGTGGAAGTTAGGAGCCTCATTGGAGGAGGCTTCAAGAGTGGACATAGGTCATTTGACCGAACCACTATACATCGCTGCGTTTACTTGCTGTGTGAGTATTTAAAATTCTGCATCGTAAATTTCTTAAGCTGCAAACTGATCGGATTTCTTCTCCCTACTTCAACTTTCATTTACTTGAATATTTTCAAGTTAAAGTCTCTTTTGGTGAATCAAGTTCTTAAGCAAATCTCCGGAATCGGTTTTCAAGCTTTATTCATTTTAATCCGCTGCACTAATTCACCCTCCCCCCTTTTAGTGCCACTCCGAACCTAACAATTGGTATCAGAGCAAGGTTCACTCTCATATTTGGTTTAAAACCCAAGAGAGATGACCTTTTCTGGCATGCAAGAGGGTCACTCCATTACCCGTCCACCCATGTTTAATGGGTCAGATTATACTTATTGGAAGACTCATATGAGGATTTTTCTTATTTCTATGGATTTTGAGCTTTGGAATATTGTTGAAAATGATTTTCAAAAATCCTCTCTTCTGATGAGCGAATGGAATGAGTTAGAGAAGAAGGTGTTTGCTTTAAATGCCAAGGCTATGAATGCCTTGTTTTGTGCACTAGACAAAAATGAATTTAATCGTGTATCGATTTGTGAATCGGCTTTTGATATTTAGCAAACTCTTGAGATCACTCATGAAGGCACTAGCCGAGTGAAAGAGCCCAAAATCAACATTCTTGTGCACTCTTACGAGCTTTTACGAATGAAACCAAGTGAGTCCATTGGAGACATGTACACCCGCTTTACGGATGTCATCAATGGACTCAAGACACTTGGTAAAGATTTTTCTAATTTTGAATTAGTAACAAAAATTTTAAGATCCCTTCCGAAATGTTGGGATCGAAAGGTTACGGTCATTCAAGAGGCCAAGGACCTTAAAAATTTTCCTATCGAAGAACTCATAGGGTCTTTAATGACCTATGAAATGACATGTCATGCTCATGATGAGCTAGAGAACCCCCTTCTAAAGAACAGGAAGGATATGACATTAAGAACTCAAGAAGACCACTTGAAAGGAACATCAAGTGATGAGGACCTTGACGAGGACATTGCACTCTTAACTAGAAAATTTAAAAAATTCATTAAAAAGGGCAAATTTAAAAATGATTTTAAGAACAAACTTGAACCAAAAAAGGACCAAGTCATATGTTATAAATGCAAGAAGCCGGGGCACTTCAAAAATGAATGCCCCCAAGCCAAGAAGAAGCAACTCAAGAAGAAGAAGGCATTGAAGGCTACATGGGATGACTCGAGTGATTCCAAGGATGAAAAAGCAAGCATCAAAGAGGAGGCCAACTTTGCTCTAATGGCTTTGGGAGAAGAGCTAAGTGATTTACTTAATGAAGATTTATCTTTCGATGAGCTTTTTATTGCTTTTCATGAATTATTTGATGATTGTAGAACTGTTACAAAAAGCTTCAATTCTTTAAAAATGGAACATGCTTTATTACTAGATAAGTTTAAGAGTCTTGAGCATGATTCTCTCCCTCTACTCCCATGCTCTAAGTGCAATCACTTAGAAGCAATCAAAAAGGAGAACTTGCTACTCAAAGAGACCTTAAACAAGTTTAAGGTCAGTAGCAAGAGCTTAGACATGATCCTTGCTAACAAGGGACATGTCAGAAATAGATGTGGAATTGGATTCGTGAGTGGATCTCACCGAACACAAACCACATTCATTAAAGGGCCAACATTACATGTCTCCTCTCTTTTAAAATGTAATTTTTGTTACAAATCCGGACATGTTGTTTACAAATGTCCATATAGGAAACTTAGCCCAAATAAATTAGTATGGGTTCCTAAAGGATCAATGAGGAACTCATTGAATAATGATAAATTTAGTAGATCAGTTTTTGAGGCACCCAAGTCAAAATGGGTATCTAAAAACCATCCTTTCTTGTAGACAAAAACACCCACACAAGCTAGGAGCAAGAGATGGTACCTTGATAGTGGATGCTCAAGGCACATGACCGAAGATCCATCTCAATTCTCTAAGCTCTCTAGCCAAGACGAAGGGTTTGTCACCTTCGGAGACAACAACAAGGATAAAATCATTGGCAAGGGTACTATAGGTAACAAATCAACCTTTTCAATTGATAATATGTTATTAGTAGATAATTTAAAACATAATCTCTTAAGTATTAGTCAATTATGTGATAATGGTTATATTGTAAGATTTGAATCTAATGCTTGCATTGTCGAAAAATCACACAACAATACATCTATAATTGCAATCAAGCAAAATAACGTCTACACTATTAATCTTGATGATCTTAGTAGTGAAATATGTTATTCGGCTTTGAATGATGATGCTTGGCTTTGGCATAGAAGATTAGGTCATGCTAGTATGAAACTAATCTCTCAAATCACATCTAAAAACCTTGTAAGAGGCATTCCTAAGGTTAAGTTCATTAAAGATAAAGTATGTAATGCTTGTCAACTAGGAAAACAAATTAAAACTAGTTCAAGCCAAAAAATCAAATAAGTACCTCTAGACCATTATAATTGATCCATATGGATTTGTTTGGACCAATTGACACAACAAGCCTAGGAGGTAGTAAGTATGCATTTGTGATTGTAGATGACTATAATAGATTCACGTGGACCTATTTCTTAGCTCACAAAAGTGATTCTTTTAAATGTTTCTCTAAATTCTGTAAACTTACTCAAAATGAAAAGGGTTTTATGATTTCATCAATTCAGAGTGATCACGGTGGTGAATTCCAAAACCGTGACTTCCAAAATTTTTGTGAATCAAATGGGTATAACCACTTCTTCTCTACTCCAAGAAATTCTCAACAAAATGGAGTAGTGGAAAGAAAGAATGAAAATTTACAAGAAATGGCAAGAACCATGTTAAATGAACTTAATTTACCCAAATATTTTTGGGTCGAAGCTATAAATACGGCTTACTATGTCATGAATAGGATTCTAATAAGACCATCTCTATCCAAGACTCCTTATGAATTATGGAATGGTAAAAAACATAATGTTTCTTACTTTAAAGTTTTTGGTTACAAATACTTTATTTTAAATAAAAAAAGATGCCTTAGGAAAATTCGATGCTAAATCTGATGAAGGCATCTTTCTTGGATACTCTTCCGTGTCTAAAGCTTTTCGAGTTTTTAATAAGAGAACCTTAGTTATAGAAGAGTCTATTCATGTGGTTTTTAATGAAGTTTCTAAAATTAAGAAAAAGGATCTTGATGATGGTTTCGATTTTGAAAATTTGAATTTAAATGAACCCTCTCCTCAAAACGACAACTTGGAAGCATCTTCTTCCGAATATTCCTTACCTAAGGAATGGAAGTATGTGGATGCCCATCCCAAGGAGTTGATCATAGGAGATACATCGAAAGGGGTTCAAACGTGTTCTTCGTTTAAAAATTTTTGTGCTCATGCCGCTTTTCTTTCTCAAATTGAGCTTAAGAGCATTGACGAAGCCTTGAAAAATAATTCTTGGGTTATCACAATGCAAGAGGAATTGAACCAATTTGAGAGAAATGAGGTATGGAAGCTTGTTCCTAGACCAAGTGACCATTTAGTTATCGGTACTAAATGGGTCTTTAGAAACAAGCAAAATGAATATGGTATTATGGTTAGAAACAAGGCTAGATTAGTGGCCAAAGGTTTCAACCAAGAAGAAGGTATCGATTATGAAGAAACCTTCGCTCCTGTGGCTAGATTAGAAGCCATTAGGATGCTCCTTGCCTATGCTAGTAGTAATAACTTTAAGCTTTTTCAAATGGATGTCAAAAGTACCTTTTTGAATGGCTTTATTTCCGAAGAGGTTTATGTTGAACAACCACCCGGTTTTGAAAACTCTCTTTTTCCTAATCATGTGTTTAAATTAACTAAAGCTCTCTATGGATTGAAACAAGCCCCTAGGGCTTGGTATGAGAGGCTTAGTTCTTTCTTAATTTCAAATAATTTTACTAAAGGCAAGGTTGATACTACATTGTTTATTAAACATTTTAAAAATAATTTTCTTATTGTTCAAATTTATGTTGATGATATCGTTTTTGGTTCTTCGGATGAATCACAATGTGAATCATTTGCTAAGTGTATGAGTCTTGAATTTGAAATGAGTCTAATGGGTGAGTTAAACTTCTTTTTAGGATTACAAATTAAACAACTTAGTGATGAAATATTTCTTAATCAAACCAAGTATACATTGGAACTGTTAAAACGATTTAACATGGATAGTTCTAAAGCCATCAACACTCCAATAAGTACTTCCACCAAGTTAGACTTAGATGAAAATGGAGAAAACTTTGATCAAAAAATATATAGGGGAATGATAGGTAGCTTACTCTATCTCGCTGCAACTAGACCTGATATCATGTTTAGCGTAGGTCTATGTGCAAGATTCCAAGTAAATCCTAAGTTATCTCACCTTAAAGCTGTTAAAAGAATCCTTAGGTATCTTAAAGGAACTCCTAATCTAGGATTATGGTATCCAAAATCTGATAACTTTAATTTAAAAGCTTATGCGGATGCCGATTTTGGCGGATGTAGAATCAATAGAAAAAGCACATCCGGAACATGCCAATTTCTAGGACATGCACTTGTTTCTTGGACATCCAAGAAACAAAATTCTGTTGCACTATCTACAGCGGAAGCCGAATATATAGCTGCAAGTGCATGTTGTGCACAAGTTGTGTAGATGAAAAACACTTTAGAAGATTATGGAATTAATTTAAAAAATATTCCAATAAAATGCAATAACACAAGTGCTATTTGTCTAATAAAAAATCTCATTCAACACTCAAGAACTAAGCACATTGATATTAGGCATCACTTTATACGAGATCATATCGCTAATAATGATGTCACTTTAGAATTTATTGATACAAAGCACCAATTAGCGGACATTTTCATAAAACCTCTAAATGAAGAATAATTTGACTTCACTAGAAGAGAATTAGGCATGCTAAATTTGTCCTAATGTTTAAATATTGCATGTCTTTCAAAACATTTAAACTTTGATTTTGATAGTTT
Organism: Musa beccarii; assembly: GCA_024322285.1. Classification (NCBI taxonomy): domain Eukaryota; kingdom Viridiplantae; phylum Streptophyta; class Magnoliopsida; order Zingiberales; family Musaceae; genus Musa; species Musa beccarii. The sequence continues at coordinate 77,671,907 of CM044395.1, forward strand.
CACCTTTATACCTTCAATGATATATGAAACTTTCATTTTATTGATCATAATATATTGTGAAGAACTCATCTTTCGATCGAAAAGTTTTCATGATGTTGCCTTCATGATGTTGTTTTTAACGATTAAAAATTTTATGACTTCATATCTCATTTTATTCTTGAATCTCTTCATGAATTTTGATATCTCTCTCACCTTTTGATTGGCTTTAATGATGTATCCTTTAGCCTTGCGATCATGGTTTTCACTGTATAAATGATAAAACATCTTTTGGATTTGTCTATCGAGGATGACATACTCTGGATTTATGATTTCTGCTTCACTCTATTTTTATCAAGCTTCACCAAGCTTTATCAAGCTTCACCCTTTCATCAAGTTTATTCATCTCCTTTTTATTGATGACAAAGGGTGAGAAAAATATGAAATTGATGACTTATTAAATGTGGCTTTTATGAGCAAAATATTTTGATAATTTGATATAGTGTAATGAATTAAAAGATGTGTCATAAGATTTGTTATTGCAATTCAATTGCTCTTGCCATGCTTAGTGTCAAAAACAAGTTGCAATCCTTAAAAAGCATTACAATAAATGCATGAAAAATGTGAAATTGATGATTTGTTAAATATGGCTTTTATGAGCAAAATATTTTGATAATTTGATACAGTGTAATGAATTGAAAGATGTGTCAAAAGATTTGTTATTGCAATTCAATTGCTCTTGCCATGCTTAATGTCAAAAACAGGTTGCAATCCTTAAAAAGCATTGCAATAAATGTAATACATGACATTGCAATTCTATAGTTAAAAGATTCTTACTATATCATATTTATCAAATGGCATCTTTCGATTGATAAGATAAATTTTCATCTCATGATTTATCTAATATGTTGTCACGCTTTTCAATCATGAGATCCTTGTTATAATCTCAAAATTTTTGGTATCTTTTGGCGGAATGATAAATGTTTATCATCTTTCGACTTGAAATTAAATGTCATGCTTTGATAATGCTTACAAATGAAACCTCATGCTGGTTGATCATGATGATAAGTTCAATTCAAGTAACTTATCGGTTTTGGTTAAATTCAAGAGATTAATTCAAGTGTTTTTACTTTCTCATTATATGGCTTATAGATAGGGGGAGTTAAGAATAACTCTGTCATCAATTGATTGTCATCATCAAAAAGGGGGAGATTGTTGAATCTTGGATTTTGATGATGAAGTCAATTGATGGTTATTTGATCTAATCCATTTTTGAGATAAGTGTGCAGGATTAACTATGATAGAGCAAATTACCAAAGTCAAGTTGCTGGAAGTTCAAGTCCACTAGAAGTCCGAAGGATCATCGGAAGTGTTGCCGGAGCCAACCGAGATGAAATCAGGGACTTGCCGAAGGTTTCAGAAGTTCGCCGGAAAGATCGTCGGAGGTTTGCGGAGATAACCGAGAAGGTTCGGAAGGGTGCCAAAGACTCGTTGAACTCGCCATAGAATCCGAGAGCCAGCTGGGAGTCCGCCGGAAGGAATCCAAGGGATTGCCGGAAGTCTGCCGGAAGATCGCCGGAAAGCTCTTCGGAAGATAACTTGATGGTGTTGGTATAATTTGACTTTAGAAGATCATAGTTAGCACTTAATTAGGGTATAGAATAGGTGTTAATCCTATCTAGACCTGTATTGGGCCAATTGGGCCTTTATTGGGCTATATTGGGCGAAGGTAAGGCCCATCTGATTTTGGCAGGGCGGCGGTAGCACCACCGCTGTTAATGCCGAACCAGCGGTAGTATCGCTTGCAAGCGGTGGCACTTTACTGATGCAGTGGTTGCAATCACTGTGTCAAAGCGGTAGTACGCTAGTGTCAGCAGATCACTTATGCTAAATAGTAGTACCGCCAAAGACACTGCACACTCACACTCCAAAGGTGTGTCAGCGGTAATAGTACCGCCTTGATGCCAGCAATAGTATTCACCTACTGATCAGAAATTTCGGACAAGACTTTTTTTTAGCGGGATTTTTGAATCCAAAAAGCTCTATAAATACCCCTTTACTTCTAGCTGATTGGGTTACCTTTTGCAGTGTTAGATTTGAGTCTAAGTCATAGCAAATTCCTGCTTTCAATTGTTCAAGTGTTCACCTTCTTCTTCTACTTGTAAAAATTCTGTAAAGAGAGGGAACCTCTTGTAAAAGGCTGTAAAGTGGTGTTTGGTCCTTCCCCTTCAAGAGACTTGCTAGTGGAAGTTGGGAGCCTCATTGGAGGAGGCTTCAAGAGTGGACGTAGGTCATTTGACCGAACCATTATATATTGCTGTGTTTACTTGCTGTGTGAGTATTTAAAATTCTGCATCGTAAATTTCTTAAGCTACAAACTGATCAGATTTCTTCTCCCTACTTCAACTTTCATTTACCTGAATATTTTCAAGTTAAAGTCTCTTTCGGTGAATCAAGTTCTTAAGCAAATCTCCGAAATCAGTTTTCAAGTTTTATTCATTTTAATCCGCTACACTAATTCACCCCCCCCCCTCTTAGTGCCGCTCCGAACCTAACAAGAGAGATAGCTTTTGTCGGTAATTAAGAGGGTCATTCTATCACTCATCCTCATATGTTTAATGGAACGGACTATACGTATTGGAAAACTAGAATGAGAATTTTCTTGCTTTCTATATATTTCAAGTTATGGAATATTATTGAAAATAAATTTCAAAAGTCTTCTAATCTCTTTGAACACCAAAGCAATGAATGCTTTATTTTGTACTTAGATAAAAATAAATTTAATCGAGTTTCTATTTGTGAAACTATACATGAGATTTGGCACATACTTGAAATCACACATGAAGGCACAAGTAGGGTTAAAAAGTCAAAAATTAATCTTTTAGTTCATAGTTATGAATTATTTCGTATGAAACCAAGCAAGACCATTGGAGAATTGTACACCCGATTTATGGATGTCGTCAATGGTCTAAAAGCACTTTAAAAGTTTTTCTAACTTTGAACTTATTAATAAAATACTAAGATTTCTTTCAAAAAGTTGAGATCCTAAGTAATGGCAATACAAGAAGCAAAGGACTTGAACAACTTTCCGCTTGAAGAACTTATTGAGTCTTTGATGACCTACGAAATGACATGTATTGCATATGATAAACTTGAGAACAACATTCCGAAGAACAGGAAGGATTTGGTACTTCAAACCAAAGAAGATCACTTGAGAGAAAACTCAAGTGACGATGATGATGATAATGACTTGGCACTTCTTATAAGAAAATTTAAAAATTCATAAAAAAAATAAAATTAAACAATACACTAAAAATAAAAGTGAACTAAAAAAGAACCAAATAATTTGCTATGAATGCAAGAAGCTGGGGCACTTCAAAAATGAATGTCCCCAAGTGAAGAAAAAGCTACCGAAGAAAAAGAAAGCGGTCAAAGTTACTTGGTATGATTCAAGTGCATTTGAGGACGAGGAGCCAACCAACAAATAAGTTACAATCTACACATTAATGGCATTTGATGATGAGATAAGTAACTCTGTCGAAACTCATTTATCTTTTGATGAATTATTAAGTATTTTTCATGATTTATTTGAATGTAAATTAGTTGGTAAAAAATATAAATTATTGAATAAGGATTATGCTTCTCTCTCTAGTGAATTTGAAAAAAATAAAAAATGAGCATGATAAGTATACTCCTTGCACTAAATGTGAAGAATTAGAGTTATTTAAAAAGAAAATTTTATTATTACAACAAACTTTAGAAAAATTTAAAATCGAAAGTATATCTTTAAACATGATCCTTGCTAATAAGAGTTGTGTTCATAGAAAGGATGGAATTGGCTTTATGAGTAATACTCATCAAAAATCAACCATCTTCATTAAAGGCACAACTTAACATATTTTACCCCGAATCAAATGTAACTTTAGTTATTTATGGTTCCTAAAGGAATCATAAATAACTTAATATAAATTAATAAGTTAGGTAGATCGATTAATGAGGTATCCAAAGTTAAATGGGTACCCAAAAGAAAATCCTCTTTCTTATATATGTGTTTACAATTACAAGCTAGGAACAAGAAAGAGATGGTACCTTGATAATGGATGCTCAAGATATATGATTGGAGATTCAACCCAATTCTCTAAGCTCATTAGTCAAGACGAAGGGTATATCACCTTCAGAGACAACAACAAAGGTAAAATTATTGGCAAAGGAACTATAGGTAACAAGTTAAACTTCTTAATTAAATATATGTTATTAGTATATGGTTTAAAGTATAATCTTCTAAGCATTAGTCAATTATGTGATAAAGAATATATCATAAGATTTGAATCTAATGCTTGTATTATTGAAATACCACACAAAAATACATCTATGATTGCCTTAAAACATAATAATGTATATACTATTAACATTAACGAGCTTTGTGATGAAACATATTTTTTTAGCTTTAAACGATGATGCTTAGCTTTGGTATAGGAGATTAGGTCATGTTAGCATGAAACTAATCTCTCAAATTTCAACTAGAGAACTTGTAAAAGGAATACCTAGCATTAAGTTTGTCAAAGACAGTTTATGATACATGTCAACTAGGAAAATAAATAAAAAGTAGTTTCAAATCAAAGAATCAAATAAGCACCTCTAGACCATTGTAATTGATCTGTATGGATTTCTTTAGACCAATTGATATAACAAGCCTAGGAGATAGTAAATATACTTTTGTAATAGTTGATGTTTATAGTAGATACACTTGGACATACTTTTTGGCATATAAAAGTGATTACTTTAAATATTTTTTAAAATTTTGTAAACTTGTTTAAAATAAAAAAAGTTTTATGATTTCGTCTATTCGTACTGATCACGACGATGAGTTTCAAAACCGTGATTTTCAAAATTTTTGTAAGTCAAATGGGTACAACCATAATTTCTCTGCTTTAAGAAATTTATAATAAAATGGAGTGGTTGAAAGAAAAAATAGGAGCTTACAAGAAATGACAAGAACCATGTTAGATGAACATAGCCTACCTAAATATTTTTTGGCCGAAACCATTAACACGACATGCTATGTCATGAATAGGGTTCTAGTAAGACTATTACTTTACAAAACTCCTTATGAATTATGCAATAACAAAAGACCCAATTATTTTATATTTTAAAGTTTTTGATTATAAATATTTTATTTTAAATGAAAAAAGATATCTTAGAAAACTTTGAGGCATTTTTCTTGGTTATTCCACTATTTCTAAAGCATTTCATGTCTTTAATAAGAGAACTTTGGTTATAGAGAAATCTATTCATATTGTTTTTCATGAGATTTTTAAATTTAAGAAAAATAATCTGGATGATGATTTTGATTTTCATACTTTAAATTTAAATGAAACCTCTCCTCCCCTTAGCAACTTGGATGCATCTTCTTCCAAAGTATCCTCACTTAAGGAATGGAATTATGTAGATACTCATCCTAAAGAGCTAATCATAGGAGATACATCAAAATATGTTTAAACTCGCTCTTCATTTAAAAATTTTTGTGCTAACTCTGCTTTTTTATCAATTGAACCAAAATACATTGATAAAGTCATAAAAGATGATTCATGGGTTATTGCAATGCAAAAAGAGTTAAATCAATTTGAGAGAAATGAGGTATGAAAGCTTGTTCCTAGACCAAGTGACCATTTAGTAATTGATACTAAATGGGTCTTTAGAAACAAGCAAGATGAACTTGGTATCATTGTTAGAAATAAGGCTAGACTAGTGACCAAATGTTTCAACTAAGAAGAAGATATTGATTATGAAGAAACATTCGCTCCTGTGGCAAGATTAGAAGCCATAAGGATGCTCTTTGCCTATGCGTGTCATAATAATTTTAAGTTACTTCAAATGAATGTTAAAAGTACTTTTCTAAATGGTGTTACTTTCGAAGAAGTGTATGTTGAACAATCACTTGAATTTGTGAATGTTCTTTTTCCTAATCATGTGTTTAAGTTATCTAATGCTCTCTATGGATTGAAATAATAAGCCCCAAGGGCTTAGTATGAGAGACTTAATTCTTTTCTTATTCAAAATGATTTATCAAAAGACAAGGTTGATACTATATTATTTATTAAAAAATTTAAAAATAATTTTTTTTATTCAAATTTATATTAATGATATTATTTTTGATTCTATGAATAAGTCTTTATATGAATCTTTTGCTAAAAGTATGAGCCAAGAGTTAGAAATGAGTTTAATGGGTGAATTAATCTTTTTTTTAGGTTTACAAATCAAGCAACTAAGTGATGAAATCTTTCTTAGTCAAACTAAATATATATTAGATCTGTTAAAATGATTCAATATGGATAGTTCAAAGGCTATCAAAATACCAATGAGCATTTCTAGTAAGTTAGATATGGATGATAATGGAGAAAACTCTGATAAAAAAATTTTATAGGGGTATGATTGGTAGTTTACTATACCTCACCGCAACACTAGACATTATATTTAGTGTTGGACTTTGTGCTAGATTTCAATCTAATCCCAAGCTATCTCACTTTAAAGTTGTTAAAAGGATCTTTAGATACCTAAAAGGAACTCATAATCTAGGATTATTATATCCAAAATCTAAAAACTTTGAACTAATTACTTATGCCGATTCTGATTTTGTTAGATGTAGAATATATAGAAAAAGCACATCTAAAACATGTCAATTCTTAGGTCATGCACTTGTCTCTTGGTCTTCCAAGGAACAAAATCGATTGCACTATCTATAGTCGAAGCCGAATATATAGCAGCAAGTGCATGTTGTGCATAAGTTATATGGATGAAAAATATGTTAGAAGATTACGGAATTCACTTGAAAAGTATCCCTATAAAATGTGATAATACTAGTGCAATATGTTTAACAAAAAATCTCATTTAACACTCTAAAACTAAGCATATTGATATTAGACATCATTTTATAAGAGATCATGTTAATAACCATAATATATCTTTAGAATTTATTGATACAAAATATCAGTTAGCTGATATTTTTACAAAACCTTTAAGTGAGGAATAATTTGATTTTATTAGAAGAGAATTAGGAATGTTAAATCTTCCAAATGTATGAGTTTCTCTTATATATTTTTTGGATTTTTTATTTTTTTAAAATTAATTTTTCTTTTTATCGAGATTATTTCCTATCACCTTCTTGTAATTTAATTCATGGGTTGTTAATACACTTGATCCGTCATTTGATGATCTTTTCTTATGAATCCTTCATCTCTCTAATTACAAAAGAAGAATTTTATTTATGGACTTTTCGTATACTTGATCTTTTATGCAATAATCATTTCCTATAAATCCTTCTTCTTATAAAAATAAGGATTTGATTCATGAACTTCTTGGTATGTGATTTTTTTTATGATGAATCCTCTCTCTTTCCACAAAATTAAAAGTTTGATTCATTGACTTTTGGTTCTTATGTTTTGTGATGAATAAATATCTCCCTTCTTCTTCTTACTATTATTTTTTTATGACAAAATGGGAGAAAAAAACTTGCTAGTATCAAATACTAGCTTGTACATCTCAAGAAGAACTAAAAGTGTTTGCACATCTAAACAAATGTCCTAGCTTACCTATTTCAAAGCAAAGTGCTAGCTTACACATCTAAAGCAAAAGTTGCTATCTTGAAAAAACTTTGCTAGCTTGCATAAAATGGTGTAAAACTATTTTGCATGGTTCAAATACTTGTTGAATGTTTAGTCTCATAGTATCAAAGTGCTTGCACATCTCCTTTTTGTTGATGACAAAAGGGGAGAAACGATGAATGTTTAGTATCAAGCATGAAGTGAAATTATGCATGTTATACCTTGAAATAATGAATGTTTGGTATCATGCCCAAATTACACCTTGAAATAATGAATGTTTTGGTATCATGCCCAAAATGATAATAATTTTGGTATCATGCATGAAGTGATGAATGCTTTAGTACCATGTAGATCTTACCAAGTTAATTTTTTAATAAAATTGCGTATGTTACACCTTGATAACTTGAAGCTCTAATGATGCACAATGTATGAAATTTTTGATATGATCACTAAGAATAAAATTAGTTAAGCTTGAATTTAAAGGTTATAATTTTTTTTGAATCCAAGTTTGCCTTATCTCAAATATGGCATATAGATAGGGGGAGTTAAGGTTAACTCCGTTATCAATTGGTTGTTATCATCAAAAAGGGAGAGATTATTGAATCTCAGATTTTGATAATAAAATCAATTGATAAATTATTGATCTAATCCATATGTTGAGAAAAGTGATGCGAGATTAACTACGATCATGAATAAGGTATAAAGCATATGTTGGGCTGGAGTCAAAGATTGGGTGATACACTGAAGGTTCGTACGATGCGTCGGAAGCTCACCGAGAAGTTCGTCGGGAGTTTACCGAGAGTTCGTTGGAAGCTCACCGAGAGTTCGTTGGAAGCTCACCGAGAGTTCATCGGGAGTTCGCTGAGAAGTTCGTTAGGAGCTTGCAAGGAGTTCATCGGAAGATCGACGAAGAGTTCGCCGGAAGCCCGCTAGAAGATCGTTGGAAGTGTGTCAAAATTTCACTAAAAGAACAATTGACAAAATAAGACAAAGATTACTTAGTTAATGCCTTAATTATCATACTTAGGACTTAAATTGAGTTAGGATTGGGAGGTAATCTCACTAACTCAGTTAGAGGCCAATTGGGCTCGAATTAGGGCTGGTTTGGGCTAGACTAATGGTCTAAACAGTGACCTGGAGCCATATCAGGCGGTGGCACTGCTAGGACTAGGCAGTGGAACCACCCAAGGCTTAGTCTCCTAAAAGGTCTAGCAGTGGTACCGTCGGCAATTAATATTGCTAGGCAGTGGTACCACCTAGGCAAGTAGTGATATCACTAGAGTCCAATATCCAAGACTCTGTCACATGGTAGTATCACCAAACTGGGTGATGGTACCGCCTAGTGCTAGTGGTGGTACTACCAGTACCCTAGAAACCTAGGATAAAAGCTTTTTTGGCTCTATTTTTGAAGCTAATTGAGGCTTATAAATACCCCATATTTTTTTGCTTATGTAGCACGAAAAAAGTGAACAAAAATTCTAAGATCTAAGAGAAAATACTATTGTAATCCTTTAAGAGTTTACCTCCTCTTGTTCTTGTTTAGAATTCTGTTTAAGGACGAGTAAGCAAATTAGAAAAGGTTACCTCCTGAACCTGTTAAAAGGAGAAAAGATCCACAAAAGGGTTAATTGATCTTCGCCCATTGTAGAAAGATTAATAGTGGAAGCCGGTGACCTCGATGGAGAAAGAATCAAAAGTGGACATAGGTCATAATGATCAAACCACTATAAATTTGGTGTGCACTCTCTTTTTCTCCTCTTTGTTATTTAGTCATACTGCATATTGCTTTACTTACTTATTATACTCTTATAAACGTTTTCAAAGTTAAACGCTTTTCTGATATGATTTTTATCAAGCCAAAAGTTTTTCGAATTATTTTTGTTTCAATTTACACACTAATTCACCACCACAAACCCCCTCTTAGTGCCAACTTGATCCTAATATAAGATAAGATGAAAAAGGTCAACTGTTCACCTCTCTAGCGGTGATCCACATAGTAGGGGTTATGAAGGTGCTCTTCAAATTGCTATACGATCCTCCTTTCCACGTGCACTACGGGATCAAAAAGGGGCTAACCTGTCTTACTGTCCACACACACCAAACAGAGGCTGTTGGCTGATAAAGAGGAGAGAGGAGAATAGGAGATGGTAGCTAAAAAGGATCTAGCCTATGGCCCTTTAGTTCTCTCCTATTTATAGAGACCTCTTATCAACTTAACCCTAATAGATCTTGCCCTATTTGGAAACTAGATCTCTATCCAACTACCCAAACTTCTTAGATTATTGGATCTCTACTCAATATTCTCTCATTAGCCCTTTTTGGATCTCATTCATAGAATCTAATAATTTAGGGGCTTACTGGATATCCAATAAGATATGGGCTCCATCGGATATCTCATATTCGAACCTCTACTCGTCACAACACTTACCATATGTGTGTGACCTTTTAGGCCTAATATTGAGTTAGTCATGAGTCATACCTATTAGAACTCCTTTTGGCTCAATGAATTATTATCACCATAATAATTTACTCGACTCATCGACTACAGAAGTACTAGGCCACTGCGTCACAATTCTCATACAATATAGGAGAATCCAATCTATTGGACCTATTTGTCCTCAATTATCATGTATCTATAGTCCCTCATCTATTTAATATCCTAGAGGCCGTATTAGGGGCATGGTGCTATCAATCCCATATGATTTCTACTCGAGTCTCATTCTAATAGGATTCTCCTGAAGAACTCTTTCTCTCTCAATCTGAATGACCCTGACTAAGGATTTGCCTAAGTAAAAATACATGGGATATTCCTCTCATGACACCAAGAGAGGATGATCATTTATCAATACTCAATTATCATCGTAATGTTAGTTACCACTCCCGACGGCCGGCGATACTAGATCTGGAACTGTTAGGATGAATACGACTCTAACAGTGTGGGGTGAATTAGTGTAACGGTAAAAATATCGATTTCGAAATTCTTTCGATTTGATGAAAGCCTTATCAAAAATCATTAAACTTTGAAAATGTTCATAAGAGGAAGAAAGGCAATAAAGGCAGTATGCAATAAAAGTAATTAGCTAAGAAGGAAAGTGCACAGTAAGAAAAGAACACATCGATTTATAGTGATTCGATCATCCGACCTATGTCCACTCCTGATTCCTCCTTATCGGCTTTTACTATCGGTCTTCCTTTAATGGGCGAAGACCAACTACCCTTACAAATCTCTTCTCCTTATAATAGATTGAGGAGTTAACCTTTTATTAGCGCACTCACCTTTCTCTTAGACTTAACCAACACTATTCTAGAGGGGAGGATTTTTATTGTTAGAATTTTAAGGGTCACACATGTATAATTAAATGTAAAAGTCATTATTTTGATTAGCCAAAATTAAAGTGATCTAATTAAAATAAATTTATTTGGCTAAAGAATATAACTATTATGAAAATTAATTGTGTGGATACCATCAGTCATATTTCTAACTTAGTTACAAGATAAATTAGGAATATAAAACTCTTGAAGCACAATTATAGATTCATCAATTATGAATATAATCATAATTATAGATTTATTAATTATAAATATAAATAAGGTTATGGTCCTTGGTTATAGTATTAAAAGAAGTTTCTCTTCACCCGTCAAAGAGAAACCAAAAATTCTTAATGATACTCTGTAATTGGAAGAACAAATCATGGATTAATTTAGAAAATACTTTGATAGATTTATCAGGTACGCTTCTATGTTAATGTATTTCATAATTATTGTAGGATTTTATATATATATTATTGTGGATTCAATAAGTTTTATAAAAATATTTTAAAATCTGATTTTAGATCTATAAAACATGTTTGATCCTTATTCATTGTGTAAAATCAACCAATAAGATCAACATGTTTGAAATTCGAATGATGACTCATTCAAATTCCAAACTGGAATTTCTCCAACTTTTTGGCCAAATCCACCAAAAATCCCATCAATAAACTCACAATATGATGGCAAAGGCATGGACCCAACAGGTGAACTGGATAGCAAGAGGGATGAACTGGATGGACTTAGGATATGAAACATCAGCTGATAGTGAAGACAGATCATCTTGAGAACTTTGTCGTTCCAGGAGAGCATGATCTCCGTTCTGATAGATGTCACCGAACTGTGCAGATAAGAAGTATTTATTGTACTTGGTTGCTACTATTGGACAGTGCTACTGTTCAAGAGTGACCACCTCTATCTATTTATTTATAAATGAAACCCTGCAATTATTCATCATTGCAATCCATTTTTTTTAATGAGAAAAAGAGGTTGAGAAGCCTCACAAAATTGCCCCACGTAGTAGTTAATTTGAGGTCGTAAAATAAGCGAAGAACAGCTAGCACGCATGCATATAACGAGATATATATGGCTTTAAAGAATGTGACGGAATAGTTCTTAGCCGCTGTCATCCGCATGGGATGCGAACCCTATCACTATTGCCCCTCATTACTTCCTCTTAATGGCCCTGCAACGTGCCGCCGTATCGCCTGCAACCCCATCTCCCTAATGACACTGTAACACCGTCGCCCTTACCCGATACCTAGTTCTATTATATTCTCTCTCTCTCTCTCTCTGTGTTCTTTATGCTGCTCAACGACCTCCAGCTTTGACTTGGATTCATGCAAGAATGTGATATTTACTGGCAATACCACCTCCGTCTTTGTTCTATAAAATCTTACAACCCGGTGTTGAGAGAGACGATCGTCTCAACCTCGTCAGCCAGGGTTTGCATGTGTAGCGTTTGCTTTATTCTACTTCCAACTGTTAGTACTACTACGATCCTTGTGAGCTTTCTTCTCGTGTCTACATACTTCTCATTTGTCTTGCCTGTTGCATGAATCTAAATTTCTTCTTCCTTTTCTTTATTTATTTTTTCTCTAGGCTTTATTTTTCCCCCTTTTGGAATTCTTGTTATCTGATCTGGTTTTCTCGATCTCTAAACTCCGCAACATAACTATTATAAAGCTACCTCCTCCATATGTTCTTTATGAGATGTATTTGATCATAGTTTGTGTTTGACTCTCTATGAGATGGGCGTGCTACAATCTCTCACGTTTGTTCCCCATGGAGATGGATGGAAGCAAGCATGGGAACAAGTGAAGCTGCCAGCATGATCTAGCTTTGAATGACTAGATCAGGATTCATATGTGATAATATCTAATTAATTACGAGGTTAATCATTGCTAGGTCATGCTGCCACAGCCTCACTTCTTCCCATGTTTAGCCGCAGAATGCTCTACCGAAAGGAAAAGCAAGAGAAAGGTGAGACCATTCTTCTCGTTTTATAGCAGCAGTCGTTCGACTAATTTCTTGAGCAGTGGCAGATTGTCTATTATTGGCTGCAGTTGTCTCATTTATATGTTGGAGCGCCATGTTGTTCCATGTCCACCAATTAAATGGGATTGTATATATATATATATATATATATATATATATATATATATATATATATATATATATATATATATATATATATATATATATATATATATATATATATATATATATATATATATATATATATATAGCTCCTGTATACGCCTCGAATTAACCTTCCCAATTAAATGGGATGCAAACGACGTGGTCAACTTGCAACATCCTCCATGTATTTGTTGCTGAAATTTTCGTGCTCCTCCTCATGCATAATGCTTCCTCCTGGTGCACGGTAGATCTGCCCAGGTGACAGCGGTTAAACTAATAAACCTGAGAGACCGCTGTCACATATCTCATTGCTGCTCTTTCTATATTTTTGTACTTCTCTTTGAGAAAAAAGTGATCATTGAATAATATACTTCTCATTGCTTTGTGGCAGAACATGCAGAATACGTCCATCTGCAATTTAATTTTCTTTTTTTTTTTTTGGACAAAGTTTAACAATTCCAAATCATGTCCATTGCACTGATGTAATCGTACCGGGAGTTGGGTGTCCACTTTGCCTCATTCACGAAGTCTACTATCAACAGCTTAAAAGAGTGAGGAAAACAAACCTTTGTCAGGGAAGGTGTGCACACAACTCAAATTGAATCTGATGCAGAAATCTTAGTCAGATGAAGTGTTAAACAAAAACATGTTAGCATCTTGGTCTCTTCGAATATATATATATATATATATATATATATATATATATATATATATATATATATATATATGATACTTTCAATCACCTCTACTCTGACAAAGCATTTATTGTCCTCTTTGATGTCTCACGCATGTCAAGAAATACTGGAAACAAAGAAAGAGCCTCTTCCTACAGCGCGCTTATGGTGACGGAATCACGAGGTTGTTTCCTGGGGAAATGTGACATTATCTTCTGCTTCTTTCTGCCGAGAAACAAAATTTGTCAGAAAAAACAAAGGAAAACGTCAGAAGGAACGTTAGCTTGACTAATCTCCTGGTGATTAATTGCTTAAGAAATCCTTTTCTGTATTCCTCGTTTTCATCATTGTTCACGTATCACTTATTCTTCATGCGTACGTGTGCATATATGTCTAAATCCGTGTATCTCATCTCTCTAACTCTGTTAAGGATTTTTGAAGAACATCATCATGCTACAGTTATTTTTTATTAAAAAATATATTATTTTAAAATATGAGCGCAACAATCACCTCTAGCATTGTAGCCAATCAACCTAGAAAATTCGTTAGAAAATACCTCATTCCAAAAATCATTCATCTTATTTAATCTAACAAAATTCGTCAGTCAATCCCTGATGGATTCTTATAATATGTACAAATTTGATCTCGAAAAAGGCCAATATATCAAAGATATTATAAATAATATTTCATAAAGAGGGTCAACCATATCTTTAATAATTATATATGAGAAGAAGAATCAATTTCCACTAGGAGTCTCTACAATTCTTTCATAGCTAAGGCTTCATCGTATCCAATCGATCTCCAACATATATACATGCAACTAGCATATAATGGAAAAGAATTATTGTCTCTTGATATAAAATCAGTTCCTCTATTAACTATTGTTTGTGTACCTTTACGTCGTGGCCACCGAGTCAGCACGATTGAGTCCGAGCTCGAATGTGCTTTGTCACCTCGGTAGAGCAAGAAGTCAGCGTCGGGTTAGGTGAAGCGAATCGTCAACTTATTCGGGGTTAGCACCTCCTATTGATCGGCTTGCTACGGGCCCTCCGACTCCTACACACAGGTTGAGTCGGGGTTTTCCGACCCGACCCCTCCTAATCTTAAGTTAGCTTTTTATGAGAGGGAGATGAGTGTTCAAAAAAAGTCCCTCAGAATGGCGTTGGCCTGGGGCTTTTAAAGAAAATGGGATCCTGACCCAAAATGTGCTATGGGAGTACAGTCCTGTGTGTTTAGGGCGGTGCTGCCTGGGGCTTTTCGAGATGGTGTCGTGCCTTGGACGGTGCTCGAACTCATGCGGGCGCGTGCTTGGTGGCACTACCGAGGCGCCACCCTGAGTTTTCCGGGACGGTGCTATGCTATCGCGGTCAACGCCCATTCTAGTACGACTGAGGGTTGTCAAGTTGTGCTGATGTGGCCTACCACCTTGGCCTTCATGTCGATGTGGCGATGGGGAGCCACCCGTGGGAGGATGGTGTCGGTACGCACCCCATCATTCTCCCCAACCCACGACACCCCCCGCACCCCCGCCCCCGCCCCCGCGGGAGAAAGGCATGCATCGGCTCTTGTTGGGGAGGACCCGGGGCGTGGCTTGTCTCTTGGAGTTGAGATTGCCGGTTTGACTTCTGGTCGATATTAGAGAGGTTTCCTGGAGGATAGCCGGTCGGGTTGGTTTAACAATATAGGTGCCCTACGGACGAGTGGAGCAACTCGGTTAGCTCACGACTGAAGGGCATGAAGCTTGTGACCGAGGTGCATGACTTGGGCAACTTGCGACTGAGGGGCATAACTTGGGCAGATTGCGGTCGAGGTACATGACTTGGGCAGCTCGTGGGCGGGGTGCACAACTCGGGTAGCTTGTGACCAAGGGGCACGACTCAGGTAGCTTGCGACCGAGGTGCATGACTCAAACAGCTTGTGACCAAGGGGCACGACTAAGGTAGCTTGCGACCAAGGCGCATGTGCTAGTCATATGTGCCCTGCAAGCTAATCACATAAGTAATGACACTTGTGACTTGATATCTATTTTTTCTCTTTGCTTATTATTAGGCGTTTTATCACTTTATCTTGCGTGTTGCATATACTGTGATGTCCTTGGATCTGTGCAATGAGAATTGGATCGTGATGAGATCACGATAATGAGATCGATTCACTTTTAAACACAGACCCTAAATTATCTTGGTCATAGGTTACTCGAGAAGGACATTGAGATAACTGGATAGACTGGTACGCTATATACCTATTCATATAATGGAGGTAGCTGGTCTCATAGCTACTCATGTGGGGACATTAAGGGTACAGTGCAAGTGCTCATTAGAGAATGAGTTCACTGATTGATCCGCCTACGAAATGCTGGATGGTTATTGATACCTCACGTCAGACAGTGATTCGATTCTGTAGTCTCAATAGTGTATCTGATCGTTAGACTTGAGACACCAAGAATGTCCTGTATGAGTACTCCACTCTTTGATACCAGACTTATAGGTTTGGAAAGTTTCAGATCTAGTACAGTCGGTCATTGGGAGTGGTAGCCAATCTTACGAGGGCTATTGAGTGTCAATAGAGGATCATCTGCTCTCGGTATCATGAGAGGAATATCCCATGTGTTTTTGCTTGAACAAATCCTTGGCCAAGGTTATTCGGATTGAGCGAGAAAGGGTTTTCCGGGAGAATCCGACAAGAGCAAGACTCGTTGAGAGACCGTATGGGCCTGACAGCACCATGCCCAGTATAGGATCTCTAGGATATTGGATGGATGAGGGACTATAGATACATGATAACTGAGGACAGATAGGTCCAAAGGATTGGATTCCCTTGTATCGTTTGGGGGCTGCGGTGTAGTGGCCTGATACGTTTGTGGTCGATGAGTTGGGTGAATTATTATCTCTATAATAATTCACTAAGTCAGAAGAAGTTCTGACAAGTATGACTCACGGCCAACTCGATATTAGGCCTAGAGGGTCACACACATATGGTAGGTGTTACAACGAGTAGGGGTTCGGATGTGAGATATTCGCTAAACCCCCTATCTTATTGGATATTCATTAAACCCCTGAATTATTGGATCCTGATATGAGATCCAATAATTGCTAATAAGAGATTATTAGGTAGAAACCCACTAATCCAAGAGGCTTGGGTGATTAGATGGAGATCCAATACCTAATAGGGCAAAAAGATCTATTAGGATTTTCGGGGGGCCTCTATAAATAGGAGGGAACCAAAGCTTTATAGGCTGAGGGTATCTTTTGGTAGCCACCTCCTGTTCTCCTCTCCCTAGAGAGAGAGATGCATCATTGCAATCCCTGCTGTGTGGATACCACTAGAGAGGAGGACCCTTGACCTCCTTCATCCTCTCCCACAGATCTGTAGGAATTCAGGGATATACGATCTCCCTAGGTATCTTCTTTTACACGTGCAGTTTTGTGGATTTATTTTTGACGCACCGATCTTCGCACGATGACAGAAACTTTCTACGGGAAATCTGGGGTTTTGTTTTCTGTTTTTCCGTTACGCATGTGATGTCGCTCCCCTGAAGGATTTCCCAACAGCATAACTCAAGCGGCTTGCAACCAAGGTGCGTGATCGGGTAGTTTACGGTCGAGGTGCATGACTCAGGCAGCTTACGATCGAGGGGCATAACTCGGGCATCTTACGACCGAGGGGCATGACTCGGGCAGCTTCCATCCGAGGAGCATGACTCGGGCAACTTGCATCCGAGGGGCATGGCTCTGGTAGCTTGCGGTCGAGGGGCATGACTCGAGCAGTTTCTGGCTGAGGTGCATGACTCGGGCAGCTTGCGACCGAGGTGCATAACTCGGGCAACTTACGATTGAGGGGCATGACTCGGGTAGCTTGCGATTGAGGTGCATGACTCAGGCAGCTTACGGCCGAGGTGCATGACTCGAGCAGCTTACGACTAAGGGGCATGACTTCGGTAGCTTAAGACCGAGGGGCATGACTCGGGCAGCTTGCGATCGAGGAGCATGACTCGGGCAGCTTACGTCCGAGAGGCATGGCTCGGGCAGCTTACGGCCGAGGGGTATGGCTCGGGTAGCTTGCGGCCAAGGTGCATGACTCGGGCAGCTTGCGGTCGAGGTGCATGGCTCAGGTAACTTGCGGCCGAGGTGCGTGACTTGGGCAGCTTGCGACCGAGGTGCATAACTCAGGCAACTTACAGTCAAGGTACATGACTCAGGTAGCTTGCAACCAAGGGGTATGACTTGAGCAGCTTACGGCCGAGGTGCATGACTCGGGTAGCTTACGACTAAGGAGCATGATTCGGGAAGCTTGTGGCTGAGGTGCATGGCTCAGGCAACTTACGGTCGAGGTACGTGACTCGGGTAGCTTGCAGCCGAGGGGCATGACTCAGGCAGCTTGCGACCGAGGGGCTGACTTGGGGGGACCGAGGGGCATGACTTGGGCAGCTTGCAATCGAGGAGCATGACTCGGGCAGCTTGCGATCGAGGAGCATGACTCGGGCAGCTTACGTCCGAGGGGCATGACTTGAGCAGCTTATGACCGAGGGGCATGGTTCGTGCAACTTGCGGCTGAGGGGCATGGCTCAGGAAGCTTACGACCGAGGAGCATGACTCGGGCAGCTTACATCCGAGGGGCATGAGTCGGGCAACTTATGGCCGAGGGGCATGGCTCGAGCTTTGTTTGGCCGAGCAGCATGGCTCGAGCTTCATTTGGCCGAGCAGCATGGCTTGGGCTTTGTTTGATTGAGCGGTAATTGTTATGCAGCTCCAATAGGTTTTGGTTGGGAAGGTAAAGGAGGCCTAATGGGATGCTGCCATTGAGATAATTCCGGCCGAGTCTCACTCTTGTGAGGCTGGAACATCGATGAGCTTGTTCGATAAAAGGTCGAGCACCCGAATCCGGTCTCCTGAGCCGAGCCTCTCTAGTATGGCACCCATAAGGTTGTTCATGAAGAGCTGGAGTGTGTCTAGGTTAGGTAGCTTTGTGACGAACTCTAGTATCAAGCCATGCAATCAGTTCATGAAGAGGTTGAGCAGGTTCAGCTAGGTGAGGGCGACCAGCTCGTGGGGAACTTCTCCGGTGAGCACTTGTTCGACAGGTCAAGCAAAGTCAGCCTGGTGAGATTACCGAGCGATAACAGTATCTGCCTGGACAACTAGTTGGAGTGCATAAACAACATTTCGAGGTTGATCAGCTTGCCGATTTGCCATGGTATCTCCACATCGAGGCCGTGTTGGGCTGACAGCCCAATTCAGCCCATATAGGCTTTATCAGCCCACAGCCCACCTTTTGTTTCATAAACCCTTTCTAACCTAAATCCTAATTATAAATAGGGGCTAATGGTGGCTATGAAAATTATGAGAAAACTATAACAAAATGGCAGAAACTTTGCAGCAGCAAAAGGGATTCAAAGAGAGGAGAAAAGGGCAAAAAAATAAGAGAAAAAGAAAGGAAAGAAGTCAAAGAAAATATAGAAATTGTTCTCATTCATCCAAACAGTTCCTCATCTCAGGTTAGATTAGATCTATAGTGAATTTTTACTGTAATTGCTTGGGGAGGTTTTCGATATCGTGCACAGTGATGTGATCCTTATATCCCAGTTATTCTCTTGTGATTGTTGCTTGGGTTTTGGGCAAGAGATTCGAGATTTGTATATTCATTATTTCTATAGTGAATTTTCTCTGATTTGCCCCGTGGTTTTTACCCTTCACGTTGAAGGGATTTTTCTCATAAATCTTGGTGTTCTGTTGGATTGTTATTTCCATTTAATTTCACTGTGTGTTATGGCCTATTAGTATTTGTTCTTATACAAAAGTTCTTCTTTGTTTGTTGCCCCTTTTTATCCTATCAACTAGTATTAGAGCAAGGTTTTGGTGATTTAATTTTTGTGTTTGAACATGGAGGCCGATAGTGTTTCTCGCATGATTAGTTTGAATGAAAATAATTGAATGATATGGAAACCAAGAATGAGAGATCTCTTGTATTGTAAAGATTTGTATGGACCTTTGCAAGGGGATAGTGAAAAATTCATAACTATGACAGATGATGAGTTGAAGAGATTAGATCAAAAAATGGTTGGGTTTATTCGACAGTGGCTCGATGATAGTGTCTTTCACCATGTTTCTACTGAATGTTCTGCATATTCTCTTTAGAAAAAGTTGAAAGGTCTCTATGAAAGAAAAATAGCTAACAATAAAGCTTTTTTGATCAGAAAACTTGTGAACCTAAAATATAAAGAGGGTGCTTCTATTGCTGAGCATTTGAATGAAATGTAGAGTATTACTAACTAGTTATCTTCTATGAAAATGTCTCTTGATGATGAGTTGCAGGCATTGTTACTTTTCAGTTCATTGCTAGAAAGTTGGGAGACACTGGTGGTTTCCCTCAGTAATTCTGCGCCAGATGGTATTATCACCATGAGTTAAGTAACAAGTAGTTTGTTGAATGAGGAGTTGAGAAGAAAGAACTCAGTAGTATCTCAGATTGATTCACAGGCACTTATCTTAGAGAATAGAGGAATGTCAAAGTCTAAAGATAGAAATAGTTCACGCATAGGTAGAAGCAAGTCAAGATCAAGGAAAGATATTATTTGCTATAATTGTGATGAGAAAGGACATTATAAGAATCAATATAAGCAACCTAAGAAGAGCAAGAAAAAGGGAAAAGAAGTGGAGTCTACAAAGTTAAAAGAAAATACCACAACTATAGTGCAGGTTGGTGATTATTTGATTTTATCCCCTTCTGATGATATTTTTTCTTATGTGTGTTAGGATCTCGAGTGGATAATTGACACAGGAGCTTTTTTTCATGCTACACCACGGAAGGAGTTCTTTGCCACCTACAGGTCTGGAAATTTTGGTATTGTCAAGATGGACAACCATGGTACAGCAAACATCATTGGCATGGGTGACATGCACATTAAGACCAACCTTAGATGTAAATTGGTGCTTAAGGATGTGAGGCATGTGGTTGACTTGAGGCTGAATTTAATCTCAGTTGAAAGACTAGATGATGAAGATTATGATAGCAGGTTTTATAGGGGACAATGGAAACTCAATAAGGGTTCTCTTGTTATAGCTAATGGAAAGAAATGTCACACTTTATACAGGTTGCAAGCCAAAATTTGTGGTGAGTAGTTAAATGTTATAGAGGAAAACTTCAGCATGGAGTTGTGGCATAGGTGATTGGGACACATGAGCGAGAAGGGACTACAAGCTCTTTTCAAGAGAGAAGTATTGCTTGACCTAAGAGGTACATGTTTGAACCCTTGTATTGATTGTTTAGTTGGTAAACAACATAGAGCTTCATTTGCTAGTCCTGCTTTGTCTAGAAAAATGCATGCCTTGGATCGTGTTTATACAGATGTATGTGATCCTTTAAGGACAAAAACTCCTAATGGTTTTATTAATATTCCTGGTATCAATGGTGCACTTTATTTTGTTACTTTTATAGATGACTTTTTCAGGAAAGTTTAGGCTTATGTTTTGAAGACCAAGGATCAGGTTATTTATGTCTTCAAAGAATTTCATGCTAGAGTTGAAAGGGAGATAGAAAGACAACTGAAATGCATAAGATCAGATAATGGTGGTGAGTATACAGGATTGTTTAATGAATATTGCAAGTCACATGGCATCTAACATGAGATGCAAGTTCCTGGTACACCTCAGTATAATGCAATTGTAGAGAGGATGAACCACACCATTATGGAAAAGATCAGATGTATGCTTTCACAAGTAAAGCTATACAAAAGGTTTTGAGATGAGGCTTTGACGACTATAGTTGATGTGATCAACTTATCTCCCTGTACAGCCCTAGATGTTGATGTTGCAGAGCATGTATGGTCAGGGAAAGATGTTTCCTATAGGCATTTGAGAGTGTTTGGTTATTGTGCATTTGCACATGTTCCAAACAATGAAAGGTCCAAGCTGGATGGTAAGACAAAAATATATATTTTTCTTGGCTACTCACATGATCAATTTGGTTACAGGCTTTGGGATCTAGAAAAGCAGAAGATGTATAGAAGCAAAGATGTGGTCTTCTTTGAGGATCAAACCCTTGAGGATTTGAAGAAGGAGGCACCAGCCAAGACTTCTACAGAAAGATTAGCATATTGTGATCCAGTTATTCCTCCAGTATATTAGGGTGATGGGGGAGATGTGCAGGAAGATGGTGTAGAACCAGATGTTAATATACTTATAGGACATGTTAAGCAAAAAGAAGTTGAGGAGCAGCTTTCCGCAGAACCTTAGTTGAAAAGATCTTCTAGACAACGTCAGCCTTCCAGAAGATACTCTACAGATGAGTATATGATGCTTACTGATGTAGGTGAACCAGAGAGTTACCAAGAAGCAATTAAAAGTGAGCAGAAAAAGAAGTAGCTAGTTGCTATGTAGGAAGAGATGGATGCTCTACAAAAGAACTACATATATGATTTGGTACAATTACCACAGGGAATAAAGGCCTTGAAGAACAAGTAGATTTTCAGGTTAAAAACTTAAAAATATTGTTCTCAACCAAAGTACAGAGCCAGATTAGTTGTGAAAGGCTTTGGTCAAAAGAAAGGTATTGACTTTGAAGAGATTTTTTCTCTTGTTGTTAAAATATCTTTTATTCGTGTTGCTCTAGGTATTGCTGCTAGCCAGGACTTAGAGGTGGAGCAGTTAGATGTGAAGATAGCTTTCCTTCATGGTGATTTGAAGGAGGAAATTTATATGGAGCAACCAGAAGGTTTCAAAGTTAAAGGTAAAGAAAATTTTGTTTGCAAGTTAAGAGATAGTTTATATGGATTGAAGCAAGCTCCAAGACAGTGGTACAAAATGTTTGATTCATTTATAATTGAAAATGGATACAAAAAAATGACTTCAGATCATTATATGTACATCAAACGATTTAGTGAGGATTTTATTATTCTCTTACTTTATGTTGATGATATGCTTATCCTTGGGAAAGATTGTTAGGGATCGAGTGGCACTAAGAGGGGGGGGTGAATTAGTGCAGCGGTAAAGAACGATAGATTTTTCAGCGATTAACACAAGTTCGGAAACTTCGTACAAATGAATACAGCGTTTCGTTTGAACCTGGAAAGATTACGTTTTAACTTTAAAGCATATGTAAGAAGATGAAGATGAAGTTGAGTAAATAAGGCAGCATATAAAAATGGTTTGCAGCAAAGTAAGTTGCGAGAAAGTAAATGCAAACCGATTTATAGTGGTTCGATCATCCGACCTACATCCACTTCCGAAGCCTTCTCCGATGAGACTTCTAACTTCCACTAGCAAATCCTTTTGTAGGGGAAGGACCAAATACCCCTCTTACAACCCTTTTACAAGAGGTTCACACTCTTACAAGTTTTCACAAAGAGAAGGAAATGAGGTGAACACTTAAGCAAATGAAGAACAAGACTTTCCTAAGACTTATTTTCAAAATCTAACTCTCCAAGGGTCTTCCTTTTAGTTGAGAAAGGAGGGGTATTTATAGATCCAAAATGGATTCAAATTTGGGCTCCAAATTTGAAATCAAATTGGAGTTCCCGGTGCTGGGGCGGTGCTACCGCCTGTCAGAGGCGATGCTACCGTGATACTACCGCCCTAGCCAGACACAACAGGGGTGGTACTACCGCCCCAGCCAGGCGGTGCTACCGGCCCAGCCAGGCGGTGCTACCGCCTGGCCTGTTGGCTACTGCCTGGTGCCACCGCCCAGCACATATGCTGGCGGTATTACCGCCCAGCACACACCAACTTCCTGGTTTAGGTCGAAAACTCGACCCAAACCGGTCCCAAACAAGGCCCAATGGGCCCATACTTGGGTTAAAGGATTAACGCCTAATCCTAACCCAAATTAATGTGCTAACTACGAAATTAAAGACATTCCTAAGCTATTACAAAGTCCGCAAGTCAAGTCTTCTTCCGACGAACTTCCGGCGGTCTTTCAACGATCCCTCGGAAACCATCCTACGGACTCCTGGCAAGCTCTCGGACTCCACGATGATTTTGGCGAGTTCCCCCGAGCTTCTTTGGCAAGCTCCGATCTTTCTTGGCAAGCTTTATGAACTTCCGATGAACTTCCAAAACCCTTCGACAAGCTCCCTACTCGTTCTCGGCCGGTTCCGGCAGCACTCCCAACGAATCTTCAGACTTCCATCAAACACTCGAACTCCCAATGATCCATCGCACTTGACTTCGGCCCTTTGTTTCACTTTACGTCTTCATCCTTATCGTAGTTACTCCTGCACAAACAAACACCAAATACCCTACTTCGATCTAGACAGTTACTACAACATGAATTGACATTTAGTTTCCCGGCACGTCATTGGTCGGCACTTCGTCCGATCCTTCGGCACATCGCCCTCTCTTATGGCTTGTTGCCCAATCGACGGTTGACCTTTGCAACCCCGATATCCATGGTGTAACTCCGCACTTCTTGGCCCGATGCCTGATGTCCGAAGCCTCCTGCCGATAGTCGACCGAACCTCCGGCTTGACATCCAATATCCTGACATGATCACCTCCGGCGCAACGTCAATTCCTCTAGCGTCAACTGTCTAATCCTGATCGATAGTAGACCTGCGTAACTCAATACGCAGTTAAACAACAAAACACACTCAATTAGTTTTATTATCAAAATCCGAGATTCAACAATCTCCCCCTTTTTGATGATGACAACTAATTGATGACTGACGGAGTTAACCATAACTCCCCGGAGTTTAACATAAACTCCCCCTATCAATATGCCATTGATAGAACCCTTGGATTATCCCAAATCCAAGTAACATGTATCATTCATGTAGTGAGAAATGTAAATCCATCATGCAAATATATAAAATATTCAAGCATTATTACATTGCATGAAGTCATCAATCTACTTCTCCCCTATGTCATCAACAAAAAGGAGAAGAGGCATCATAGCTAGTTTAAAAGATATACAAATTCCTTACAACAAACTAGCTATTTATCACATCATACAATATTTTTGCAATACAACATCAAATAATACCATTCAATCATAGTAAGTTTCAAGGATGAGCAATGATGGTAATTTTCACTTGCTTCTTAAGATGTGCAAGTTTGCACCTTGTTTCTCACAATAGCAATATTTGCATCCTTTGATATAACAATTCTTAGCTTCTCATGAAGTTGCAAAATAGGAATCAAGATGGTAAATTTTTGCAATATTCGAGCTAAAAACTTTCTCCCCCTTTGTTAGCATCAAAAAGAAAGGGAGGATCAAATACTTCAAATAATCTTGCATGAGATTCAACAATAATTTGTAACAAAAATGTAAGCAATTTTGAAGAAGTAAAATTAAGCAAGATTTTTGCCTCTCTTGAGATAGCAACTTTTTGCTTCTCAATGTTCAAGCTAGCAAGATTTTCTCTTTTGATACACAAGCTAGCAATTTTCTTCCTCTTGAATGAGCTAGCAAATTAATCATGCAAGCTAGCAATAAATCTTCTCCTCCTTTGATTTTGTCAAAAAGAAGGGAAGAATACAATTCTTTTCCCTTTACATGAATGCTTCCATTATGACAAAATAACAAATTTCCATCATGAATTTTTAACATATCAAGTCATGAATTCAAAGGAGTCATAAACAAATCATGGTATGAGGGAAATTTATGACAAGCAAGCAAGCAATAATGATAAGCTAGCATACTTTGCAATACGCAAACTAGCTCCCTTTCAATTTTTCTCTTTTGCACCTAAGTTTCCCTTTTGCAAGTCATCAACTTTTTGTTTACAATGAGCTAGTAATTTTTGTAAAATTTATAATATTTTAAACATGCAAGCTCATGAGTTAAAAAATAATGTAACTTTACAATTTCTTTTTTCTCATTTTGAGAAGTGCAAGTTTTGCCTTTTGCAAGTTCTAGCTAGCTATGTTTGTCATTTTCACTTGTGATACATAAGCTAGCAAGCTAACTCCCCCTTTGTCACTATCGAAAAGAAGGGATGAATAATATTTCAATGAAATAATTTAGCACCAATCAATATTTCAATTTTTCATGATGCATACAAAACATAGATGCAAAGAATTCATGAAAGATATCAATATGAAATATCAATAAGGATCAACACCAAAAGACATCATTCGTAATTCATCATAAAGCAAATTTCATTTATGTCAAATGTTCAATTTACCACACAAGGCAAAGAAATCATGTCACTTTTAGGGTCATGAAATATATGACATCAAGGCTCATGATTCATTTAAAAAGATATAGCACAAAAAGTAACTTGATTCATGCATAAGAATTTCAAGTATCAAGTATTAAGATATCAAGACTTGGATTGTGATAAAGCTCACTCAAGTTCGAATCATCAAAATCATTAACATAGTTTATGAGATTCACAAAAAACATAAACTTGAATTGTTCTCCTCTTTGGTAAATGATAAAAAGAAGCAATCATTTTCGAGATTCATAATGCTAGCAATTTGCATTAATCATGATAAGTGATACATCAAAAGTCTACATCATTATTTTAATCAACAAGTCATGAAGCATACAAAGTAGTATTGAAACATGAGAGAAAAGTTCAAATTATCAAATCATAATCAATTCATCAAAATCACTTCTATAATTTATGAGATTCTTAAGATATCATGAAATCATTAATCTCGATAAGATAGGAAAAATATCTTCTTTTTAAGTTGTTTGTTTCATACAAGTGTGCTCATGTTTCTAAAATGAGTATCAAATTCAAGACCAAAACATGAGTTTGTCATCAAGATATAATGCCTTTAAATACTCATGATATCATAAAATCATTAAGCATGACAACCAACTATCATTATCAATGATGATTACATAAGGTATGTCCAATTATTTATATAAAAGTCATCATTGTATTACTTTGAAATATAAGTTATCATTTAGCCCATTAAGATCAAAAGCATTACACGTAAAGCATCATGATAGTGCAATTTCTCATTTTTTATGTGTTCTATTTCAAGTGATTTGACATTCATATGAGTATACTCATGTTTTTCATATAGGTCCAAAGAGCAAGTTTCAAGAGAAATCATTAAGACCGAAAACATGAGACACATATTTTTAAAATATTCATCATGTTTATTTTCATGAGATTCACAAGTCTCATAACATGAATTCATTCATCTCAATAGAATGAAAAAATATATTTTCATTTTAAGCAATTTGATGTGAGCATATTCAAAATTTTTATGAAAACATGTATCAAAATAAAACATCAAGTCATAAAACTGTCAAGACCAAATACATAAAAATGATAGCACACTTTCAATTTTTATGTTAAAAGGCCATGTTCAAATTTTTGCCAAAATCATGCATCTATTTATAAATTTGAAAAATAAGTTTCATCATCACAATATGACACTTTATTACTTCAAAAGCTCATGCATGATACAAAATCATCAAGCATCATGTTTAGAAATGAAATATAAAACATCAAGATACACATGCATGGATTAATTCTAGGCAATATCACAAATCATGCAAATATCATTCATAATTTTTACTTTTCAAAAATACTAGGAAGGAAAAAGCATAAAAAAATCCTACCAACTATTTCAAGCAACTCATGAAAGGATCATGTAATTTCAAAGTAAGGTAAGAATAACTTGGGTGAGTTTCTTACCTCATTGTCGAAAACTGTCAAAGCCCATTTCACCTCTTCTTTACTTGATTCTTCTTTGCAGCCTTTCTTCTTCTTCTTTGGCCTCTTTCTCTATTTAAGTTCATTTATGCTTTTTAATTTTTGTTTAATGAACTTGTTAACATTCATTGTTATGTGTTCAATATCCTCATTGTCCTCATCACTTGAGTCATCACTCAAGTGGCATTCATTTGTCCAAAGTGCCAAATCCTTCTTGTTCTTTAGAAGGTGGTTCATATGTTCATCATGTTCCAAATGTTTGAAAAAACTCATTTCATATGTCATTAGTGAACCGATTGGTTCTTCCAATAAAAAATTATTTAAATTTTTAGTCTCTTGTATTGCAGTTACTTTTGGATCCCAACTCTTTGGGAGGGATCTTAAAATCTTGTTAGTGAGTTCTAAGTTCGAAACACATTTACCAAGATTTTTTAAGCTATTGATGACATCCGTGAAGCGGGTGTACATATCGCCGATAGTTTCGCTTGGTGTCATTCAGAAGAGTACAAAATCATACAATAAGAGGTTTACTTTTGAGTCTTTAACTCTACTAGTTCCCTCGTGCGTGATTTCAAGTATTCGCCAAATATCAAAAGCCGTTTCACACATTAAAATCTGATTGAACTCGTTCTTATCTAAAGTGCAAAATAAGGCATTCATAGCCTTTGCGTTCAAGGAAAAAGATTTTCTCTCTAAGTCCGACCATTCATTCGTCGGTTTAGAGGAAAGTTGAAAATTGTTTTCAATAATGTTCCATAAATCTAAGTCCATTAAAAGTATGAAAACTCTCATTTGAGTTTTCCAATAAGTGTAGTCCGATCCGTTAAAGAACGGTGGACGAAAAACCGAAAAGCCCTCTTGAAAACCATTTAGAGCCATTTCTCACGGGTGTAAATCCGAAAGAGAAAGAACGTGGCTCTGATACCAATTGTAAGGGATCGAGTGGCACTAAGAGGGGGGGGTGAATTAGTGCAGCGGTAAAGAACGATAGAGTTTTCAGCGATTAGCACAAGTTCGGAAATTTTGTACAAATGAATGCAGCGTTTCATTTGAACCCGGAAAGATTACGTTTTAACTTTAAAGCATATGTAAGAAGATGAAGATGAAGTTGAGTAAATAAGGCAGCATATGAAAATGGTTTACAGCAAAGTAAGTTGCGAGAAAGTAAATGTAAACCGATTTATAGTGGTTCGGTTATCCAACCTACATCCACTCCCGAAGCCTTCTCCGATGAGGCTCCCAACTTCCACTAACAAATCCTTTTGTAGGGGAAGGACCAAATACCCCTCTTACAACCCTTTTACAAGAGGTTCACATTCTTACAAGTTTTCATAAAGAGAAGGAAATGAGGTGAACACTTAAGCAAATGAAGAACAAGACTTTCCCAAGACTTATTTTCAAAATCTAACTCTCCAAGGGTCTTCCTTTCAGCTGAGAAAGGAGGGGTATTTATAGATCCAAAATGGATTCAAATTTGGGCTCCAAATTTAAAATCAAATTGGAGTTCCAGTCTTTGAGGCGGTGGTGGTTCCCTGCCGAGGCGGGCGGTGCTACCGCTGTCGATCTGGGCAGAGGCGACACAAAGAGGGGCGGTGCTACCGCCCCAACCAGTGTGCTACCCCTCACCAGGCGGTGTTACCCCCAGCCAGCGGTGCTATCGCCTGGCTTTGCTGGTCGAAGGCGGTGCCACCGCTTAGCACACATCTTCTTGTGGCGGTGCTACCACCCAAAGACACAAGAACTTCTGGTTTGGGCTGAAAACTCGGCCCAAACCAGTCCCAAACAAGGCCCAATGTGTCACGGACTTAGCTGGTTTTGCCTAAGCCGTGCGGCACCAATGCGTATCACCGCAAAGGTCAGCCTACCCGAAATCTCCTATAATCCCTTAGGACCTGCAAAGAGAAGACGGATGGAGAGAAAGCGCTTCACACGGATCCGCAAGCCACTCTTTTAGCAAACACTTTATAGACAATGCACATTCCAACAATGGATATCACAAGCTCGTAAGCTTGCACAACAAAGGTATAGATTTGGTCCACTACTGCATCGAATTCTAGTACAAGTATGCACTCGACGCAAACATTATGTACAAGCCTACAATGGCTACCAAACTCGCTTCAAATAGGGCATTTTGCCTTTGACAAGCCCTTTACAAGCTTTACAAATTACAACCAACCAAAAGGGACACGGACAAGCACAAGCATTACAATCGAACAAGCCGTTTACAATTTTGTCCGTGACATTCTCCCCACTTATTCCTTCGACGTCCTCGTCGAAGCCTTTTGACGCTGCAACTCTTTTCTTTGTTGGATCTTCGATCTTCGCTCCCTGCTACGCATGCGTCTCTTGGCTCCCATTTGTTCTCCGGTTGTTGTTGTTGAGTCGTCGAACTTTAATCCGCCATGCTTTGCTTCAACTCGCCAATGACTCGACTTTGGTGTGGGTTGGCGAGTTGGCTTGATCCTTGTCGGCTCTTGCGGATTCATCGATGAAGGAAAAGACCATCTTTGATATGCGCTTGATCTTCAAATTCTTCTTGTCTCTTGAACTGGATAGATGCTTTGTTGGAGCTTTAACGAGCATCACCTCGCAACCTTTGAAGTTTTGAGTCCTTCCTCCGCAAAATTTGCCCATCGAGTCTTCTTCCACTTAGTTGTCTTGAAGGGTCTTCACATCTGTGCAGCTCCTCTGTTTGGATAACTAAGAGAGCTAGGGGTGGAGTTCCGCCCATTCTCTTGGGAGTTGAGAAGGCAAAGGTTACTTGTCTTCGCCGCCTCCTCGAGTTTGTACTTCGCCGGTCGAGTGGTTATCTGGACTTCGCTTTGCTCTTAGCTCACACTTCCAAGCACTTGAAGTGTTTGCAATCCCTTCCAGTCGCCATTGTGATTCACCTTCTCATTGCCATTGAACTTCGGAATGCAAGAAGTTATCACTCCAACTTGGAGTAAGATAGATTTGGTCGCCTTTGGGATTGTACCGCCTTCTCCATCATTTTCATCGCCGACTCCTCCGAGTAGTAAAGGTACAAAGCATCAAGCGTCATGTCTTTCGATCCTTGGTCATGCACTCTTGCATCGACCAAGTCCTTCACTTACGGCTATCTTGATAGAAAGTCTGCATTGACATTGGTCTTACAGTTCTCTCGGCCTTCGCCTTGGCCTTGTCTTGGTACATGGAGTTTGCCAAAGCATTCTCCTCCTCCACGGCCCATATCACGACCAAGTGCTCTCCTCCAAGAGAGCAAGGATTGATGACTCCCGGAAGTCCCGCCTTAGCACTCGAACGCGACGCCAATGGCACTACTATCCGATTGTCTCGATCTCGCATCCCTTCTTCGTGATCGGTAGATCTGCCTACGGCATTGTGACACTCCTCGAGTTCACCTTCAATCTACTCGATGATTGATCTTGGGTAGCCGAGTCCTTTGGACTCGTCATTGCTTCCACGCCCTATTCGACCCCTCGCTTCAACACCTCTGTTCTCTCGAAAGCAGCCCGCTTGGTCGATGGAAATCTGACACGCAACTCCCATGTGTGGCTTCCACCATCATGTTGCAGGGTTAGCACCCTTCTGTTCTCCTTAGCTTCATTGGCTGAATGTTCGCTTACTCGGCCTTGTCCTCGACTTGCAGGGCTCCTTAGCGAATGTGAGCTCAAGTAGTTCCACTCTTCAGCAGCTCCGATCATACCTCAGACGATCTAGTCCCCATGGGACTCCTTTGTGTGTGTCGACTTGCCGCGAACTTTTCCACCACAATCTGCTGCATCATGTCGCCGCCTGGTGATATCTCCCTGCATACTGATCCCTGTGGTATGAATTTGAACTACGATATCTCCATGTGTGGACTCCGCCAACACATCGCAGGGTCTTCGCCATCTTCGATTCTGTTTGATCCTGTGGCAATCGACCTTCGTCCACCCACTCTCGGGTCACACTCGGACGAAGCCTAGCTCTAGGACAGTCCATCGCCTAGCAGCTCCTCTGAAGTCCCCTGACTTCGCTGAAATTGGTGCACCATTGTCTAGATCCTGGGACTCTGCCTCTACCAGCACAATCTCCACTGCGCACCGCTTTCATGACAACTTGAATAGCAACACTGTGGCATATTCTTCAAGAGTAGCTGTCTCTGCATCCTCTTGCCCAGTGCTAAGGCCTTTTGACACCAACTTTGCCTCAAAGAAATCAAGCTGCCACCTTAGAATCTCCACCAAGTGCTTCATCGAGATAAGATGTATGTGCCTCGAAGCTCCCTTCGTCTTTGGCACCATGCAAGATGAGTTTGCTCCATCTGAATATGAAACCCATGGAACGACATGATCCAATTCTTGCCTCGGCAAGAGTCCATGTCCTTGACCTCGTGTAAGGAAAGCACCAAGCCTCCGCTCCATGTTCCGTCTTCAAAGCCAACTCCCTTCACGCGATTTGGGTACTTCACCAAGTTTTCCCCAAGTTGCTCTGCTTCTCGATTTGCATTGCGTTGATGGTGGCCCTCGCGCCCACCATTCCACGGGTCAACCCTCTGTTGAGTCCGAACTCACCGCTATCGGCTCTTAGTGTGCCTTCACTTTGTGTTGCCCTGGTTGCTCCCCACTTGATCTCACATGCGCCCACCAACGCATTGCCATGCGAGATCATGCGATGACTCTCACCGCTCACTCGATCCATCGAGCTGTCTTGAGGTACTCCTCAAGTAGTTCATTGCACCGATTCACATTACGGAGAGCGGGACTTATCCTCATGGATATCGCCCGTTGAAGCAACATCTCTCTTCGCATCCTTCCTCCGAAGTTTTGGAGACCACCGTCCCTTTGGACTACTCCGCCTTTGCTTTGAACAAATCGTGCCCAATTCTGCCTTCGCAAATGCACTTGCTAGATAGTGACACCTCACCAATACACTCAGATCGCACCCTCTCGGGTCTAGCAACATGCTACACATTGCACACTTCGACTTCATACGAAAGTATCTCGCACATGCCGAAGAGAAAGTTTCAATGCTCCAATGCACGGACCTTCAACCGCCTTGGGATGGCCACGGACAGTCCATCGTCCGCATGCAAGACCTTGCATGAGTATCGAATTCTTGAGTTTGCAACTTTCCTCACCTCTCGTGAGCTTTGCACAACTCTTTCGATCATTGAGCAACCCACGCAATCCTTGCACGGTCTCATCCTTTGCCAAGCACCCCGCTTGCCTCGAGCACCGCAAGTTTGGTGTCAATGTCGAGCCACCCTCGAACTCAGCCATCCCCACCTTTGTGCGCTCCGCAATTCTTCTTAGCTTGTTGTCCTCGTGGTGCCTGACAAGGTCCCCCACGTTTGCATGCTAAGTGTTTCTAAGTGAGCTTGTCCCGCTCTGATACCAACTATCACGGACTTAGCTGGTTTTGCCTAAGCCGTGCGGCACCAATGCGTATCACCGCAAAGGTCAGCCTACCCGAAATCTCCTATAGTCCCTTAGGACCTGCAAAAGAGAAGACGGGACAGAGAAAGCGCTTCACACGGGATCCGCAAGCCACTCTTTTAGCAAACACTTTATAGACAATGCACATTCCAACAATGGATATCACAAGCTCAGAACAGTTGCACAACAAAGGTATAGATTTGGTCCACTACAGACCGAATTCTAGTACAAGTATGCACTCGACGCAAACATTATGTACAAGCCTACAATGGCTACCAAACTCACTCAAATAGGGCATTTTGCCTTTGACAAGCCCTTTACAAGCTTTACAAATTACAACCAACCAAAAGGGACACGGACAAGCACAAGCATTACACCGAACAAGCCGTTTACAATTTTGTCCGTGACAAATGGGCCTATATAGGTTAAAGGATTAACACCTAATTCTAACCCAAATTAATGTGCTAACTACGAAATTAAAGATATTCCTAAGCTATTACAAAGTCCGTAAGTCAAGTCTTCTTCCAGCGAGTTTCCGACGAACTTCCGACGGTCTTCCGACGATCCCTCGGAAACCATCCTGCGGACTCCCGGCAAGCTCTCGGACTCCACGATGATTTTGGCGAGTTCCCCCGAGCTTCTTTGGGAAGCTTCGATCTTTCTTGGCAAGCTCCACGAACTTTCGACGAACTTCCAAAAACCCTTCAGTAAGCTCCCTACTCGTTTTCGGTCGGTTCCGGCAGCACTCCCAATGAATCTTCGGACTTCCATCAAACACTCGAACTCCCAATGATCTATCGCACTTGACTTTGGCCCTTTGTTTTGCTTTTCGTCTTCATCCTTATCGTAGTTACTCCTGCATAAACAAACACCAAACACCCTACTTCGATCTAGATAGTTATTACAACACGAATTGATATTCAGTTGCCCGGCACGTCATTGGTTGGCGCTTCGTCCGATCCTTTGGCACATTGCCCTCTCTTGCAGCTTGTTGCCCAATCGACGGTTGACCTCCGCAACCCCGATAATTCATGGCACAACTCCGCACTTCTTGGCCTGATGCCCAACGTTCGAAGCTTCCTGCCGATAGTCAACCAAACCTCCGACTCGACATCCAATATCTTGACGTGATCACCTCCGGCGCAACGTCAATTCCTCCAACGTCAACTGTCTAATCCTGATCGATAGTAGACCTATGTAACTCAACACACAGTTAAACAACAAAAGATACTCAATTAGTTTCATCATCAAAATCCGAGATTCAACAAAGATATGTGTACAATTGACAGGTTGAAAAAGGAACTGAGTGAGTCCTTTGCAATGAAGGACATGGGGCCAACAAAGCAAATACTAGGCATGCAGATTTCTCGTGATAGGAAAAATAAGAAGATTTGGTTGTCACAAGAGAAGTACATCGAGAAGGTATTAGAAAGGTTCAGTATGAGCAATGCAAAGCCAGTTGGTTCTCCTCTTTCAGGTCACTTCAAGTTGTGCTCAAAATAGAGTCCGTCAAGTGATGAGGAGAAGGAGAAAATGCAAAAGGTTCCTTATGCTTTAGTAATTAGAAGTCTAATATATGCAATGGTATATACATGGTCGGACATCGCATATGCAGTGGGTGTTACTAGCAGATTTCTTACAAATCCAAGCAAAGAGCACTGGGCAGCAGTGAAGTGGATCTTGAGAAATCTTAGAGGAAGCTCTAAGGTTTGTTTAAGCTTTGGAGGTGGACCACCTGTACTAACGGGTTACACAGATGCAGATATGGCCAGAGATATTGATATAAGGAAATCTACATTAGATTTTGTACTTACTTTTGTAGGGGGAGCTATGTCATGGCAATCCAAATTACAAAGGTGTATTGCTCTCTCCACCACAGAGGCAGAATATATTACTGCTACAGAGGTTTGCAAAGAAATGTTATGGATGAAAGAATTCTTACAAGAATTAGGACTGAAACAAGAAAACTATATGGTGTATTATGACAACCAGAGTACCATCCATTTATGTAAGAACCCAACTTTTCATTTCAAGTCAAAGCATATAGATGTCAGATACCACCGGATTCGAAATGTACTTGAAGAGATACAGTTGCAACTTCAGAAAATTCATATAGATGATAATGGAGCAGACATGTTGATAAAAATCTTACCAAAAGAGAGGTAGAAGATGTGCCGACAGTTGATCGGTATGGATTTATACTAAGGAGTCATGAGACAACCTCATTTATGGGCTGAAGGGGGAGGTTATTGGGTTAACTGCCCAATTCAGCCCATATAGGTTTTATCAGTCCATAGCCCACCTTTTGTTTCCTAAACCCTTTCTAACCTAAATCTTAATTATAAATAGGGGCTAATGATGGCTGTGAAAATTAGAAGAAAACTGCAACAAAAGGGTAGAAACTTCGCAGCAGCAAAGGGGATTCAAAGAGAGGAGAAAAGGGCAGAGAAACAAAGAAAAAGAAAGGAAAGAAGTCAAGGAAAACGCAGAAATTATTCTAATTCATCCAAACAGTTTCTCATCTCAGGTTAGATCAGATCTATAGTGAATTTTTATTGTGATTGCTTAGAGAAGTTTTGGATATTGTACATAGTGATGTGATCCTTATATCCCAGTTATTCTTTTGTGATTGTTGCTTGAGTTTTGGGCAAGAGATTCAAGAATTATACATTCATTATTTCTATAGTGGATTTTCTCTGATTTGCCCTGTAGTTTTTACTCTTCACGTTGAAGGGGTTTTCCATGTAAATCTTGGTGTTCTGTTGGATTGTTATTTCTGTTTAATTCTACTGTGTGTTATGGCCTACTAGTATTTGTTCTTATACAAAAGTTCTTCCTTATTTGTTGCCCCTTTTTATCCCATCAGGCCATAGCTCAAGAGATCCAAGAGGACTAGATTGCTTAACTTGCTCAGCTCGGTGGGAATGTCACCATCAAACACATTGTAGTAGCCCAAGTAAAGCTGTTTGAGGCTTTCAGGTTCTCCAACTCGACGGGAATTCTATCACGGAGGTCATTGTCGTTCAACGATAGGTACTCCAACATGCTTAATCTCCCATAGCTGGCCGAAATCCCTCCGTCGAAGTAGTTGCCACCGAGGTCCAAGTACTTGATTCTCTTCAAGCTCGCGACACCAGCCGATAATGAGGCTATGAAGTTGTTATTGTAGGCGTCGAGCACCTCCAGGTTTGGCAGGCCCGAGTAGTCTCACTCGAGCAAAAATATATGGCAAGAGAGGGAAAGAGAAGAAGGTGGTCTTTAAATATTATTTGCAGGCAAACAAAGTACTGACAGTGGCTGCTGAATTCTATTAAAGTTTTAGATATTAGGAAAAAGATCTATGAGGTTAAAGTGGGTCTCAAGATGTTAGCCTTGACAGGTTGAGGTTTAGAATCCTCAGCAAATCAGAAGTGGTATATATAGGAGCCAAGTAGATCAACTCAAATGAGGAAATGACTGGACACGGAAATTTGAATGAGGATTCACCATGGCCTCCAAAATCCTTATGTCCGAAGAGAAGAGAACATTGCATGTGCACTAAGAAATTGCAAAGGAGCAACAACAATTGGGATATTGCTTCATTTGGCCGAGCAGTATGCCTCAGGCTTTGTTTGGCCGAGCAGCATGGCTCGAGTAGCGAGCAGCATGCCTCGGGCATAGGCAATGTCTTCAACTCTACATTGGCTCCAAAAGCCAATCAAAGAGAAATCTTTGATGCGTTGACCATCAGAAACCACACAAGAAATATACGAACCAAATTAGGAATCCTAATCGATGATAAAAAAAGGCATGGAGTGAGAGGAAAACTGACACCAGCTTTATTTCTAGTACCCGTCGCCGTGAGCATCATAGTCCTCCTCCACCCTTTCAGTGAGGTAGACCTTGGGGAAATCGTCGAGGCTAAAGGTCTTGGCGACCATGATCCGCTCAGCGTCGACATTCGTGATGGTGGTTCGGCAGACGGGGGGCAGTTACAACGGCAATCACGCGTGTAGTCGAACATGGTCTCGAACTCGGTGGTAGGGATGCAGACCTTGGTGAGCCCGGTGGCAGGACAAAAGCGGTGGTACTCAGTGGCCATGGGGAGGGCGCTCTAGGGGACTTCTTTTTATGAAGAATCATCTCCCTCAAAAGGACTAACTTAAGCATCAGAGAGGTTCGGTTATAAAACCCCGACACAACCTATGTGCAGGAATCAAAAGATGCGTGACGGGCCGAATAGTGGAAGGAAGCCTCATCCCCAAACAGGTAGACGAACTGCCTCACCCGACCCAACCCTGGCTTCCTACCCGGAGATCAACCAAGGAGACCCTAGCACATCCAGACTCAGACCTAGCTGTGCCGACTTAGTGGCCATGACGTAAAGGTACACTAATATATTGATGCTAGAAGGAGGGCCCAGATGTCACAAGATCAATAGACAAACCCGAGCGAATGCTCGATGGAAGGATCTCACTCGACTTGCGAGCCCGAGGAACATCCTTCACTTTCCCACGGGTTCCAGACTGAGGACCCTATCATGATTTCGGGACATTACTGGTGGTTGTTCACTAACCCAGGGCTATCACCACCTAGGGCCACCCCAACTAGCCAACTACCCATCTCACACGAGGTGTTCTATGGCCTCGCCCACCAAGTCCAAACTTTAGCTGGAATGATGCAGGCCATCATCCCACTCATCCCTCAACTGGCACAGCAGTCGGTGTCCCCACCCTTGCAGCGGTCGAAGCCGCTGGCTCCCGTTGTGCCTCTGATCTCGAGGGCGCCATCGATTCCACCTGAGGCAGACGCAGCTTCGTTCCCAGAAGGTGCGTCGGAAATCCGAGGATGGTGCAGAAGCCTGACACGTTGTCATCTGACTCAATGGACTCCCTCCGAGGCTAGTTGTGCTCCATCAACCAGCGACTCGATGAAGTACAAGGAGAAGGCCACAAGTCCAAGGAAGAACTCAGGGAGGACGGCCATTGCAGATCCCCTATCGCCCCCGAGATCCAAGATAAGCCTGTTCCACCGAGGTTCCGCCTCCCTTCACTCGACGCATATGATGGCAGCTCCGACCCGACTGAACATGTGGTTCCCTTTCGGGCCCAAATGGCATTGTACAGGACTTTCAATGCCCTCATGTTCAAGGCATTCCCTACCACTCTCAAGGGTCGGCTCGAGCATGGTACAGCCAGTTAAGAGCTGGGTCGATCGTATCCTTCGACCAACTTGCCAAAGATTTTGAGCTCAACTTCCTAGCTTATGCTCGGCCAAAGCCATCTACCGCCCTGCTCCTCAGTCTCAATCAAAAGGAGGACGAGCCCCTTTCTCACTTTGTAACACATTTTGCTAAAGAAATCCAGGGGCTTCCCGATGCTCACCCCTCTCTGATAATGCAGGCATTCATGATGGGGCTATGGCCCTCTAGGTTTTTTTTATCGCTCGTCGAGCTGCCAACTATGGCAGTCCCGGAGATGGTCCAGCGCACAAACTGGTATGTTGTAGTGGAGTCTTTGATGGCCGGGAAGCGGGAGGAGCACAAGAGAGGCAGGGTAGAGTCCACCCAGGGACAAACATCAGTCGCCCCGAGGAGAAGGGTGGATCAACTCGATGCGCCACCCCGAGGTCCTCCCTTCCGGCCTTGGGTGCATCCAAAATAGAGATAAGAAAAGGGTCTCATGAAAGCTCCCAACCCGATAAAGAGCCCCGGGTGCTCCGAGATCAGACAAAGTACTACCGGGTTCATCGGGAGCATGGCCATGACACCGAGGAGTGCCGTGACTTGAAGCGTCAGATTGAAGAATTCATCCACCGAGGGCATCTCGGTAGCTCTTTGAAAGGGAATCGAGACCCACTACCATGCCCCGCAGGCCCCGTTAAGTGGCAAATTGACGTAATCATAGGTGGGCCAGCCTCAGGGGGAGACAGTATATCGGGATGAAAGGCCTACACCCGAGCAGCTATGAGCGAGTCCCCAAGGCAATAGCACGACCCTCAGATTACATTCCCAATCGAAGAGATGGAACACCTCGAGCACGATGATGCGTTAGTGATCACGACCAGGATCGCTAACGCCCATGTGAAAAGAATCATGATAGACATGGGGAGCTCCGCCGATGTTCTCTACTTCGACGCTTTCTAGAAGCTCAGCCTACTCAAGGAAACCCTGACACTGATGTGCTTGGCACTCACCGGGTTCACGGGTGATTCGATCTCTTCGCTTGGCACGATCGCCCTGCCCATAACCCTTGGAGAAGAGCTGAGGTCAAAGACGATAATGACTACCTTCATGGTGGTGGACCTCCCCTCGACGTATAACGCGATCCTGGGCTGACCAACCCTCAATAAGTTCTGGGCCGTCATCTCCACTTACCATCGGACGATGAAGTTCCCAACCTAAGGCAGAGTCAGGGAAGCTAGGGGAAACCCCCGTGAGTCTAAGCGATGCTACTTAACGACGGTCTTGCTACCAAAAAGGCCAAGATTCGAGCAACCATTAGAGGACCTGGGAGATATCAAAAAATTACCTCAGCACCTTGAACCAACGGAGCCCACTATGGATGTACTGTTGTACAAAGACCGACCCGATCAAGTGGTGAGGGTCAAATTGGAGCTCCCGAAGCAAGAGCGGGTACAACTCATTAGTTTCCTGACCAACAAAGCCGACATCTTCGCTTGGTCACCAGTGGACATGCCCAGGATTGATCAAGGAGTTTCACAACATCACCTGAGCATCTCCCTCGAGGCTCGTCTGGTAAAACAGAAGCCCCGAAGGTTGGCCCCGAATTGATAGCA
Organism: Musa beccarii; assembly: GCA_024322285.1. Lineage (NCBI taxonomy): Eukaryota > Viridiplantae > Streptophyta > Magnoliopsida > Zingiberales > Musaceae > Musa > Musa beccarii. The sequence goes on from CM044395.1 coordinate 77,711,396, forward strand.
AGCAGTCCACTATGAAGTAGAGTGCCTCGTGGCAGCAGGTTTTATAGCCTAGGCTAAGTAGCCTCAGTGGCTATCGAATGTAGTTCTCATCAAAAAAACCTAATGGAAGTTGGAAAATGTGTGTTGACTATACTGACCTCAACTAAGTATGCTCGAAGGACTATTATCCCCTCTCGAGGATTGATCAGCTAATCAACGCGACCTCCGGTCACAAACTCCTTTCATTTATGGATGCCTTCTCAAATTATAACCAGATCAATTTGACGCCCGAGGACCAGGAGCCTATGACCTTTATCACCGACCAAGGAATATACTTCTATCGGGTCATGCCATTCGGATTTAAGAATGTCGAAGCCACATACCAGAGAATGGTGAACAAAATGTTCGCCCAGCAAATCGGGCAGAACATGGAGGTATATGTTGATGATATGATCGTCAAAAGTAGGACAACCCTGGCACACCTAGCAGATCTTGCCAAGGCGTTCACCACTCTATGAAAGTTTGGCATGTGCCTCAATCCTGCGAAGTGCGCCTTCGACGTCGGCTCGAGAAAATTCGTCAATTTCATCATCCACCAGAGGGGGATCAACGCCAACTCGAAGAAGGTCTAAGCCATCATCGATATGCAGCCACCTAGGACAATCAAAGAGGTGCAGCGGGTGATCGGGAGACTCACTGCCTTGTCTTAATTCCTATCTCGATCGGGGGACAAATGTCTCCCCTTCTTCCGAGCCTTGAAGATCCCGAGGAACTATGAATGGATGGAGGAATGCTAGAAGGCCTTTGTGCAGGTCAAGCAACATTTGGCCAGTCTCCCTCGCCTCGCCACGATCCCTGCAGGAGAGTAGCTCAGCCTCTACTTGGCCGCTTACAAATAGGTGGTTAGCTCCGTCCTGGTCAAGGAGACTTCCAGAGTTCAACAATCGGTCTATTACACCAACCACGTACTGAACGGACCCGAGGGATGATACCAACCAATCAAAAAGTTGGCTCTGGCACTCGTGTTGATGGCTCAAAAGCTGCGGCCTTACTTTCAGGGTCACCCAATCAAGGTAATCACCGATCACCCGCTTTAATAATTTTTATCTAAGTTCGACATCTCAGGTCGCTTGCTCAAGTGGTCGATCGAGCTTAGCGAATTCAACATATAATATGCCTCGAGGACAGTCATCAAGGCTCAGGCAGTCGCCAACTTCATCTCGGAGCTAACCCCGCCCGAGGACGGTGCACCGGAGCACCCTGAGAGGAGATGGAGCTTGCATGTGGATGGGTAGACCAACTCTAGGAGCGTCGGCGTAGGACTGGTGTTGGAAGGCCCCAATGGACAATCGTTCAAGCGCTCCCTCCACTTCGATTTCAAGGCCACTAATAACGAAGCAAAGTATGAAGCACTCCTGGCTGGGCTTAGACTAGTCGTCAGCTACAGGTAGAAGACATCGAAATCTACACCGACTCGCAGTTGGTGGCCAAACATATCAACGGGGGCTACGAAGCTCAGGGCCCAAACATATCAAAATATCTCGCCAAGGCAAATAGGCTCGCTGTCAACTTCCCATACTTTGTACTATCTAGGGTGTCGTGGGACCAAAACGGGGACGACCGATGTGCTGGCAAAACTCGCCTCAAGATCCAACGCCAACTCGGGGCCCGAGGTCGAGGAGCTCCCATCTTGCACAATCACAACCGAGGTGGTGGCCACAACCGATGCACGATTGACATGGACGCAAGTGATACTATGGTATAAGAGAGATGGGATATTACCCATAGATAAGACTACGGCTCAATGCCTATGGCGCATTCAAGCCTGGTATTGTGAGATGAATGGGCGACTCTATCGAAGGTCGTTCACCCGACCACTCTTATGGTGCTTGGACCCCGAAGAAGCTCAATCAGTTTTGGCCGAAGTATACGAGGGAATCTATGGTGAACACATCAATGGCAGACCCTGGTCTTTAAAATTCTTCGCCAGGGGTATTATTGGCCAACCATGCATCGAGACGCGAAGGCCTACGTACAATGATATGTCCTGTGCCAAAAGTATGCCAGAACACCCTGACAACCCGCAGTCCCGCATACGCCCATCGACTGCGTATGGCCCTTCACGCAGTGGGGAATGGATCTCCTTGGGCCTTTCCCGCTAGCCTCAGGACAGTGAACGTACGTGATCATCTGGGTAGATTACTTCACTAAATGGGTAGAGGCCGAGCCGCTAGCAACGATTACCAAGTGCCAGGTGGAGAGGTTCATCTGGAAAAATATATTAACCTACTTCGGTATTCCGAGGGTCATCATCACTGATAACGGGACTTAGTTCAACAATAATAGATTCAAGGAATTTTGCTTGGGTTATGGAATACAATTGAGATTCAGCTCAGTGGCCCATCCCCAGATGAACAGCTTAGTGGAGGTAACCAATCGAGATATCCTAGAGGGACTTAAGAAGAGAGTGTCTGAGGCTCGAGGGTGCTTGGGTAGAAAAGCTCCCGAGCATTCTGTGGTCTTCCCAGACCACACCAAAAACCACCATGGGGGAATCCCCCTACAGCCTCGCGTTCATCACCGAGGCCGTCCCACCACCCAAGACCATCTTCCTGATGTCCCGAATAGAAAATTACCAGGAGGAAGCATCGGAGGAGGGGCTACGAGCCAGGCTCGACTTGGTGGAAGAGTGACGGGCCGACGCCCACCTTAAAGCCCTCGCATATAAAAGGGCTACAATCAAACTTTGCCAAGCTCTATAATCGAAAGTTGCATGCCCGATCGATCAGGTTAAATGACTTGGTCCTGCGAAGGGCCGAGATCAGCGATCCAGCCCGATCATGTGGCAAGCTCTCCCCAAGTTGGGAAGGTCCCTATCGGGTGACCGATATCATTCAGGATGACACCTACCAGTTAGCCACGATGGAGGGCCGCCTGATACCGAGGACGTGGAATGTGTCTAACCTGAAGAAATTTTTTGTGTAGCTAATTGAGCAATGCAAGGATGTATGCAAGAGTTGAAGCAAATAGTTTTCATTGAAGTTCAAAATTTGATTACATGATTGGGTCAACCGTGGCTAACAAAATGAGGCTATACCCGATCATCCCCTTGCAAAATTAAAAGTCAAAATTAGGCCACTTAGGCCTCGGGGGGATCCGCACTATCGTCAAAAGGGACCTCCTCAGGCATATTAATATTTTCATCCTCGACCCGAGCTACCTCTAAGTTCCAGGAAAGTTCGAGCAGTTCGTTCTCCATTGAACGAACTCAAGCACGAGACTCTTTTAGTTGCTCCCGAAACTCCCCAGTTTGACGCGTGGCCTCCCCAAGCTCGGACTTTAGACGTGTGACTTCTGCCACGAGCTCGATCAAATGTTGCTACAACGGCCTCGGGCTCGGCAGCTACAATGACCTCGGGTGCAACCCCAGCCTTAAGCTCCTCGATCTGGTTCCGGAGCTCAGTAATCCTATCGCCCATGCAGCCGATGATTCAACTGGCATCCTGCACACGGTCGATCAGCTCCATGAAATAATGTTGGCCCTGAGCAAAAGATTAGGTTAGAATAAAGAAAGATCCCGAGCAACATGAGAAATCGAGGATATGATCCTTACCCATATCAGTGACTTTGCTGACTTTACGATCAGGACCTCCGAAGGAGAGCTATACACCTGCCGAGCTAGGTCAGGATGGAGCCCCCCATGAATGAACGTAGCCGCAGACAGGCCATCGACCCATACCCGATCCCCATGGGTCAAGCCCGCCCAACGGGGCACAATTAGGTCGAACGCCTCCCCTTCCAAAAGGTCGCCCATGAATAGAGCTTGGTATGGCTCGTCCTTGGTGTGGGCTCGGGTGTGGCAAAGATCGTGCAGAGAGGGCACACGGGTAGCTTTCCCTGTCTCTTCCCGGTTGGGCCCTGCTTCACCTCGCCCATGGTCGATCCCCGCACCAAGTGCATGCTCAGCCGAGGTTGGCCCTGCTCGAGCTACAATCAACTCAGATTTCTTCGAAGCACATATCTTTGTCTTCTTCCGCGGTCGATCGGCCTCGGCACTCCCATGCCATTCGCGGGGCTCCAAGAATGGCTCTACCATCGGGCACTAGGTGGGAACTGAAGAAGCCCGCGACATCCCTCACACTGTCCTGAGATTCACCATGTCTGCACAAAAGCAAAAGGTTAGGCGAAATGCCAAACAACAGTTGGCAAAAAACCAATTAGGCAGATGCAGCTGTAGGTATACCCCAAGATGCCGGGCTAAGCCCTGCCTCGATGAGCCATTACTCGGTTATGTTTTTAATCACTCGGGAAGAAGAAAGTATCTCCTTCAATCTCCCAAGGTTCTCGTACTCCTCATCGGTCAGTCCTGGGGTGGAGTTATTTATCATACGCGATGACCACCGAAGGCCGAAGCTCCACCGCCGTACACAACTAATGAAGAAAAACCAACCCTTCCATCCCTTATTATTGGAAGGAGCCTCGCTAACTATAAAACCCGACTGGGCTGATAGATAATATCCGCCCAACCCCATAGAAAGATGAAAGCAAGAAAGGAAGAGAGGTCGGGTCAGAGTGATACCCGCATTCTGGCATTCCTCGAGAAACACCATTAGGTAATGCTAGGAGTTCGGCGCCATCTAGGATGGGGAGATGCACCACCAAGAAAGGCAGGAATCAATGATAGAATATAAGGGGAATCGAAGTCCTGCCTCAAGCGTGTCCAAGGTAAGACCAAACCCTTGTGGGAATGGATCGTAAGCGCACTATCCCGACCGAGGAGCATGAAGCGTGTAGTCTACCGGGATGCTATAGCGCTCCCAGACATGACCGAGCAGCTCTTCGGTCACAACGGAGTCGAGATCGTGCCACAACTTAAGGGCATCAAGTGCCCGCGCCATCTTCTCGTTGATGGGGGAGTCACAACCCGAGGGTAGCGAGCTACCCTCGACATCGCTAGAGAATGAGGACGAGGAAGATGAAGGTCATCTCGAATGACATGAGAGAGGGAAAGGAAATGACCGAAGAGGAGGATGATTAAGGAAGAGGGCAACCAAAGAGGATGAAGATGATGAAGACTAAGGAAGGGATGACGGAGGAGGCAAACCGGTTGGAAGCACAGAAAAAAATGAGCTGCAGGCTCGCTTATAAGGAAGGTCTCGTCGATCGAGGCAACCCTTCGCCTCCCCAGGGGTGGATGATAGCTCACTCCACCGTTAATACTTGTCAATGGTTGCACCATGGTGGGTAACCCCAAGCGTCACCCGGCATTGAATATCTTATGACTCAGCAGCCCGTTAGCGCATGGAGTTCCTGCTAAAACCAAAGCTATGGGAGCCTGATGCCCGAAACGTCGGGGTTAGCCTTCGCAAGTTCTGACAAACAAGGCGGGGATTGGAAGGCAATCAAATCAGCACATCGAGCAAGGTAGATGAAACCCCGGAGTCAACCATGGGCAGAACTAGTAGTAGGCTACCCGAGTCGTACACCTTGGCAGCAGGCTACCTGAGTCTTGTACCTCAGCCGTAGGTTACACGAGTTGTACACTTTGATCGCAGACTGCCCGAGTCGTATACCTTGGCTGCAGGTTGCCCGAGTCTTGTACCTCGGCCGTAGACTGCCCGAGTCTTGTACCTTGGCCGTAGGTTACCCGAGTCGTACACCTCGGTCGTAGGCTGCCCAAGTCATACACCTCGATTGTAGGCTGCCCGATTCTTATACCTCGGTCATAGGCCGCCCGTGTCTTATACCTCTGTCATAGGCTGCCCGAGTCGTACACCTCGGTCGTAGGCTACCCAAGTCATGTACCTTGGCCGTAGGCTACCAGATTCATACACCTCAACCACAGGCTACCCGAGTCATCCACCTCGACCGTAGGCTACCTGAGTCGTACACTTCGGTCGTAGGCTACCCGATTCTTGTACCTCGATCGTAGGTTGCTCGAGTCTTCTACCTCGGTCGTGGGCTGCCTGAGTCGTACACCTCGGTCGTAGGCTGCCCGAGTTGTATATCTCGGTCGTAGGTTGCCTAAGCCATGTACCTCCATCATAGGCCGCTCGAGTCATGTGCCTCAGCCGCAGGCTGCCCGAGTCATACACCTCGGTCACAGGCTACCAAGTCTTGTACCTCGACCGCAGACTGTTCGAGTCATACACCTCAGTCGTAAGCTACTCGAGTCTTGTATCTCGGTCGCAGGCTGCCCGAGTCGTACACCTCAGTCATAGGCTGTCGAAGCCATGTACCTCGGTCACAGGCCGCCCGAGTTGTATATCTCGACTGTAGGTTGCGCGAGCCATGTATCTCTATCGAAGGTCGCCTGAGTCATTGTCTCGACCGCAGACCGCCCGAGTTGTGTGCCTCGATCATAGGCTGCTCGAGTCTTGTACCTCGGTCGTAGGCCACCTAAGCCATGCCCTGGTCATGCCGGATGTCTACAAGACCCCCATGCTATCGGACCAATCACTGACCGATGAATTAACCCGACTAACTATCCTCCGAGACACCTCTCTAATACCGACCAGAAGCCAAACCGGCAACTTCAAGAAATAGAAGCCATGCTTCGGATCCTCCCCAACAAGAGCCTCCACATGGCCTTCTCCGAAGGGGGGGGCCGCACGGCAAGGAGAATGATGGGGCATGTACTAGCGCCACCCTCCCATGGGTGGTGCCCCACCGCCATGTCGACACGAAGACCAAGGTGGCAGACCACATCAGCAGAACTCGACAACCCTCGGTCGTGTTAGGGATCGAGCGACACTAAGAGGGGGGGTGAATTAGTGCAGCGGTAAAGAACGATAGATTTTCAGTGATTAAAACAAGTTTCAGAAACTTCGTACGATGAAAGCAACGTTTCGTTTGAAACCGATTCGATTGCGTTTTAACTTTAAAGCATACATAAGAAGATGAAGAGGAAGTTGAGTAAGGCAACAAATGAAGGTGGTTTGCAGCAAGTAAATTGTAAGAAAGTAAATGCAAACCGATTTATAGTGGTTCAGTCATCCGACCTACATCCACTCCTGATTCCTCTTCGCTTGAGGCCACCGGATTTTCTACTAGCTATCCTCCATCCAACGGGCGAAGATGAACTCCCTCACAGCACCTCTCCTTTTGACGAGCTTAGGAGATAACCCTTACAAGTACTGTTACCTCTCTCTTGGACTAGAACACTCTTAAGACTTAGAGGGAAGATTTGACACACTTTCAAGAGAGTTTCCCCCTTCTTTTTTTCAGTTCTAGACCCCCTTTCATCCATGAATGAGAGGGGTATTTATAGGCCTCAAAGTGATTCAAATTTGGAGCCCAAACTTGGAGCCAAAATTTGAATCATTTTGAATTTTCCAGTACTGGCAGTACTGGGCGGTGCTACCGCCCCAGTGGTACCACCGCCTAGCTCTCGGCCACTGGGCGGTGCCATTGCCCTGGTCATTTCAGCATAGTAGTTTCGATCAAAACCGGTCCAAATGAAGTCCGAATTGGCCCAAATTTGATTTATAGAATTAACACCTAATCCTAAACTAAATTATGTGCTAACTATGAATTTTAAAGACATTTTTTAAGCTATTACAAAGTTCACAAGACAAGACTTCTTTCGGCGAGCTTTCAACGAACTTCTGGTGGTCTTCCGATGAACCCTCGGAAACCATTCTGCAGACTCCCAACAAGCTCCCGGACTTCACGATGATCTTAGCGAGTTCTATCGAGCTTCTTTGGCAAGCTCTGATCTTTCTTGGCAAGCTCCGTGAACTTCCGACGAACCTTTCGGCGAACATCCGAAAACCCTTCGGCAAGCTCCCTACTCGTTCTCGGTCGGTTCCAACAATACTCCCAACAAATCTTTGAACTTCCGTCGAACTCTCGAACTCCCAATGATCCATTCCACTTGTCTTCCGATACTTTATTTCGCTTTATGTCTTCATCATCATCGTAGTTAATCCTGCACACATAAATCAAACTCTACTTCGATCTAGATAATTATTACAATGCGAATTGATATTCAGTTGCCCGGTACGCCATTGGCTTATCGGCGCTTTGTCCGATTCTTTGGCACATTGTCCTCTCTAGCGATCCGTTGCCCAATCGACGGTTGACCTACGTAACTCGCCCGATGCCCTTAGCGTAACCTGATATCCTTGGCGCAACACGCTCTTCTAGGCCCGATGCCCGATGTATGAAGCCTTCCATCGATTGTTGACCGAACCTCCGGCTCGACATCCAATATCCAGATGTGATCACCTTCGGCACAACGTCAATTCCTCCAGCGTCAACTGTCTAATCTTGATCGATAGTAGGCCTGCGTAACTCAAAACGTAGTTAAACAATAAATCACAATCAATTAGTTTCACTATCAAAATCTGAGATTCAACAGGTCGTACTAGAACAGGCATTGGCAGGGCAGCACAGCATCGTCCCGAAAAGCTTGGGATGGTGCCTCAGCAACTCCACCAAGCACGCGCCCATACAAGTACAAACGCCCTCTGAGGCACAACGTTGTCCCGGGAAGCCTAGGATGGCGCCTCCACAGCGCCGCCCAGAATCTTGAGATGATATTCCACAACACATCGGGAGTCAGTGCACCCCCCCTGCTTTTCGGTATAAGAGCCCTAGACCGGTACTGTTCTGGGGGACTTTTTTTTTCTGAAGAATCATCTTCCTCAAAATGACTAAGCATCGAAGGGGTTGGGTCGTAAAAAACCTCGACCCGACCTATGTGCAGGAGTCGAAAGACGCATGACGGGCCAAACCGCGGAAGGAAGCCTCATCCCCAAATAGGCAAACGAACCGCCTCACCCGACCCAATGCCGGCTTCCTATTCGGAGATCAACCAAGGAGACCCTAGCACATCCGGACTCGGACCTAACCGTGCCGACTCAATGGCCACAGTGGAAAGATACACTAATAGTTAGGAAGACGATGTGTTTCATTGAATCAAATATATTTTTCAAAATCTATTTAATCTCAAAAATATTAATTTTTTATAAGGAAGTTTTTCAGAAATTCTATAATTTTGCTAAACGTTCCTTAAAATTAATCAGCAAAATGACAGGATGAGAAAATTAAAATTTGTTGAAGTTTCTTTTTAATCAACATTAATTAAAACTATTCTAAATTTAATGTTGATTAATGTTGTTGTTATACTTAAAATTAAATCTATTTCTGTCATTTTTCATAATCTTATAATCATAGAAAAGAATGAGGGCATTTTAAATAGTACATTTACAATAATAAAATATTTTATTAAATTGGTTTATCTAACGTATCTTATGGATTGAGAAACATAAATTTCTACAAATCTATCTCACATAGATTGATTTTTTTTAATGAAAACTCTTTTAAGAAAATCTTTTATTTCACCAAAATGATGTTTTTTTGTTTTCTAATTTAGATTTTTTCCTAAAAATATTTTCATAAATTTATTTCTATCTAAAATATTCAATGAAAACTGTTTATTCTGCTTTTCAGTTGGAAAAACAGTTACAGAGGAGTTCTTTTATTTTTCACATTCATTAAAAAAAATGTTTTCAATGGTTTCCATTTATTGATAGTTTAATATAATAATCTTTATTATAAATTTCAAACTTATATGTTTACCTGCTTTAAACATAGACAGTTTGAAAGCTACTGCCGTACTGAAGATGCGCAGGCAAATAATTAGAAGTTTCATCAATCGTTCAACATCACGGTAGGAGGAGAGATGACCAGAAGCAGAGGAGGAAGACACGAATCCTCTTGCCAAGTGAGGCGTTGATCAAAAGAGGAAAGAACTTGAAATGTGTTTTCTATTTCAGTTTTTTAACTTGTGTTATACATTAAGCATGTTAATCTCAGATGCCACAACATCAGTCAATACTGTGGGAAAGAAGTTGAAATGTGGGATTGTGTCTATGCATCTGAACCTACAAAAAAGAATCATCGACCATTTGGGACAGAGCGCTGAAAGGAACGGTTGAATGCCTTTAGTTCTATACAGTGGTCAGGCCGACATCATCTGCACGAAATCCTCGAAGTTGACCTGACCATCGCCATCCAAGTCTGCCTCCCTGATCATCTGAGCTACCTCTTCATCGGTTAGTTTCTCTCCCAGACTCATCATCACGTTCCTTAGCTACAAGAACGGAAGATCGATAGCATACTTAGAACATGCTTTTAATTCGAGCTAATGTCTTGAGTTAAATCGACTTGAACACTCACCTCAGCCTCGGAGATGTAGCCATTTTGGTCCTTGTCGAACACTTTGAAAGCCTCTTTTAGTTCCTCCTCCGAATCGATCTCCTGCTAGGAGTTAAAACATGGATGGATGCATGAGAACATGTTGGAGGAGGTGTTCATTTGTCAGCCACCAGCTTGCAAACTCTATGGTGCCGTTGCCATCATTTCTCTTACCTTCATTTTGTGGGCCATTAGGCCCAAGAACTCTGCAAACTCTATGGTGCCGTTGCCATCGACGTCGACTTCGCTGATCATTCCATGCAACTCTTCCTGAGAAGGCTTCAGGCCAAGTGACTTGATGACCGTCGACAGTTCTTCCATTGCGATCGAACCTGCCAAACCCAGTAACGGATGGGGAACCAATGATCAGCCAACGAGTAACCAGGAAAGGAAGCGAAACAGAGGCAAAGAGAAGAAGAAGAAGAAGAAGCGACCATCTCCGTCCTTGTCGAAGAGGCAGAAGGTTTCATAGAACTCGGTGAGCTGTTCCTCTGTGAAGAGATCCATGCCAAACTCTGGGAGGTGAAGGTAGTAGCGTGCGATGAGAGGAGCGTCTGCGACGCTTCGGCCATATATTGGCCGGCCTCTCGTCTGACTTGTTCCAATCACTGGTCAACCATCTTCTCACGCTGTTGACAGCTGTAGGAGGAAAAGTAAATGATGTTGACTTTACCAGTTACAAAAACTCCACTTTGATCACCTTCCGCCTTTCCTTAGCATCCACGGGAGAGAAAAAGGAGGTCACCTATCAATAAAGTCTGACCACGTCCTGTTCTTCGTTCCTGTTTCGACTTTTACTGCCTCATTTTTTCTCTGCAATCACTGTACGATCCGCTGCTATAAAATAATTATATTAAATTGCATGAGTTTGACAAAATGGGTAGAATCACTTTCCATTAATTAAATAATAGTTTTAGAAGATATAGTCGACTCCATAAAATTGCTTTTCGTCGCCGTTGTATACTTAATTTAGAGTTGGGAATGTTGTATTTGATGGTGACTGATATCTACATATAAAATCTGAGGTCACGCGATTCACTAAAGTTAGGTCATCATCGTCGTCGTGGTGGAAGGGAGATAATAGAAATATATATGAAGATGACGTAATTCGCAAGTTTCTTAATTTAAAAAAAGCTGCTCCTTATTTTGAGAACAAAATGGTCTTATTTGAATCCAACAAATCATATTCAATTTTTCATTTGTTATGATGATGTAGTAATTCATTAGAATCATATCCTTTTATTTGTTATGATGATATAGTTAGCACGTCATGATTCTCATATTGTTGAGTTCTTAATCGATCGTGGATCATTGCTATATCGAAAGTTATCACGTGAGAGATGAATGTAAAATGCAATATGGATTTTGAGAATTTTCATGAAAATATAGCATTTGTAGTTCATTTCCCCCTTTTTATTTCCTTTTTAATTTTTTTAATTATATATATATATATATTTATATATATATATATTTATATATATATATATATTTATATATATATTCAACTTTGTTGGCATGGAAATGGTCAAAGCATACTGACAAACTGATACATGTCTTTTGACTCTTCCCGATTAATTAGCTTAGCTTCTAGTTGGATGTCATCCTGCCTTTTCACACATCTTGTTGCCCCTACCCAACACGGTAATAATAGACAAACAACGTAGTGTCCTACTTTGACATTTTCTTCTTCTCCTGCCCTCAGCGGAAGAACAAGTCTACCCTAAAACAGTAGGAAATGGGAGGACGATGCCTAATTTTGCTACAGATTCACTGTAGGTGTTGTTGGTTGCTGTCTTTGAGAAGCTTGTAGCAAGTTCTGAAGCCGTACGTGTTCAAAGTCAAAAGTTTAATTTGTCAACGAGAAGAAAAACCAAGCATTCGGCTCAGACAATGGTCTCTGTGGGAGAAGAAATACTCTTTTATTCATAATAATCACATCATCATATCAGCTCGAGTTATTTATCGTAAAAATAAAAGGATAAACTTTTTGTTCATGATAAGGTCAACTCTTAAGCAGTCCATGTTAACGGGGCATCCTCGTATCTGCCGTGCTTTGCAGGATTTTGATTGTTGCATTATAACCGGTCCGGAGATGGTAAATCGTAGCAGCAGATGAAGAAGATTACCTACCAATCGCTCTAAAATGGCCATAAAACCACCAAGTTTCAATGATGGAGGATGTTTCTGTCAGCCAATAAAAGCATCATCCCATTACGAGCTCCGTAAAGTTGCAAGTGAAACTAGGTTGCTCTTGCCATTCTCCATTCTCTATTCTCCCACATTCCTGCACAATTCCATTAGTTTTAGCAACTTTTCGATGCTACATTCTCCACAAATATTAGTCTTCTGATGCTAAAACTACTACTCCTGTCAAACGGCATTCAGTACACGACACTGCTTAGGCCCATTGATTCTGGTTTTATGAGCCACAGTGCAGTTTTAATCGACTCCCACTCCATTGTGCCAGCATATGTTAAAAATCTACCAGTAATTCTTTGAAGCCAAAACATGTGAAGTCCAAAGAGCCCAATTTCAGGGATTTTACAGGTACTCACTCCCAAGTAAAATAATTGGTAGTTGACCCTCTTGCAAACACAAGAAGCTCAATGCTTGTTTTGGGAGCAAAATATCCCCTGGTGACAAAATAAGGTGACTTGATTCTGGCAGTGTGACAAAACAAAGATAGCTAATTCTGGGGAAGTATTACAAATATGTTACGGTATAATTCTTGAATTGTATTCTTTTTTTTTCTTGGAAAAAAAAGGAGAAGTATATTAGTCAAAATCACTCATCAAGTGAGAAAGTACAAAATCTTGGACTGTATATTACGTTTGCACAACTATGAACTGAAGCCATCAGGGCCTGTTCTTCTAATTCTAGCTCATCCAATGGTTCAATCCACACGGATTTATTTCCCTACGTCGCTAAAAGACATGGAATGAAGCTGCCACCCTCAGTTAACTCGCTCAAAATCTAACATCCACTCTTTTAACTTGTTCAACGAGTGTTACCATCAAGATGACAAAATAACATTTCCTTTTTATGTGTTTGTAATAACAAATCAGGTGCAAAATATAGATCATAATTATGACATTTCCGTTTATATCATCTATGGTTTTTCTTTTATGATTAAAAAATATTATATCTGAGAGAGAATTGAGCAAAATAATTTAAATTATCGATTAGGTCAACTAGCCATTTGTCAGGAAGAAGATATGAGATAGATACATCTGGTCTGACATTTTTTACCTACACATGAGATCTATAATAACTTGACGTCTTGAGAGTTTGTATGGTTTGATTTTATCCCAAAGGTATTGGGTCATCTTGAAAAGCCCTCCTAAGGATGAGATGAGAGGTAGGAGTTGAATAAGGGTTGACTGAAGTTGCTCTAAGGTAGTGTATGAAGTTTCGAGGTTGTCTCGAGATGGGGCTTAAGTGAGCTTGACCTCTTCAGCACCTTGTATAATAGGTCAATGTCGGGTGGGGGTTCCTGACTCAACAACTTCGATGCTTAGATTAGTTTTGAGTGGGGACTATAGCTGTTCAAGTATCATGGATTGATTTTTATGCCCTTGAAGTCTTTGGGATGAGACCATGTTGGCAAGGACTACTCAAACATCCTTTCATGAGGTATTCATGTAAACAACCCCTCAGCATGACCCCCTATGGCGTGGGTCAGTTGGTATGATTTCCTGATGCTCAAGTCGATTGGTATGATCTCCTGAGGTGTGGGTCAACTAGCATGATCTTTCATGGTGCAGCACTGAGCCATACTCTCCCCTACAGAACTACATTAGTAGAGAACGATCAAGAGGGTGCTATTTGCTAGCCTAGTCATCTTCTTCGTTAGCTAGATGCCCCGTCATCTTTTAGGTCAGTTCCTTGGTGGCTATCAACTAACAAATCATAATTGATACTATAATATTCTCTATCAATATCAAACTAAAATTTCCCTTGAGTTATCTCCGACTCTCTTGTATATTCTCTTTGCTCTCTTAAATAAATAATTTCTCCTAAAAGGCACACCATAAATAAGTTTAACTCTCAAGAATAAAGAAAATTAAAAAAAACTATATAACGGATCGAAATCAAATAATATATATAAGAGTTCAGCCGTATCTTAATAAGTTTTTGGGTTTTCATAATATCCTATCTCTATATACTGATTCGACGTAGGATTTTCAAAATAATATATAAACTGAATGATATCCTAATGCAACGTGATCTATATATAATCATCTTAGAGCCCGATATATGACATTTAGGAAAAAAAAAGTCATCAAACTATATATATTCCATTAGTATTGGTTAAAGACTCTTTCATATAACATAATTTTTTATAAGAGTGAAATTTTAGAGTAAAATATCAAAATATCAGAATTATATTTCTCGCCCATATAGACATTACACAAGAAAGCTACTCAAATTATAAATAGATAAATTCTTGTATGCGTATAATCGTAAAAAATCATAAGACTTTCTCACACTAAAAGTGTCGCAGGATTGAGAAAAAAAAATATATAAAAAAAATGAAATGGAAATGCAAAATTTCTCACTTTTCTTCGTTCTCTCATCCACTTATTTTTTTTCAATTTTCTTTCATTTTTTAATGCAAAACATGGATCGGTGAAGGGCGTAATTATAACCTAATCCGACTAATAAAAAATGCCACGTGGAACTCGTAAATACTGCCCTAGGGGTAAAAGAGTATTTTCACAATTCATTTTTTTTTTGTGTTTTTCGGTGGGCTCAGGAGAGGGCGAGAGTAAAAGAGGAGATTGGGGATTTCAGTCCCCGCCCAGTAAAGGGAATTTGAGTTTGCCTCCTTGGCGTTCTACCATAATATGTGTTCTGGTCGAATTACAAGTTAATTGTTTTCGATATTGTACGTTAACTACGTTGATAAGGAATTTGATACCCAATCGGATCAGGGGACTCGTGCTCATATATATACCCAATCGTCTCTTCTCTCCATCTGCTTTCTGAGGGTGTCTCCACCTTGTTGGTGCTCGAGAGCGTGCTAGGTAGGAGCCGCCCCTCTTTGATTCTGCTTCTTGTTTTCATTCTCTAGTGTTGCAGCCAGGGTCTGATCTGATTTAACGGTTTCGCACGGTAGAGTTTACATGGGTCGGCGAAATCTCTGCTTCGAGTTGATTCCTGACACGAAGGCTCGGCAACGGAGCTTCGCGAAGAGATGCAAAGGGCTGAGAAAGAAGGCCTCCGAGATCCACAAGCTTTGCGACCTTGACGTCCTCGTCATCAGCTTTTCGTCGGACGACGACAAGATGGTGGCATGGCCAGAGGAGCCGGAGGAGGTGCGACGCATCGTGCACCGCTTCCTGACCATCGACAAGCGGCAAAGGGAGCGCTGGTCCAAGAGCCTAGTGCAGGTCCTGGAAGAGCGGGTGATGCAGAAGACGCGAGCGAAGAAGATGCCTGCAGACTACGCGACGCGGGTCCAACGCCTCGACGGCCTGTCAAAGGATATGGTAGCAGACCTTCTCCATGACATCGACTGCCAGATTTCACTCCTGAAGCTGAAGATTAAGTTGCTGATAGAGAAGATGGTTGTAAGCCAACTACAGGTAGTCGGTGGCTCTCAAACCCACAATCCCAACGACAACGTTGACGAAGAAGATATGCAGCCTATACAACCATGCGATCCGGCGGAAGAAGACCAGTTCCATGTCTCGGACTACCTCGGTGTCGATCTTGGGGGTGACGCTGTTGCCTCTGATCATTCTGTTGCCGGTCCCCCTGCCGCCTCTTACGATACCGTGGAGATGAGGATCGCGAATTCATTGTTACCTGTGCAGGATTTCAGTGACGGGCTTGACTGGTTTCCGTGGCCGCCTGCAGATCAGGGTGGCTTGGAGCTTATTGTCCAGCAAGCACTGCAAGGAATTAAGGATGCTAATAATTAGTGTGTGGGTGTCATATATATGACTAGGTAGGGGTAATTTGTTTGTCTGAGATCGTAAGCATAAAATTTATTGATATGCTATGTGTGAAAAAAAATTTATATGAAGATTGAAATTAAATAATATTAGATCGATTTTTTAATAATTTGAAAAGAATCTCTGTGTGACTTAGACATTGTCTTTAAATCCAAAATCCTTCTTAATTTGTAAGGAGAATTAAATTTCTTCTCCTCTCATAGCATCTCTTAAGTAATTTTATTATAATATAAATTTATTTTTTATTAATTAATATCTATCATCATAATCTAATTAATTTTATTATATATCTTATTCAATTATAAAAGGGCTATATAATTTAATATTCTTTTACTTAACCCATTAATTGATAAGATATTAAAAGATATTCAAAAATCAAAATAAATAAAATAAAATTTATTTAAAAATAATTTTATCTAATTAGATTTTAAAAAAAATTAAAAAAATATTTTATATATAGCAATGAATTTTTTAAAATAAGTCAATAAGTCTAATCAACACAATAATACTATATTCAGTCCAATTATCAATACGAGTCATAGCGGTTGTATAATATTAATGTTATGCTCCCTTATATATATCATAATATTGTTAGCCTTTCCTAATATAGTCCATAATAACCTTTGTAATTTGTCTTGTCAAGACAATCCTGTTATTACATTCAACCATAATATACATAAACATAAATATAAACAAGATAGTAGAAATAAATAACTTTAATTATATAAAAAAATATCAATAATAGTATTTACCTAAACATACATCACCATATCTTTTATGGCTTGCTCACAAGCCTCATTTTAAAAACATATTCTTTAAATATTTTACACTTAAAGTTTTGATAAATTGATTAGCAATCATCATAGTGATTATTCAGGTTCTCAATTGACACATGTTATTTCTGGACTCTTTCTCTAACTACTAAGTACTTTATCTTGATGTGCTTGGAACCACTAGAGTATTTGTCATTCTTAGAGAAGAAAACTATTCCGATGTTATCATAAAATATCTCTAGCAGCCCGATAATTAAGTTGATCACACCAAGTCTTAAGATAAAATTTCGTAGCCATAAAGCTTGATTTGTGGTCTTAAAGCATGCCACAAATTCAACTTCCATTATTGATGATGCAATAAGTGATTGCTTTGTACTTTTCCAAGAAATTACCTCCCTAGCTAACATGAATACAAATCCTGAAGTGAACTTCCTATTATTCAGATAATTTACAAAATCAGCATATGAATATCCTATCACTTCAAGCTAATATGATCTCTTGTATGTGAGCATATAATCTGTTATCCCTTACAAATATCTCATTATTTTCTTTGTAGTTTTCCAATATTTTATTCCTAGGTTGCTCTAGTATCTATCCAACATTACAATTATAAACTGATATCTAGTCTTGTATATGTTTGAGCATATAATAGACTTCTAACTATATACTGATAAAAAATATTCTTTATTTGATTCCTTTTTAAGTCATTTTTCAAGTACTGGTTTTGGTTGAATTTTTTACCACTAGTAATAAGTATATCATTGGTTGAGCAAAGCTGTATTAAATCTCTTTAAGATTCAATTAATATTTCTTTTCTGAGATAGCCCTAATAATCTTTGAGATCTATCCCTGAATATGTCAATGCCAATAACATAGGCTGTCTCATTCATATCAACCATCTTAAAGTTCTTACTAAGAAATATCTTAGTTTCATGTAATATACCAAAATCACTACTCATAAGCAAAATATTATCCACATATAAGACCAATATGATAAACTTACTCTCACTCACCTTCAGATATATGCATTGATCAATAGTGTTTTACTTAAATCTGGAGGAAGTAATGGTATCATTAAACTTTATATATCATTATCTGGGAGCTTGTTTAAGGCCATAAATGGATTTCTTAAGTTTACAAGCCAAACTTTTTTTTTCTTTTCTATGAATCCTTTAGGTACTTACCAAAAAAAAATCCTTCAGGTTGTTCCATATAGATTTCTTTATCTAGATCCCCGTTAAAAAATGCTATTTTCATATTCATCTAAGTGTAACTCAAAATTATAATAAGCTACTAATGTCATGACGATTCTCAACGAGTCCTTTCTAAAAATTGAAGAAAATGTCTCATTATTGTTTATGCCTTCTTTTTGAGAAAAATCTTTCACCATAAGTCTAGTTTTATATCATTCGATATTACTCGTTGAGTCACATTTTGTCTTAAAGACTCATTTATAACAGACTCTTTTATAATTATTAGGTAATTCAATGAGTTCCCAGATACCATTCTAGTCCATTGATTTTAATTCTTCTTTTATTGCATCATACCATTTTTTAGAATCGTTACTTTCTATGGCTTATGAAAATGATAAAGTGTCTCTTTTGATTCCTATATCATAATATGATTCTTGTAGATATATCATATAATCATCAGAAATGATATGTTTCTTTTTCTTTTAAGATCTTCTCAAAACTACCAATTGTGATTGTTCTACAATTCATTAGTGGCGACATCAACATCATATGAATTTAACGAAGATATTTTATTATTTACCCACACTAATTTTTTCATTAATTTAAAGAACAATAATTTCTCGAATAAAAGATGATATATGAGAATTAAACTGAATCTCCTCGATATCAAAATTGATCCTTCGAGATTTTTCACTCCCATTGACTTTGTCATTTTCTAGGAATCTTGTGTTACCATATTCTACTATCCTCGTACTATGATTAGGACAATAAATCTATATCATTTGGATTTCTTTATAATTAATAAAATATCAACAAATAGTTCTTTGATCTAATTTCTTTTCATGTGGATTAAATACTCTTATTTCTATAGGACACTGTTGAATCTCGGATTTTGATTATGAAACTAATTGATTGTGTTTTGTTATTTAACTGTGTGTTGAGTTACGCAGGTCTCCTATTGATCAGGATTAGATAAATGATGCTGGAGGAATTGACATTGCGCCGGAGGTGATCACGTCAGGATATTGGATGTCGAGCCGGATGTTCGATCAACTATCGGTAGGAGGCTTCGGATGTCGGGCATCGGGCCAAGAAGTGCGGAGTTACGCCATGGATATCGGGGTTGCGGAGGTCAACCGCCGATTGGGCAACAAGCCGCAAGAGAGGGCGACGTGTCGAAGGATCGGAGGAAGCGCCGACTAATGACGTGTCGGGCAACTGGATGTCAATTCGCGTTGTAATAATTATCTAGATCGAAGTAGGGTATTTGTTTGTGCAGGAGTAACTACGATGACGAAGAAGATGTAAAGCGAAACAAAGTACTGGAAGACAAGTGGGATGGATCATTGGGAGTTCGAGAGTTCGATGGAAGTTCGAAGATTCGTTGGGAGTAGTTGCCGGAACAGACCGAGAACGAGTAGGGAGCTTGCCGAAGGGTTTTCGGAAGTTCGCCGAAAGGTTCGTTGAAAGTACGCGGAGCTTACCAAGAAAGATCGGAGCTTGCTAAAGAAGCTCGATGGAACTTGCCAAGATCATAATGAAGTCCGGGAGCTTGCCGGAAGTCCGCAGAATGGTTTCCGAGGGTTCGTCGGAAGACCACCGGAAGTTCGCCGAAAGCTCACCGAAAGAAGTCTTATCTTATGGACTTTGAAATAGCTTAAAAATATCTTTAAAATTTATAGTTAGCACATAATTTAGTTTAGGATTAGGTGTTAATCCTATAAATCAAATTTGAGCTAATTCGGACTTCGTTTGGACCGGTTTCGACTGAGTTTTCGGGCCGAAACCACTGTGCTGAAAAAAATGACCTGGGCAGTAGCACCGCCCCAGGCTGGGCGGTGGCACCGCCCAAAGGCTGAGACCTGGGCGGTGGAATTGCCCCAGGCAGGCGGTAGCACCACCCAGCACCTGCTGTGTCAGTCTACCAGACTGATAGGCGATAGAACCGCCTCTGACAAGCAGTAGCACCGCCCGACACCGGGAAACTCAAAAAAATTCAAATTTGGAGCCCAAATTTGAATCACTTTGAGGCTTATAAATACCTCTCACATTCTTGGATGAAAGGTGTCTAGAACTGAAAAAAGAAGGGGAAAACTCTCTTGAAAGTATGTTAAATCTTCCCTCTAAGTCTTAAGAGTGTTCTAGTCCAAGAGAGGGGTAAGAGTGCTTTGTAAGGGTTATCTCCTAAGCCCGTCAAAAGAAGAGGTGCTGTGAGGGAGTTCATCCTCGCCTGTTGGAAGGAGGATAGCTAGTGGAAAGCCGGTGGCCTCAAGTAAGAGGAATCGGGAGTGGACGTAGGTTGGATGACCGAACCACTATAAAAATCTGGTTTGCATTTACGTTCTTGCTATTTACTTTGCTGTAAACCCTTTCCACTTGCTACCTTATTTACTCAACTTCATCTTCATCTTATTACGTATGCTTTAAAGTTAAAATGTAATCTTTCTGGGTTCAAACGAAACGTTACATTTATTTATACGAAGTTTCCGAACTTGTTTTAATCGCCCAAAAATTTCTCGTTCCTTACCGCTGCACTAATTCACCCCCCTCTTAGTGCCACTTGATCCCTAACAGATACTCCCAAATATGTAAATTTCTTAGACTAGGCTTTCTACTGGTTGATAGCTTAAATAGAGTTGATGAAATTGACTTACTATGAACCATGTTCAAGATGTACATAGTTGTCTTAAGAGCTTTCACCCTACTTTGACTCAAGTATAAAAGAATAACTCATCATGCTTATAACTATATCCATAAGAGTATGATTTCACTTTTTAGCATCACCATTCTGTTATGGCATACTTGGTAAGACATACTGAGCACAAATACCCTGTTATTCTAGGAATCTAGCAAAGGAACCAACATTCTGACCGGATTCATCATATCTATCATAAAATTCATCACCCTTGTCAGATCTAATAATTTTAACTTTTTTATCTGATCTCATTTATGTAGACTTCAAAAGTGTCAATGGCTTGAGACTTTTCATATATTAGATAAACATAGCCATATCTAGATAGGTTATCTATAAATATGATGAAATATCTTTCTCCACTAAAACAAGGAATGTAGAGTGGTCTACAGATATCAGTATAAATAATTTCAATGAGTTCTTTACTTCTTATGGTATTTTTCTTTGTATATTTAGTTTATTTTTCCTTAATGCATTCTATACAAACATCTAAATCAATGAACTTTAAATCTTCTAAAATATTATCCTTCACTGATCTTTCAATTCTTTCCTTAGAGATATGCCCCAATCGTCTATGTCACAGTATAGAAAATATTTTATTATTGAAACTATATTTCAATCCAACGCTTAATTGCAGGGTCAATAATATCTTTACAAACTCAGGATTTAAATTAATTCTATACAAACCATCACACATAATTCCAGAACTAATTTTTATTGAATCATAAAATATAATAAGTTTATCATTACCAAAAGAAAGATAATATCCTAACTCATTAATCCTAGATAGAGAAATTAAATTTCTAGAAATAGTGGGAACAAAACATGTGTTAGCTATTAGGATCAAGTCGGCATTAAGAGGAGGGAGGGTGTGCGAATTAGTGCGTGCGTTAAAGATGTCGACATCTATAAATCGAAAAACTTTCGGCTCGATAAAACTCATATCGGAAAGCATTTAACTTTGAAAATGATCGTAAGAGTATTATAAGCAAGTAAGGTAGTATATAATATGACTAAGTAGCAAAGAGGAGAAGGAAGAGAGTGCACACCAAATTTATAGTGGTTCGATTATTATGACCTACGTCTATTTCCAATTCCTCCTCCGTTGAGGTCACTAACTTCCACTATTAATCTTTCTTCAATAGACGAAGATCAATTAATCCTTTTATAGATCTTTTCTCCTTTTAACAAGTTCAGGAGGTAACCTTTTATAATTTGCTCACTTCTCCTTAAATAGATTTCTAAACTAGAACAAGATGAGGTAAACTCTTAAAGGATTACAACAGTGTTTTCTCTTAGACCTCAGATTTTTTAGTCACTTTTTTGTACTTCACAAGTAGAAAAGTGTGGGGTATTTATAGGCCTCAATTGGCTTAAAAAATGTAGCAAAAAAAGGTCTCATCCTGGGTTTCCGAGGTACTGCCAGTACTCATTGACATTGGGCGGTACCATTGCCCAGTCTAACGGTACTATTGCTTGATAGAGTCTTAGATATTGGACTATGGCAGTACCACCACTTGGCATGGCTCTATATCACTATTTGGGCTATTAGTCCTACCTAAATTAGTCCTAATTCGGGCCAATTAGCCCATAACTAAATTAGTGAGATTACCTCCCAATCCTAACTAAAATTAAGTCCTAACTATGATAATTAAGGCATTAACTAAGTAATCTATGTACGGTATGTCAATTATTCTTTTGACGAAATCCCGGTAAGCTTCTAGCGATCTTCATATAGGCTTCCGATGAACTCTTCTATGATCTTTCGGTGGACTCCCAGCAAGCTCTCAACGGGCTTCTCGGTAAACTCTTGACGAACTCTTAGTGAGCTTCCGACGAACTCTCGATAAACTCCCGATGAACTTCTTGGCGAGCTTCCGATGCATTGTCCGAACCTTTGGCGTATCTCCCGATCTTTAACTTTGACCCAACACTTGCTTTATGCCTTATCTATAATCATAGAATCCTACATTACTTTTCTCAACATATGGATTAGATCAATAATTTATCAATTGATTTCATCATCAAAATTCAAGATTCAATAATCTCCCCCCTTTTGATAATGACAACTAATTGATGATGGAGTTAACCTTAACTACCCCTATCTATATACCATATTTAAGATAAAGCAAACTTGAATTCAAAAGGAATCACAACCTTTGAATTCAAGCTTAACCAATTTTGTTCTTAGTGATCATATCAAAAATTTCATACATTGTGCATCATCATAGCTTCAAGTTATCAAGGTGTAAAATATACAATTTCATGTATGATACTAAAAAATCAACTTGGCATGAACTACATAATACTAAAGCATTCATCACTTCATGTGTGATACCAAAATTATTATCATTTTTAGGCATGATACGAAACATTCATCATTTTAAGCATGATACCATTCATCACAATACCAAACATTCATTTCTCCCTCTTTGTTATTAATAAAAAGGAGATGTGCAAGCACTTTTGATACCATGATACTAAACATTCGATAAGTGTTAGGATCAGTTCAGCACTAAGAGAGGGTGGGGGTGAATTAGTGCAACGGTAAAATATGATAAGTTTGTGTATTTTTGGAAAACCCCATACGATAAAAATCACGTTTTAATGAAAGCTATTTCGAAAACGTATTAAACTTGAAAGACGCTTGCAAGGATGAGAAAGTAGAGCAGGAGTAAGTAGGATGGTTTGCAGAAAGACAAATGTAATAAGTAAATGCAAACTTAATTTTAATAGTGGTTCGGTCATCCGACCTATGTCCACTCCTGATTCCTCTTCTCATGAGGCCACCGGCTTTCACTAATGATCTTCTTTGAACCGGGAGAAAATCAAACTGCCCTTACAGCTCACTTCTTCTTTTCACGGGTTTAGGAGAGAACCCTTACAAGCACACTTCTCTCTTCAAGCTAAAATCTATCTAAGCTAGATGAGGGATGTTTTGAAGTGGTTTTTACAGTGCTTTCTTTCTTTCAAATTCTCTGTGCTTGTGTATTCAACCCAAGGATGAGAGGAGTATTTGTAGGCTTTAAGTGGATTCAAACTTAAAGCAAAAAACCATCTCATCCCAGATTTTCTAAGTACTGGCGATACTACCACCCAGGCTTATTGCCATTGGGTGGTACCACCACTTGGGCACAGTGGTCTGTTAGTGTATTGGGCGGTACCACCACCCAAGTACATCGCTAAGTCTGGGTGGTACCATCACCTAGATAACTAGGGAGACCAAGCCCTGGGTGGTACCACCGCCCCGGTTTGGTGGTGCCACCGCTAGACAGGGTTCAGCAACCCTGTTTGGGCATTGAGTCCGACCCAAACTTATCTGAGTATGGGCCCAATTGACTCCTAACTGGGTTGACCCAATTACAACCCAATTAAACTACTCTTATTTCTATTTAGACAAATTTTATAATATGAATCAACATCCTATTACCTGACACATCATTAGTCGGCACTTTATCTGGTTATTCGGCGCATCATCCTCTCTTCTGGCCTATTGCTCAATCAGTAGTTGATGCCCGCAACCCTGATCTCTTTGACGCAACTCTGCTCTTCTTGGCTTGATGCCTGATTTCTTTGTCTGAAGCCTTCTACTGATCGTCGACCGGACCTCCGACTCAATGTTCAATCTCCTAACGTGTTCTCCTTCGGCGCAACACTAATTCATTCTACATCAATTGTCTAATTCTGATCAAGAGTAGACTTGTGTGATTCAAAACACAGTTAGATCATAAATCACACTCAATTGGTTTCATCATCAAAATTTAAGATTCAATAGTAAGTTCTACACCGTTTTATGCAAGCTAACAAAAATAAAGATAAATAAAAGATGGCAACTTTTGTTTCTTGAAATGAGCAAGCTAGCAAAATTTATGCAAAATAGCAACTTTTGCTTTAGATGTGTAAGTTAGCACTACTTTTGATAGAACTTCTCTTTTGCTTTGAAATAGGAAAGCCAGGACTTTTGTTTAAATGCCCAAGCACTTTTGGTTCTTCTTGAGATATGCAAGCTAGTATTTGATATTTGCAAGTTTCTTTCTCCCCTTTTATTATAAAAAATAAGAAGAAGAATGGAGGTATTCATTCATCACAAAACATAAACCGAAAGAGAGAGGATTCACCATATAAAAAAAATCAAGATTTGCATACTAAGAAGTTCATGAATCATATCCCTTTTTTTGTAAATAGAAAGAAGAATGATTCATAGGAAATGATTATTGCATAAAAGATCAAGTATACCAAAAGTCTATAAATGAAAACTCTTCTTTTGTAATTAGAGAGAGGAAGAATTCATAAGAAAAGATCATCAAATGACGAATCAAGTATATCAAGAATCCATGAATAAAATTAGTAGAAGGTGATAAGAAATGATCTCGATAAAAACTTAATTTTTAAAAATTAAAAAATATAAAAAATATATAAGAGAAACTTATGCATTTAAAAGATTTAACATGCCTAATTCTCTTCTAATAAAAATCAAATTATTCCTCATTTAAAGGTTTTTAAAAATATCAACTAATTAATATTTCATATCAATAAATTCTAAAGATATATCATGGTTATTAATATGATCTCTTATAAAATGATGCCTAACATCAATATGTTTGGTTCTAAAGTGTTGAATGAGATTTTTTATTAAATATATTGTACTAGTGTTATTATATTTTATAGGAATATTTTTCAGGTGAATTCTATAATCTTTTAATATATTTTTCATCTATATAACTTATGCACAACATGCACCTACATCTATATATTCGGCTTCGGCTGTAGAGAGTGCAATTGAATTTTATTTCTTGAAAGATCAAGAGACAAGTGCATGACCTAAGAATTGATATATTTTGAATATACTTTTTCTATCTATTCTACATCTAGCAAAATCAACATCGGCATATGTAGTTAATTTAAAGTTCTTGGATTTTGGATACCATAATCCTATATTAGGAGTTCCTTTAAGGAATCTAAAAATCCTTTTAACAACTTTAAAGTGAGATAACTTGGGATTAAATTGAAATCTAGTACAAAGTCCAATACTAAACATAATGTCTGGTCTAGTTACTGTGAGGTATAGTAAACTACTTTTCATACCCCTATAGGTTTTCTGATCAAAGTTTTCTCCATTATCATCCATATCTAACTTAGTGAAAATGCTCATTGGTATATTGATAGCCTTTGAACTATCTATATTGAATCATTTTAACAAATCTAATGCATATTTATTTTGACTAAGAAAGATTCCATCACTTAGTTGCTTGATTTATAAACCTAAGAAAAATGTTAATTCACCCATTAAGCTCATTTCGAACTCTTGGCTCATAATTTTAGCAAAATATTCACATAAAGACCCATTTATAGAACCAAAAATAATATCAACAATATAAATTTGAATAATAAAAAAATTATTTTTAAAATTTTTAATAAATAATGTAGTATCGACCTTGCTGAAATCATTTTGAATAAGGAAAGAACTAAGTCTCTCATACTAAGCCCTTGGGGCTTATTACAATCCATAAAGAACCTTAGATAACTTAAATACATAATTAGGAAAAAGAGCATTCTCAAATTCGGATGGTTGCTCAACATAAACTTCTTCGAAAATAAAGCCATTTAGAAAAGCACTTTTAATATCCATTTGAAATAACTTAAAATTATTATAACAAACATAGGCAAGGAGTATCCTTATGGTTTCTAATCTTGTCACAAGAGCAAAGGTTTCTTCATAATCGATACATTCTTCTTAGTTGAAACTTTTGGCTACTAATCTAGCCTTGTTTCTAACCATGATATCAAGTTCATCTTGCTTGTTTCTAAAGATCCAATTAGTATCAATTACTAAATGGTCACTTGGTCTATGAACAAGCTTCCACACCTTATTTCTCTTAAATTGGTTTAATTCTTCTTACATTGTGATAACCCATGAATAATCTTTTAGGGCTTCATCAATGCATTTTGGTTCAATTTGAGATAAAACGACAACGTTAGCATAAAATTTTTTAAATGAAGAGCAAGTTTGAACACCTTTTAATATATCTCTTATGATTAGTTCCTTAGGATGAGTATCTACATACTTTCATTCCTTAAGTAAGGATACTTTAGAAGAAGATGCATCCAAGTTACTAGGGGAGGAGATTTTTCATTCAAATTTAAAGCATCAAAATCAAAATCATCGTCAAAATTATTTTTCTTAAATTCAAAAATCTCATTAAAAACAACATGAATAGATTCCTCTATAACCAAAGTTCTCTTGTTAAAGACCCGAAATACTTTAGAAATAGAAGAATAACCAAGAAAAATATCTTCATCGGATTTTGCATCAAATTTTCCTAAGGCATATTTTTCATTTAAAATAAAATATTTACAATCGAAAACTTTAAAATATAAAACATTGGGTCTTTTATTATTCCACAATTTATAAGAAGTTTTAGAAAATAATGGTCTTACTAGAACCCTATTCATGATATAGCATGTCGTGTTAACGGCTTCGGCTCAAAAATATTTTGATAGGCTATGTTCATTTAACATTGGTTCTTGCCATTTCTTGTAAGCTCCTATTTTTTTTTAATTTCTCTATTTTATTATGGATTTCTTATAGTAGAAAAATTATGGTTGTACCCATTTGACTCACAAAAAATTTAAAAATTATGGTTTTGAAACTCACCATGATGATACTACGAATAGACGAAATCATAAAACTTTTTTCATTTTGAATAAGTTTAAAAAATTTTAAAAAATATTTAAAGCAATCACTTTTGTATGCCAAGAAGTATGTTCAAGTGTATCTACTATAATCATCAACAATTACAAAGGCATATTTACTGCCTCCTAGGCTTATTATATCAATTAGTCCAAATAAATCTATATGGATCAATTGTAATGGTTTAGAGATGCTTATTTAATTTTTTTGATTTATAATTATTTTTTATTTATTTTTCTAGTTGACATGCATCATAAACTTTATCTTTGATAAATTTAATGCTAGGGATTCCTCTTACAAGTTCTTTAGTAAAAATTTAAGAGATTAGTTTCATGCTAGCATGACCTAATCTCCTATGCTAAACCCAAGCATCATCGTTTAAAGCCGAAAAGTACGTTTCATCACAAAGATCATCAATGCCAATAGTATACACATTATTATATTTTAAGACAATCATAGATGTATTTTTGTATAGTATTTTATTTATATAAGTATTATATTCAAATCTTATGATATATCCTTTATCACACAATTGACTAATGCTAAGCAAATTATGCTTTAAACTATCTACTTATAATACATCTTCAATTAAGAGGTTTGACTTGTTACCTAGGGTTCCTTTGTCAATAATTTTATCTTTGTTATTGTCTCCGAAGGTGACATACCCTTCGTCTTGACTAATGAGCTTAGAGAATTGAGTTGGATTTTCGGTCATGTGCCTTGAGTATCCACTATCAAAGTACCATCTCTTAGTCTTAGCTTGTGATTGTAAACACATCTACAGGAGAGGGGATTTTCTTTTAGGTACCTATTTAACTTTGGGTACCTCATTGATAGATCTACTTAACTTATCAATTTGCATTGAGTTATTTGTAGTTCCTTTAGGAACTCAAATTATTTTTCTGAGATTTGTTCTAATAACAAGTTTTTCTTTTTAAATAACTCTAATTCTTTACATTTAGTGCAAGGAAGTAATATCTAATTATAATGCTTAATTTTTAATCTATTAAATTCACTAACAAGAGAGGTATACTCCTTTTTTTTAAGTTTTACACTACTTTAGAACATGTAAGCTAGCAAGTTTTTGAGATGTGAAGTTAAATAAATTTTTTACTTCTTGAGATATGCAAGATAATAACTTTTGCTTCTTGAAATAGGCAAGCTAGCAATTCTCTTTAGATGTGCAAGCACTTTTGTTCTCTTGAGATATGTAAGCTGGTATTTTTGCTTTTCTTGAGATGCTAGTAAGTTTTTTTTCTCCTCCTTTGTCATAAAAAAAAAGAAGATGAAGAAGAGAGGAATTTGTGTATCACATAAAGAAAAGAATCAAATCTAAAAGTCCATGAATCAAAGCTCTACTCTTGTAAATAGAAAGAGGAAAGATTCATAGGAAATGATCATTACATAAAAGATCAAGTTATGCATACAAAAAGTCCATGAATTAAATCTCTTCTTTTATAAATTGCAAGAAGAAGGAATGATAGGAAACGATCTTGATTTAAAAGGAAAACTCAAGTTATAAAATCGAGAAATCTGAAAAATGTATAGGAGGAATTGATATATTATGCCTAATTCTCTTCTAATAAAGTTAAATTATTCCTCATTCAATGGTTTTATAAAAATATCAGCTAATTGATATTTTGTATCAATAAATTCTAAAGATATATCATAGTTATTAATATGATCTCTAATAAAATAATACCTAATATCAATATATTTAGTTCTAGAGTGTTGAATAAGATTTTTTGTTAAACATATTGCATTAGTATTATCGCATTTTATAGGAATATTTTTCAAGTAAATTTCATAATCTTCTAAAGTCTTTTTAATCAAAATAACTTGTGTACAACATGCACTTGCTGCTATATACTCGACTTTAGCTGTAGATAATGCAATCGAATTTTATTTCATGGAAGACTAAGAGACAAGTGCATGGCCTAGGAGTTCACATATTCCAGATGTGCTTTTACGATATACTATACATCCAGCAAAGTTAGCATCGACATAAGCAATTGATTCAAAAATTTTCGATCTAGGATACCATAATCCTAGATTAGGAGTTCCTTTTAAATATCTAAAAATCCTCTTAATTGCTTTATAATGGGATTATTTGGGATTAGATTGAAATCTAGCACAAATCTAACACTAAATATAATATCCGATTTAGTTGCGGTGAGGTGTAGTAAACTACCTATCATACCCTTATAAGTCTTTTGATCAAAATTTACTTCTTCATAGTTTGTATCTAACTTTGTGGAAGTACTCATTGGTATATTAATAGCCTTAGCACTATCCATATTAAATCATTTTAATAGATCTAAAGTATATAGTTTTAATAGATCTAAATCATAGTTAATTTAACTAATAAAAGTTTCAAGAAAGTTAATTCACCCATTAGGGTTATTTCAAATTTTTAGCTCATAATTTTAGCAAAAGATTCATATAAAGATTCATTTGAAGAACCAAAAATGATATCATCAATAAAAATTTGAATAATAAGAAAATTATTTCTAAAATATTTAATAAATAATATAGTATCGACCTTACCTTTCAAAAAATCATTCTTAATAAGAAATGAATTAAGTCACTCATACCAAAGCCTAGGGGCTTACTTTAATCTGTAAAGAACCTTTGATAACTTATAAATATGATTTGAAAAATAAACGTTTTCAAAATTGGGTAGTTTTTCAACATAAACTTTTTCAAAAATAAAGCTATTAAGAAAAGTACTTTTAACATCCATTCAAAATAACTTAAAATTATTATAATAAGGATAGGTAAGGAGTATCCTTATGACTTCTAATCTTGTCACAAGAGCATATGTTTCTTCATAATCGATACCTTCTTCTTGTTTGAAATCTTTGACCACTAATCTAGTCTTGTTTCTAACTATGATACCAAGTTTATCTTGCTTGTTTCTAAAGACCTATTTAGTGCTTATTACTAAATAGTCACTAGGTCTAGAAACAAGCTTTCATATCTCATTTCTCTCAAATTGATTTAACTCTTCATGCATTACAAAAACCCATGAATCATCTTTTAGAGCATCGTCAATATATTTAGATTCAATTTAAGATAAAAGGCTATATTTGCATAAATTTCTTTAAAAGAATAACAAGTTTGAACACCTTTTGATATATCTCAAATGATTAGCTCCTTAGAATAAGCATCTACATACTTCCATTCCTTGGGTAAGGATTCCTTGGAAGTAGATACATTCAAGTTGCTAGAGGAAGGATAATTTTTATTTAAATTTAAAGCATCAAAATTAAAATCATCATCAAAATCATTTTTCTTAAACTCAAGAAACTTATTAAAAACTATATGGATGGATTCTTCAATAGCTAAAGTTCTTTTTATTAAAGATATAATATGTTTTGGAAATAGAGAAATATCCAAGAAATATGCCTTCATCGAATTTTATATCAAATTTTTTTAAGGCATCTTTTTATGTAAAATAAAATATTTATAATTGAAAACTTTAAAATATGAAATGTTGGGTCTTTTATTATTTCACAATTCATAAGAAGTTTTAGAAAGTAATAGTTTTATGAGAACCCTATTCATAACATAGCATATCGTATTAATGGCTTCGACCCAAAAATATTTGGGTAGGCTATATTCGTTTAACATGATTCTTGTCATCTCTTATAATCTCATATTTTTTCTCTCAATTACTCCATTTTGTTATGGGTTTCTTAGAGTAGAGAAATTATGGTTGTATCCATTTGACTCACAAAAATTTTAAAAGTTATGATTTTAAAACTCACCACCATGATCACTATGAATAGAGGAAATCATAAAACCATTTTCATTTTGAACAAGTTTATAAAATTTCAAAAAATATTTAAAGCAATCACTTTTGTGTGCCAAGAAGTATGTCAAAGTGTACCTATTATAATCATTAACAATTACAAAGAAGTATTTATTACCTCCTATACTTATTATATTAATTTGTCAAAATAAATTCATATGAATTAATTATAATGGTATAGAGGTGTTTATTTAATTTTTTTGATTTAAAACTACTTTTTATTTGTTTACCTAGTTGGCATGCATCACAAACTTTATCTTTGACAACTTTGATACTAGGCATCCCTTTTACAAGTTCTCTAGTTGAAATTTGTGAGATTAGTTTCATGCTAGCATGACCTAGTCTCTTATGCCAAAGCCATTTACCATTGTTTAAAGTCAAAAAATACGTTTCATCACAAAAGTCATCAATATTAATAGTATATAAATTGTTATTTTTTAAGGCAATCATAGATTTATTTTTGTGTGGTATTTCAATTATACAAGCATTATTAGATTTAAATTTGATAATATATCCTTTATCACATAATTGATTAATGCTTAGTAGATTATATTTTAAACCATTTGCTAATAATGCATCTTCAATCATGAGGTTTGACTTGTTACCTATGATTCCTTTGTCAATAATTTTTCCCTTGTTGTTATCTCCGAAGGTGACATATCCTTCATTTTGACTAATGAGCTTAGAGAAATGTGTTGGATCTCCAATCATGTGTCTTAAGTATCTATTATCAAGGTACCATCTTTTGCTCCTAGTTTTTTATTATAAACATATTATAAGAAAGAGAGTTTTCTTTTATGTACTCATTTAACTTTGGATCCCTCATATCTACCTATCTTAATTATTGACATTGAGTTATTTATGATTCCTTTAGGAACCCAAAATAATTTGTATGGACTATACTTTTAAAATAAACATTTATAGACATAATATCCAAACCTACCACAAAAATTATATTTATTTTTAGAGAAAACATGTAATGTGGATCCTTTAACAAATATAGTTAGCTTTTGTTGAGTGTTACTATACACAAAATTGATTCATACTTTTCTTTGAACATGACCTTTGTTAACAAGGATCATGTTGAAATATTTGTTACCAATTTTAAATTTTTATAATATTTATTATAGTAAAATATTTTCTTTCTTAAGTGAATCTAATTCTTCACACTTAGTACAAGGAGTTAACATACAATTATCATGCTTATTTTTTAATTTTTTAAATTCACCGATAAGAGAAGCATGATCCTTTTTTAATAATTTATACATTTTACTAACTAATTTAAATTCATCAAACAAGACATGAAATGCATTGAGTAATTCATCGTACAATGAGGGAGGTTCGTCTGAGTGACATATCTTATTGCTAAATGTCATTAATGCGTAGTTTGCATCCTCGTCTTTGAATGTACTATTTTTTAAATTCACTGATAAGAGAAGCATGATCCTTTTTTAATAATTTATACATTTTACTAACTAATTTAAATTCATCAAACAAGACATGAAATGCATTGAGTAATTCATCGTACAATGAGGGAGGTTCGTCTGAGTGACATATCTTATTGCTAAATGCCATTAATGCGTAGTTTGCATCCTCGTCTTCGAATGTACTTGAATCATCCTAAGTCACTTTTAGTACTTTCTTTTTCTTTAATAATTTCTTCTTTATTTTAGGACATTCATTTTTGAAGTACCCCAGCTTCTTATATTCATAGCAAACAATCGTGTCCTTTTTTAGTTCATTTTTGTTCTTAGTATCTTGGTTTGTTTTGTTCATTTTTAAGAATTTTTAAATTTTCTTGTAAGAAGTGCCAAATCATCATAATCATCATCATCACTTAGGTTTTCTCCTAAGTGGTCTTTTTTGGTTCTCAGTGTCATATCCTTTCTGTTCTTTGGAAAGTTGTTCTCAAGTTTATCATATGTTATATATGTCATTTCATAGGTCATCAAAGACCTGATAAGTTCTTCAAGTGAAAAATTGTTTAGGTTATTTGCTTCTTTTTTTACTGTTACTTTAGGATCTCAACTTTTTGGAAGGGATCTTAGTATTTTGTTAATAAGTTTAAAATTAGAAAAACTTTTACCAAGTGCTTTTAAACTATTGACGACAATTGTAAAATGGGTGTACATGTCTCCATGGTTTTGCTTGATTTTATTTGAAACAACTTATAGTTATGTATCAAAAGATTAATTTTTGACTCTTTAACTCTACTTATGTCGTCGTATATGACTTCAAGTGTGTGCTAAATATTATATGCAGTTTTGCATATAGAAACCCGATTAAATTTATTTTTCTCTAGAGTGAAAAACAAAGCATTCATCGCTTTAGCATTTAAAAAGAAAGCCTTCTTCTCCAAATCATTCTATTCATTCATTAGTCTAGAAGACTTTTGAAAACTATTTTCAATAATATTTCATAAATCGAAATCCATAGAAAGCAAGAAAATTCTCATTCGAGTTTTTCAAGACCTATAGTCCATCCCATTGAACATAGGAGAATGAGTGATAAAAAGATCTTCTTGATTGTCGGCAAAAGCTATCTCTCTTGAATGTTAAACCAAACAAAGAGAAACTTGGCTCTGATACCAATTGTTAGGATCGAATCAACACTAAGAGGGGGGGGGTGAATTAGTACTTAAAAAAACTTTCATCGATTTAAGATTTTGTTTAATTAAACTCATATCAGAAATGTATCTAAGAACATTCAAAAGAAAGTAATAAGCAAGTAAAACAATTTGTAATATAAGTAAATAGTAAAGAAGAAAAGGTACACCAATTTTATAGTGGTTCGATCGTTGTGACTTGCGTTCACTCCTGATTCCTCCTTCATCAAGGTTACCAACTTCTACTATTGATCTTCTTTCAACGAACGAAGATCAACTACCCTCTTACAACTCTTTTCTCCTTTTCTCAAGTTTAGGAGATAACCTTTACAGTTTTCTCTACCTTCCCTTCAACAGAAATCACACTTAGAGAAGTGGAGGGGAACTCTCAAGGAATTACAATATTTTCATATGTTTTCGTTCTAGTTCATGTGTATTCTAAGCAGTGATGAAAGGGCTATTTATAGGCCCCAAATGGCTTAAAAAATAAAGCAAAAAAAGGTCTCATCCCGGGTTCTCGGGGTACTAGCGATACCACCGCCAATACTAGACAATACTATTGCCTAACACACCCTATACTAGCGATACTATTGCTAGTTTGAGTGGTACTACCACCTAATAGAGTCTCAGAGATTGGACTCTAGCAATACCACCGCCTAGACATTTCTTAGGAGGCCGAGCCTCAAGCGATGCCACCGCTAGCCCTGGTGGTGCCATCGCCTTATGTGCCTATAAGTCATTGAATGGGTCATCCAGTCAATCCATTAGCATGTTGATTCTTGCAACATCCGTTCTCGACGCATTATCCTGTTCTTCTAGCCCAATGCCCGATCTTTAACTCCGGCCCAACGTTTGATTTTTCTGTTTTTATTGTTTTGCCTTTTCATGATCATAGTTAATTCTACATCATTTTTCTTAACTCATAGAGTAGATCGTAAATTCATCAATTGATTTCATTATCAAAATCTAAGAATCAACATATATAAATAAATAAATAAATATGTATATATATATATATATATATATATATATATATATATATATATATCTATATGTATATGTATATATATATGTATATATATATATATATATGTATGTATATGTATGTAGATATATATATATATAAATATATATATATATATATATATACATAGATTAGATCATAAATTCATATATATATATATATATATATATATGTATATATATATACATATGTATATACATGTATGTATATATATATATGTCTATATACATATGTATATATATGTATATATATCTCTTAGATTTATCTGTGTGAGAATTTAAAAAAAAAAAGAGTAGAGTGCTTTTAGAGTGGCGGTTATTTATGTGGAAGAAACCGGCCCCATTTTTCTCTATGAACTATTATACAAATTATTTTATAATATTATTAAATTTTCATATCATCTTTTCGAAAGTTCAGTTCGTTCTATAGATTAGTTGACGTATCGATCAACGATGGTTCTAACAACTACATCTATAAATATTGTAACTTTCGATCTACACCTTATTTCATAAGAGGGGAAGATATCAGTAGCATATAAGTTTAAGACTTATCATAAATACTACAGGCATCAAAGAAGGTAAGCTGCTCCGCGTCCTTGTTCTCCGTCCGGGTTGGGCTCGAGTTTACTTCCAAACCATTTAACCCTGCATACTTCTTTATTATTACTTCCATTCAAATATTATATGCCTTGCGTGCTGAACGCTTATAATAAGATTGCAATTCTTGAACTAAAAACTGCATACTATGCATTAATCAAACCCATAAAATTTAACATTATCATCATCAGCTCCTCAAAAAGATAAGAAGAGCTAAAAATAATCATTATGACAATCAAACCTATAAAATATGTATTATTATTACAATCAAACCCACAAAGCTTACAGTCAGCCAAACAGTTATGATGGGCTTTGTTTGTGATATATATTATTACTAGATTATCAAGCACAGAACAAACAATAGGAGTTGAGTTTACAAAACCAACAAGCTTGCAGAAAAATGAATAATGGAAAACATGGTCTATCAAGATCTGAGCTATGTAAGTTAAAAATGACAGCTCTATTAAACCTAAAGTAATCAAGATCTATGATGTTAGATCAGTTAAAAATATGACTACACAAACCAAAACTAAAATAGAGGAAGCTGTAAAATTTTGTAGAATAGATTTGTCAAATCTCAATGGGCATATAAGCCACACAAAAATATTAAGAACATTATCATAGCAGCTCAATTCAGCTATTAAAAGCAACATGCAACAAGTAGTTCTAGGGCCACTATGTCCTTTTAGAACAGATTCAATCAGGTTATGATTTCCTCAGTTTATGAAAATAAGATCAAACAAGCAAGAGAAATAGCATCCCAAATTCATTTATGATGATTAAATCAAATAGGCACCATTAATGCACTAATGACTTAATGTCATAAGTTTTAACAAAAATGAGAGCTCCGCAAACAACTTAATACCATTTTATGGCTTTTCAAGCTACCGATCCTGTGTTCTTCATGCATTCTGGTAATGATGCAACTTATACAACAATACCTTTCCACCAGCATTTCCTACTGTCATAAACCCTCCACCTGGGCTAAAATCAAGACACCGTGGGTACTGCATGCTAAATCTGGGAGGGGGATAGTTGGAGAAGACATTAAATGATGGGATATGCACCAGCTTTAGACCATTCTTCTTCATTCTTGAGCTGATAGCCAAAATCTGAGCATCAGGGTTGAACTTTATATGATCAACCATTGTGGTTAAATTTTCAATTGTCTTCAATGGCTTTCGCTTACCACCAAGAAACTCCTCCCTTTTATAGACATTAACAATGCCACTACTAGACCCTGCTGCAAACAAGGAACTGTCAGGTGAAGCACAAAGGGCATATCCAGATATGCTACCTTCATCAACAGCCTTATGAATGCATTTCCTTGTTCTAAGGTCCCAGTGATAAACATGCCCATCACCTCCACTACTCAGTAGCTGATGCCCACCATCAGCAAAGGCCAGAGATCGGGCACTTCCATTCATCTTAAGAGTCCCAATCAGTTCCTTTGTTCGTGATGAAACTAGAAGGATGTAGCCTTCATTGCCAATGAATGCGATGGTGCTTGAATCCGGAGAAACCTCAAAAACCTCTAGGCTTTTCTCCTCTCTACCTGTCAAGGGACCTATCTTGGTCACAGATGCTTTGACTAAATCAAAACTATAAAAGAACTTCCTCCGGCCAGCAATTATAACCTCTTTACCATCAGGCAAAAAGGATGCCTTATGTACCGGGCAGTCCTCCATGAATATGCTCTGAATTTTGGGATTACACTTTCCATCAACTTGGAAAAATCTCAATCGCCTATCCAATCCAGCAGTCAGCAGCAACTGACCATTTCTGTGAAACTGGACTGAGTTAATTGGACCATTAGAAGGTTCTTCAGCATTAGCATCCACCAGCCTTGAGTACTCCAACAATCCAGGCAAAAGTTTAGTACCACCCTTTATGACAAGCTCATCACTGCCCCGAAGAATATCATCACCCTCAGCATCATCAAAGCCACGAGCAATGGTGAGGTCACTTTCATCATCAGAATCATCCTCAGAAATGCCACAGCGAGCATACCTCCGATCAACATTCGCCCATTCTGTTCCTGGGTTTAACTTAGCATGCTGAGCACGCAATCGAGCAACATAGTCTGCACCTGAGATCACATGCTCATCAGCCTCCTTCCTCAGCTTCCTCAACCTATTAATACGGGCTATGTCAACCTCTGTCCTTTCTTCCTCCTCGTCAACCCAGACGGGCTTCCGCTCTTCACTGAGTTCTTCTTTGCCCATAGTGCACAAATCGTTTTCATACACAACCATCTCACTGTTCGTAGACCTATCCATGAAGAACAAAGGGGCATCCGTGGCCACCTGCTCCTGGCCACTGTCATCTCCGTAAGTTTCTTTGTCGAATTCAATGGGAGTGTAAAGGTTGCCAAACAAGAAGCCCTCAAGCCTCTTCATCTCCTCCTGTTCAGTTTTGCGTGCTTTTTGCTTTGACGAATCATCAGAATCGCTCCTCCTCTTCTTTGATTTTTTCAACTTGAGTTCATCAACCGGCTCTACTTCTTCATCAGCATGTGCAATCGGAGACCCATCAGCTATTTCTCTATCAAGTTTCTTGTCCCTTTGTTGTTTAAGAACAGCGTTTTGGGAAATTAAGCTCATTTTAACTGCAAAAACTGCAATATTAATAGAAAATTAAAGCAAACAAAGGACGCGACCATAACTTAAAAACGGAAACCCAGTGCAGGAAGCTTCGGCACAATTAAAAGTGAAAAAAAAAAAAGCCTTTTTTCTGTGAAACAGATGGCATCGCATTGCAATACGTCAAAATTTTCCGGTTTGCTGTTATGTTTTTCTATTTCTTTTCTGATATTACCTGTCTTCTAGTGGCCTCTAATGTTCTAACAGAGGCGGTCCCCCGCTGGTGACTGCGGCCTGAAGGCGGTGGTGCAACCGATCGCGAGGGTGCCGAAGGCCCAAACTTGCCGAGTGTCAAGCACTGTCGAGAAGCCGACGTAGAATCACGGCAAGGAAGAAGCAGAACAAGGGGCGAGGCTCGGCGGCAAAAGCGTAGGAGGACACGGGGCCGGCGGGGCTACGCGGTAGCGCAACGGGTAGGGGAAAATAGAGAACAGCAGGGTGGGAAAGAAGAGTGCCCGCGCCGAGGGTGTAGCAGCGTGGCGACAGGCGGGGAGGCTGGGCGGGGCGGCAGTCTGCGGTACTTAAGGTTTCGGGAGTTTAGGGCAGACACGACGGTAAGTAAACCGCTCTTTGTTCGAGGGTTTTATGTAATTTTGCATTTACCAAAATTACTCGATTACCCCTATCAACTCCATGACGCTTCTTCCCATGCAAAGTTAACGTACGACTTGAGTCCGGACAGACGACACACGCCGGTGATAATTTACTTGGTGGAGTGAGGCGCGAAGATTGAAGTTCTCTACAAGCTGTAGCATTTCAAATTCCAATATAGAGGAGGCAAGAATCATAATTTACTTATCACTAAGATGCTTAATTTACCCTTCTTTTTCTATCGAAAACACATAATTAATTAAAAAATTAGTACACTTAAACTAATAATTTATTTATTAATGAGAAGATTAATTTACAATACAAGCATTGAATGATGTCCATTAACTAGGTCAATATTTTTTGTTTGCGCAACTAAAAGTTGGAAAAAGAGAATGACATGTTTAAGCAATAAATATATAGAACTTTAGGCATAATTAAATTGGAATCCAGATATTCATTAAAATGATTTATGCAACAACATAATTCTCTTTATATCTGGCTTCTAAAATTTCTCCTTTTTTTTTCTTGGTTATAGTCCAAACAAAGGTGTGGATGAATTTTGGATAAAAGTCCTCAAGATGTCTCATTTTTTCATATTTTCCCAAGTAATTTTTTATTTATCATAATCCATAAAATCATTTTTTGAAAGGACAACGAGAGTAGGTATGTTAAGCAATGGATCAATCCATACAGTAAATTGTTTATCACTATGATATAGCCTAGTCCAATTTTGTATGTATAAGATTTATAGTAATAATAGTTTTAGATAGATTTATTATATTTTTGATATTTTCATCAAAATATTATTGTTATGAAGAAAAATAATATAATTGACATATCAACACATACCTTATACACGTCAACTCCATTCTAATAACTTGACTCTAAATAACTAAGTTGTTGGGATCGCTCATCCGACCAAATGAGGCCACAGGATTGATAAATCAACTACACGTGATTGACATCTCAACTTTATGTGATCGATGTCTTGACTTAACGTGGCCAACATGTTGAAGCCATTTGATTGACACCTTGACTTAATATGAACATTATACTGGAGCCATTTGATTGACACCTTGGCTCCACATAGCTAACACGATGAAGCCATCTAATCGATACTTCAGCTCCATGTGGCTGATACCTCGGCTCCATGTGACTAACACGGTGGATCCATATAGCACCCTAAAGTGGAATCAGTGTACCATACTCGATCATTCTCACGTGAGTGGAGTTATGCAATCCTAAGTTCGACATGAGTTCGTTATGTTCGAATCCCACACTCTCATAATGGCATGAATTATACAATACGTGGATATAATAAAATATTTTTTATCATCTAATTCGTAATATTAAATCATAAAAATTATGATAATATATTATCATGATTCTATTAAATAATAAGGATAATTATCTTACTGTAATCTCCTAAATCATGGAATGATTTAGATAAATATTTTATATTATTATTATTGAGAAAATCATAAATATTTTATATTTATTATTGATTGAGAAAATCATATAGTTATCATATCTTGTAATTTCTTTTGTATATATAGATTCAAACTTATTATCAATAAAAATTTAAATTAGTCACTTATTAAAAAAATATTATATCTGCATATATGTGTTCATTTGTAGTTACTGGTCAATCTTTCATAATGATTTGAACTTGAATGATGATTGAATGTCGCAACAACAATGTGTTTCGTTAGCTTGTAGTTTTCTTTTGATCAACTTTGTTATATTTTTTTAAAATTTGTTTTAGACATAATGTTCGCACTTTATCTGTTACTAGGGAAAAATAATAATTTGTATTTGTACTGAAAGACTAATGTCTAATTCCTATTCATATGCATCTTTATCATTCGGGGCCACATTTGCCCTAAATTTAGATTGTATCTATCATAACCCTATTCATAAATGTCGTGTGTTTGGTTGTCATCATTTTGTGACAAAATATGATTTTATATTTTAGTGTCTGCTCACTCTCCACGTTAAAAGGAATATGAATATTTCCACTGTCCAAGTCTTTTGTCATGTCATTCATATTGACTTTCTCCGTTCTCTACGGTGCACTTTAACATCTGAATATACAGACCATTTTGTGTCGTATACTCTTTAATCATTTTTCCTAAGCTACCTTGCTGATGTCAAATGGGAGTCTGTGGGATCATGGCCATGCTTCTACAGTATTTATCTTCTCCCTAAAAACCGAAAAAAAAATGATCTCTAAGGAAAATAGTGTAGGAAAGTTCCACCGAAATGCCAAGTCACCTAAGAAGACGCTTGTATTCTTGTCCATAGCGAGCCGAAATAGGATAAATCCTCCCATGTCTACCATGAAAGAGAACAAATAAGCCACATAGAAGCAACAATTGAACCAAGTACTGGAAGCACCAACGGCCTGCTAGTGAATTTCCCTATCAAACTCATCTTCATATCATCACGTTACAGCTTTTGTCAGTGAAAAAATTATTTTTATAAATATAAAATTTATAATCATATTTTTGAATAAAAAATTTTTTATTGTAAGATTGAAATCAAATAACAATAAATCGATTTTTACCTTTTGATGTCATCTTAAAAAAGTAGGTACTTTCTTTAGATCCAATATCGCTATCAATTTCTAAGATGAACTAAACTCCTTCTCTTTTTCAATCTTTTCATAGGACCACTTAGATTGATGACTTAAAAAGGTTGAGAGAGAAACTATAATCTCTCAACTTCTCTATAAGATATTTTTTTTTATATGCTTCTCTTAGACACATTTTTTAGTATCTAGAGATCCTGTCTATATATAAGTGAGAACAAAGGGTCTAGAATAGGTTATTAGGGGAGTTTCTTCCATCAAGGTCATCCTCTAAGAAATCCTACTATAATATTGACTTCTTTTCTATTGGTCAATACTATCATCAAAATTCAATTAGTTATATTATATATCTTATCCAATTATAAAGGACCACATAATCTAATATTCTTCCACTTAACTCATTAATTGATAAGATATAAAAGATATTCGAAATCAAAATAAACAAAACAAAATTTGTTTGAAAATAATTTTACCTAATTGGATCCTAAAAAATTTTGAAAAACATTTTATACATGGCCATAAATTTTTAAAATAAGTCAATAAATATAATAAACATATAATACCACATTAAGTCTAACCAACAATGCGACTCATAGTGGTTGTATATCATCAATATCATACTCCCTTCTATGTACTACAACATTATTAGTCTTTCCTAATATAGTCCATAATGACCCCTGTAATTTATCTTGTCAAGATAATTCTATTGTTACATTCAACCATAATATGCATAAACATAAATGTAAACGGGATGGCAGAAACAAATAACTTTAATTATGTAAGAAAAAAAAGGTCAATAATATCATCTACTTAAACATGCATCGCCATATCTTTTATGGCTTGCTTACAAGCCTCATTCTAAGAACATGTTCTTTAAATATTTTACACTATAAAACTTCAATAAATGGATCAGCAAACATCATAGTGGTGCTAAAGTTTTCAATTAACACTTATTGTTTCTGGACTCTTTCTCTAACCACTAAGTACTTTACTTGATGTGTTTGGAACTACTAGAGTACTTGCCATTCTTAGAGAAGAAAATTACTGTTATATTATCACAAAATATCTTCAGTGGCTTGACAATTGAGTCGACCACACCAAATCCCGAGATGAAATTTGACAACCATTAAACTTGATTTGTGGCCTCAAAGTATGCCACAAATTCAGCTTTCATTGTGGATAATGCAATAAGTGATTGCTTTGCACTTTTTCAAGAAATTGTCCCACCGACTAACATGAATATAAATCCAAAAGTGGACTTTCTACTGTCGAGGCAATTAGCAAAATCAGCATCTGAATATCCTGTTACTTCAAGTTGATCTGATCTCTTACATGTGAGAATATAATTGTTGTCCCCTATAGATATCTCATTACTTTCTTTGTAGCTTTCCAATGTTTCATTCCTGGGTTGCTCTAGTATCTACCCAGCATTGCAACTGCAAAACTGATATATGATCTTGTACAGGTTTAAGCATATAATAGACTTCCAATTGTGCACTTATAAGGAATATTCTTCATTTGATTCCTTTCTAAGTCATTTTTCAAGCACTGGTTTTGGCTAAATTTTTCACCTTTAGTAATAGGTGTATCATTAGCTGAGCAAAGCTGCATATTAAATCTCTCCAAGATATGATTAATATATCCTTTTTGAGACAATCCTAATAATCTTTAAGATCTATCCCTGAATATCTTAATACCAATAACATAGGTTGCCTCATTCATATCAATCATCTTAAAGTTCTTACTAAGAAATATCTTGGTTTCATGCAATAAACCAAGATCACTACTGGCAAGTAAAAAATATCATCCACATATAAGACCAATATAATAAACTTGCTCTCACTTATCTACAAATATATGCACTGATCAATAATATTCTTCTTAAATCCGAAAAAAATAATGGTATCATAAAACTTTATATGTCATTGTTTGGAAGCTTATTTAAAGTCATAAATGGATTTCTTAAGTTTATAAGCCCAACTTTCCTTTTCTTTTTTTATGAATCCTTCAAGTTATTCCATATAGATTTCCTCATCTAGATCCCCGTTCAGAAATACTATTTTCACATCCA
The DNA here is from genome assembly GCA_024322285.1 of Musa beccarii. Taxonomy (NCBI): domain Eukaryota; kingdom Viridiplantae; phylum Streptophyta; class Magnoliopsida; order Zingiberales; family Musaceae; genus Musa; species Musa beccarii. The sequence goes on from CM044395.1 coordinate 77,754,820, forward strand.
TCTGATGTAACTCAAGATCATAATAAACTACTAGTGGCATAACGATTCTTAATAAGTCCTTTCTAGAAACTGGAGAAAAAATCTCATTGCAGTCGATGCCTTCTTTTTGAGAAAAACCTTTGGCTATAAGTCTAGCTTTATATTGTTCGATATTACTTGTTGAGTCACGTTTTATCTTAAAGACCCATTTATAACTGACTCTTTTATAATTATTAGGTAATTCAACGAGTTCTCAAATACCATTCTAGTCCATTGATTTTAACTTTTCTTTCATTATATTATACCACTTTTCAGAACCGTTACTTTCTATGGCTTGTGAAAATGATAAGGGGTCTCTTTTATTCCTATATCATAATATGATTCTTGTAGATATACTACATAATTATCAGAAATGATATGTTTCCTCTTCCTTTTAGACCTTCTTAAAGCTGTCAATTATGATTGTTCTACAAGATCATCAACGGTGACATCAACATCATGTGAGAGTTCAATATTATTTTGTCATTCACCTTCATCAATTCTCATTGATTTGAGGAATAATAATTTCTCGAATAGGAGATGATATAAGAGAAGTAACCTGAATCTCTTTAATATCAAAATTAATCCTTTGAGATTTTTCACTCCCACTGATTTCATAATTTTTTAGGAATCTTACATTACTATATTATATTATCCTCGTACTATGATTAGGGTAATAAAATCTATATCCCTTGGACTTTTTTGGATAACTAATAAAATATCCAAAAATAATTCTTGGATTCAATTTCTTTTTATGTGGATTGAATACTCTTATCTTTGTAGGACACCCCTAAATATGTAAATATCTCAGACTGGGCTTCCTACCAGTCTATAACTCAAATGGAGTTGATGGAACTGACTTACTAGGAACCCTATTCAAGATGTACATAACTGTTCTAAGAGCTTTATCCCACATTGACTCAGGTACAAAGGAATAACTCATCATGCTCCTAACCATATCCATAAGAGTATGATTTCACTTTTCAGCAATACGATTATGTTATGGCACACCTGGTAAGGCACACTGAGCACAAATACCCTATTGTTCTAGGAATCTAGCAAAAGGATTAATATTTTGATCGGATTCATCATATTTATCATAAATTCACCACCCTTGTCAGATCTAATAATTTTAACTTTTTTATCTAATTGTCTCTTGACCTCATTTATATACACTTCAAGAGTGTCAACGACTTGAGATTTTTCATTTATTAGATAAATATAGTCATATCTGGATAGATCATCTATAAATATGATAAAATACCTTTATACACTAAAATAGGAAATATAGAGTGGTCCACAGGTATCAATATAAATAATTCCAAGGAGTTCTTTACTTCTTATGACAATTTTCTTTGTATGTTTAGTTTGTTTTCCCTTAGTGAAGTCTAAATCTTCCAAAATATTATCCTTCACTAATCTTTCAATTCTTTCTTTGGAGATATGCTATAATCATTTATGTCACAGTGTAGAAGATCTTTTATTATTGAAACTACGTTTCAATCCAATATTTGATTGTAGAGTAAATAATGTCTTTGTAAACTCAAGATTCAAATTAATTCTATACCAACCATCACATAGAATTCCAGAATCAACTTTTATTGAATCATAAAAGTGATTGATTATATTTAATATAATAATAATTATCCCATAGGATCTTTTATTATATTTATATAAATAATCAGGATAAATATCAGATTATTTTTATAATATACCTACAGGGATTATGAATTGGTACATAATTTGATAGTTTTATCATAAAGACTATTGAATCTATTTGAATTAAAAATTTAGCCCACAAGCAATTTTTATGTCATGAGATTCAATTTTGGCATGTTTCACATCGATAAAGCATACAATTTAGACTATTAAATCTCAAATTTTGACATAAGCATTTTGGATTTTATGTAGTTTCTCAAACTATTAATTTCTTTGATATATGATGTGACATTCCTGAACTTAGGGTTGATAACTATAAGATTTGGAAAGAGAGGATTCTCCTCTATCTATGGTGGATGGACATTGATTATGTTATTAGGAAGAATGAACCACCTACAGTTACTAATATCAGCACTCCAACTGAGGTCGCACTATATGAGCGATGGGAGCGATCCAATCGGCTCAGCGTGATATTTATCAAGACTAAATAACTGCTGATATACGTGGTTCTGTTAACCAGCATGAGAAGGTCTAAGACTTGCTACAAGCTATCGACAAGCAATTCATCACTTTAGAAAAAGCATTAGCAAGTACCCTAATAATGAAATTCTCATCCCTTAGACTCACCAACGTATAAGGTGTGTGCGCGAGCATATAATGTAAATGCGGGATATTGCGGCTCAACTTAGGAAACTTGATATTAATATATCAGAATGTTTCTTGGTGCACTATATTCTGAATACCCTTCCATATCAATACGTGCCTTTTAAGATTTCATACAACACATATAAGAATAAATGATCAAATAATAAATTAATGACCATATATGTTCAAGAAGACGACATACTAGTGATGGAGCTAGGTGAGAGTGCATTAGTGGTAACCACTCGTAGGAAGAATAAGACTGACAAAAAATATGTCAATCACCAGAGAAAAGATAAAATACCACCCTAAGCTGATATCAAGAAAGAAATAAAGTTTTTCTTCTATAAAAGAAGGGACACATGAAGAAGGAATGCTTGAAATTCCAATAATGGCTTGAAAAGAAAGGTAAACCAATCTCGTTTGTGTTATAAATCTAATATGATTAATGTTGATATTAACACATGGTGGATTGACTCTAGATCAATAATTCATATTACAAACTCTTTGTAGGGTATGCAAAACCTAAGGAAGCCAATGAGAAGTGAGCAAAGTATCTTATTAGACAATAAGATGAGCTCACATGTGGAAGCAATTGGAACATACATTTTAAATTTAAGTTGTGATTTTATTTTAAAATTAAAAAGGACCTTTAATGTACTAAGTTTCTCACGAAACTTAATTTTTATTTTCAGGCTCATACCATTTGGATATTCCTTTAATTTTCAAGACATATTATTTAGTTTATTATATAAATCTGATTGTGTTTGGAATAATATTTTGTCTGATGGTTGTTATCATATTTTCTTACAAAATAATGACACTTTAATGCATGTTCACGCTTATACTAAAAGGTGTAATATTAATAAGGACTCCTTTATATTATGGCACCGAAGATTAGGACATATCTCCATAGAGAGAATTAAGATATTAGTTAATAATGGAGTACTTAGTACTCTTGATTTTAGTGATTTTTAGGACTTATGTGGACTATATTAAGGGAAAGCAGACCAACAAGTTTAAGAAATGTACTAATAGAAGTTTAGACATATTAGAGATCATGCATACTGATATATATTATCTAGACATGGATGCACATGGTCAAAAATTCTTCATCTCTTTTATAGATGATTACTCACAATATATGTATATCTATTTGCTTCATAACAAAAATGAAATATTGGACGTCTTCAAAATCTTTAAGACTGAAGTTGAAAACCAATGTGGTAATCAAATTAAAATTGTAAGATCAGATAGAGGTGGAGAATATTATGGTAGATATATTGAGAATAGACAAGTACTTAATCCTTTTGCTAAGTTTATTTAAGAACATAAGATTATTGCCCAATACACTATGCTTGGTTCTCCAGACCAGAATGGTGTTGTAGAAAGAAGAAACCGAACATTATTAGACATAGTGCGAAGTATGCTTAGCAACTCCAATCTTCCTAAATTCTTATGGACTAAAGCACTAAAGATGGTTGTGTATATATTAGTTCCAACTAAGGCTGTCTCAAAGATACCATTTGAATTATAGAAAGGTTAAAAATCGAGTTTATGACATATGCACATTTGAGGATATTCGTCTGAGGTCAGGATATATAATCCACAAAAGAAGAAATTAGATCTGAGGACTATTAGTGGGTATTTCATTGCATATGCTAAAAAGTCCAAAGGTTATATGCTTTATTGTCCATCTCATACAACTAGGATTGTGAAATCAAGAAACGCTAAGTTGTTTTAGGATGATATGATCAGTGGGAGTGATCAGTTCAAGAATATAGTTTTTGCACATGATCATATAGAATCTCAACCTTCCACATCAAATGATAGATTGATTATAGTTCATAGTAATCCTCAAGTGCAAACTGGTATTGAACAAATAATCATTAAGATTCTACAAGTAGCTAATAGTATTCTAATAGATCAAGCAGTTCAGGAATTACAACAAGCTCCTGAACAATTAGTTGAACCACAAGTTCCTCAGGAAAACATTAGTACAATATTAAGAAGATCTACTAGAAATAAAAGATCAGCAATTTCTAGTGATTATGTTATATATCTATAAGAATCTGACTATAATATTGGAGTCGAAAATAATCCTAAAATATTTTCACAAGCCATGAGTTGCAAAAAGTCAGATTTATGATACAATGCCATGAAGGAGGAGATAAATTTCATGAAGTGCAATGGAGTCTAGGATCTTGTAGAGTTACCTAATGAAGTAAAGGTTATTTGCTGCAAATGGGTCTTTAAGACCAAAAAAGATTTATTAGATAACATTGAGAGATATAAGGCAAGACTTGTTACAAAAGGATTTACTCAAAAAGAGAGAATCGATTATATAAAGATATTTTCTCCTATATCTAAGAAAAATTCTCTTCATATCATTTTAGCATTGGTTGCTCATTTTGATATTGAGTTGCAACAAATGGATGTGAAAATGGATGTGAAAACAACATTTCTTAATGGAGATCTAGAATATGAGGTTTATATGAAACAACCTAAATGTTTCTCCTCTAGCCTTGGTGAGCAATTGGTTTGTAAGCTTAAGAAATCTATATATGATTTAAAATAAGCCTCCTGCTAATAGTATTTTAAATTTCATGGAGTAATTTCTTTATTTGGATTTGTTGAAAATCCCGTGGATCAATATATATGCCAAAAGGTGAATGGGAGTAAAATATGTTTTCTTATTTTATACATAGATGATATTTTGTTTGCAACCAATGATAAGGGTTTGCTGCATAAGGTGAAACAATTCCTTTCTAAAAATTTTGATATGAAGGATATAGGTGAAGCATCTTATATCATTGGCATTAAGATCCATAGAGATAGACCTTGAGGTATTTTAGGTCTATCACAAGAAACCTATATCAATAAGCTTTTAGAAAGATTTTGGATGAAGGATTGTTCACCAAGTGTTGCTCCCATTGTGAAAGGTGATAGATTCAATTTGAACCAATGCTCGAAGAATAAACTTGAGAGGGAATCAATGAAAAATATCTCATATACTTTTATCGTAGGAGGCCTTATGTATGCCCAAATCTGTACTAGACCTGATATTGCATTTGCGGTGGGGATGTTGGGTCGATATCAGAGTAATCCAAGTATGGACCATTAGAGAGTTACAAAGAAAGCGATGAGGTATCTTCAAGGAACCAAACATTATATGCTTATGTATAGACATATAGACAATCTGGATGTGATTAGCTACTCAGATTTAGAATTTGTCAGTTGTATTGATTCTCGTAAATCAATATCACGATATATTTTTATGATGACTGATGGAGCTATTTCTTGGAGAAGTGTCAAGCAGACCTTGACTGCTCCTTCTACCATAGAAGTTGAGTTTGTCTCATGTTTTGAGGCTACTTCACATGGTGTATGGCTTAAGAGTTTTATTTTTGAGCTTAGAATCATGCATTTTATTTCTAAGTCATTAAGAATTTTTTGCGATAATTCAACCGTTGTCTTTATGGCTAAGAACAATAAATGTAAAATTCAAAGTAAACACATCGACATTAAGTATTTAGCCATAAGAGAATGTGTAAATGAAAAGAAAGTGGTCATTGAGCACATTAGTACTGAATTGATGATTACTGATCCTTTAACTAAAGGCATGCCACATCTGAAATTTAAGGATCATGTAAAGAAAATGAGACTTGGTTCAACTTTGTAATTGTATTGAAACTCTTATATATATTATGATATTTTCTCATTCATGTACATATTAATTTAAGAAATTATATTTATGTTAGACCAAGAATAAACATAAAGTTTATTCATTAAGTAATATTACCACATTAAGATTAATTCTTAAGAAACTAAATACATCGTGATACATAGATGATAATACTCATTTTTAGAGGACTTATCGCTATGATTCATGTATTTATTTCTTAATAAAATTGTTCAATAAGATTAATTCAAATTATTAAGTTAGACGTACCAAGTAGGAGGATGTAATTATTTTTTATTAATTATTATTTATTTTTATTGATTTTAGAGAATGTAACCATTCTCATTAAGTTCATCATTTATTTCTTTATTTATTATGATTTAAAATTTTTGATTTTTTTATTCATTATGAATTAATCGTTATTATTAAATTTTTATTCATTATCATTAAAATTTTTATTTATGGTCCAAACGTTACAAACTTGAATTAATTCTTGAACGTTATGAATTTGGTGGTAATAAATATTCTTGATGGGAGAACATCTATATAAAGTGAGGTTTTTGATCCCTTGGCTTATCTTTCTCAGGTCTTTAAGATTTTCTACATCATCTAAACTGAGAGTTTTGAGTCGAAAAGAGCCAAAATACTAAGAGAGACCATTGCAAAAATTTCTCGGTAACAATAGCTGGAGATACGTAATTTCATTTTCACATTAGTTTCATTATGTTTCTATTATAGTGATTTAGAAACTTATTTTATTCTTAAGTTTTATTATAGATTAATGATAGCATAGATACCCACATCAATCAGTTATAACTCAAAGTTTCTACTACACCTCAACTTGAATCAGTCTTTACAGAGAACTTTAGGTTAACCATACCAACTATCAATCAAATGTTACAATCGCTCCATTTAATTAGTTGTGAAGTACCATGAAGCATGAAGCTTCTAAAACACCCTCCCCGAGTGTGTATATATACGGTTGGCAATACATTTCCATTTCGGTAGTTGATGTTATACCAATATATCAAATGATTTATATAGCTCAATATCATAAAAAAGATTAAATATCTATTGGTACCGAGATAACATTTGATAAGAATGGTAAACGCCAATCGATATTTGAAATTGAAACTCTGCTTCTGACCAATTCCATATCGATAAGACGGGTGTCATCCTTAATTCTTTGGAGGAAGAATCGATTCTCTAGCAAGCCTCTCCACACGCTACTTCAACGTAATGTAGCCAGATTCCTACGGGTCTTCACGTGTGCAACACTCCTGGATGGATGTAGAGGAAGGCTGATGATGCTTATCTGCACCTCCTACCTAAAGCAATCAATGGGAAGTCACGAATCAACCACCGTTCCTTTGTTAGCCAGCAATCAAGAATATGCTAGGGAGAGACCGACGACCTTGTCTAAACAAAGACAACAAAGAAGCACAATGTCAGAGACGCTCTTAACATCTATCTGTACAATCCCACAATGTCAGTCATCTAGTGAGTATCCTCTACAGTCTGCCCACTGTCCTCTGACCTTTCTTGCATGCCATGCTTGCAGATGTACTCAATCAATCCCTTAAGAACTGTTTCCAAATCAAACCAATTTGTCTACATCAAATTGACCTCTCGGATGGCCAAAGAGCTACTATCTATCTACACTACAACGCAGAAAACACACAACTGAGACAAAACACACGACACAGAAAACTGAAACCACTGAAGCAGCAGAGGTAACTCTCCTCCATGAATCCTCTACTTGCAATATTATTACAACCAATCTCAGCTCCCCTGCGGGCTCATGAGTCCCCACTGTCATGCCATGCGAAAACCATGTCCCCCAGCTCCGCCTTCAGGTCCTCCCAGCTGAATCCTTCTTCGTCACCGCCGCTGCTGCTGCTGCCGCTGCAGTCTTCCAGTCTCATCTCAACTAGCATCAGCGGCAAGGCCACCTCCGACACCGCCACCGACAAGATCGAACCCTGCCTCGACAACCCGGGAGCAACCACCCCTCCTGCTGATCCCTTCCGCCGCTCCACCACGAAGCCCAGCTTCTCCCCCGTCTCCGAAATCCTCTCCATGATCTTTTCGATGGAGTGTGTCGAGCTGAACCTCTTCTCCTTCTTGTTCTTGGCCTCGTCAAAGAGCCCGGACAAGTCCAGGCCCAACGACAGCAATATGATGTCGAATGCGTTCATGACGGGCGTGATATAATCTCTCGTCGTCGGAGGCTGGTCCACGAGACTGCTTAGCTGCGAGTCCAAGCTCAGGGACCGCTTCAGCCAAGGGTGCTCCATCAGTGCGGCGACGGTGATCCTGGTCTCGGGGTTGGGGTCCAGCAGCCGGTACAGGAGCCGTCGTGCCGGCGGCGAAACCCATTTCGGAAACGCGTAGTCGCGCTTGTGAATCCTCCGGTACATGAGGGCGAGGTTAGCGTCGTCGAAGGGCAGAGAGCCGGCAAGGAGGACGAAGAGAATGACGCCGCAGGACCAGGCATCGGCCTTGGCACCGTCGTAGCCCTTGCGGCGGATCACCTCGGGCGCGGTATAGGCCGGGGTGCCGCAGGCCGTCTGGAGACGGCCGTCGCGGAGCTGCTCGGGGAGCGCCGCGAGGCCGAAGTCGGAGATCTTGAGGTTGCCGTCGCGGTCGAGGAGGAGGTTCTGGGGCTTGAGGTCGCGGTGGGCGACGCCACGGGCATGGCAGTAGTCCAGGGCGGAGACGAGCTGCTGGAAGTAGCGGCGGGCGGCGTGTTCCGGGAGGAGGCCGCCGCGGCGGGCCACGCAGGCGAGCAGGTCGCCGCCGGGCGCGTGCTCCATGACGAGGTAGATCTTGGAGCGGGTGGCCATGACCTCGTGGAGCTTCAGGATGTTGGGGTGGGCGAGGCGGCGCATGGCGGCCACCTCGGTCAGCACGCTGCGCGCCATGCCGGTGCCCACCAACTCGGGCTTGTCGAGGACCTTGATGGCAACGGCAGCGCCATCGCTGACGGAGCGCGCCAGGTAGACCTTGGCGAAGGTGCCGCGACCCAGGAGGCGGCCAAGCTCGTACCTGCCGAGGAGGACCTCCCGCTGGCGCTTGGAGTTGGCGACCGGGGCGGAGCTTAACTTGCAGGGTCGCAGCCGGTCCATGGACGAGACTTACAAGAGGGAATAAAAGATGACAGGAGTAAGGCACAAAACCAGCTCTTCTGTTTGAGCCCCCCCTCCCAACCCCACTTCAATCTGGGGGGAGAGGGGAGTCGGGGAGGGGGTTGTGTATTTATACCGCCCATGGCAAATTAGCTTCAGGAGATACTAATTATATTCTAACTAGTTACCATGATTGATTGCTCTACAATATGATCTCAAACTCTTTTTATCGTTTTAAGCAAAAGATTAATTTATTACTTAAAAAGCAGAAAAATTCCAAGGACGTAATAATAAAGAATATTTATAGAATATGACACCAGACAACCCTACGAGCAGAGCCAAATTTGTTCACATATCTAATCGGGCCATTGACATGAACGTCATCGACTCTCGTTTGGTGGGAATAATCGCATGAAAAGACGGACCAATTAATATAAAAAAAATGACGGTTCATCTTGTGTTGGGTCCGGTTGGAGTAGAGGTATTGGTATCAAATCATATTGCCATCAACTATCTGTATATACTTTATAACTATAGTAGCTAATTTAATTTAGTTGAGTAATAAGATTAACGACTGGACATGGTCCCCCTTGGGAGTATGAAGCATGATTGCCGTACGGGCGTTGGTGTGTAGTACGATAGTGAATAGCTACGTAGCATGTACAGCTAACTATTGTATTGATGAAATCATGTAGATACATTGCTTGCTTTTCATGTCCTCTGTAGTTTGTCTTTTGTGCCAAATGGTGGGCGTTTGCATTAAAGCATTAACTACAGCAGGAAGAAGCTTGATTCAAGGCAGACAAAAAGTGGTGTGAGAAAGAGAGTGAAATTAAAGATGCCCAAACAAGGAGTGAGGTCCATTTCCATTGGAATTCACGTGGAATATGAAAGTCCAAGGAAAAGCATCCGTATCCAAAACTCTCAATGTATAATAGAAGAAGAACAAGACAGATTACCCTCTATATATATATATATACAGAGCCACTTGGGTTAGTTGGATGATGATGATAATGCACAAAACCATTGAACAAAGGATGTGGCGAAGTTTGACTCAGTTGCACAAGCTGATCACTACTCAAGCTAAAACGAAGAAGAAAAGGATGAAGGCAACCTTCACTCGAAGAATTATGCGGGAAGTAGGAGAAGATATCAAGAAGATAGTCAATAGATTAATTTTTAAGAAATAATTGTTTCATCTTGTTGTCGAATCTAAATCACTCAAAAAGAAAATTCTTAATTTGATTTCTCATACAAGAATTCAAAATTTTAAAAGATAAAATCTTGAATTCAAAATCTTGAATTTCACATAATATTATAAATTTAAAAGGTTGAAGATTCATTTTGACCACTTAACTCCTTATGATTTATTAATATTTAAAATAATTTTAATATTTTAAAAAATATAATATATAAGTTTTTCCCGTCAAGTTTGAGTTAACAAATGTTAAAGTCTACTTATGTGGTATATTGACTCATAATAAATTATTAATATAATGATACATGTAATTTAATTTTTTAAAAAAATTAATTTTAACCCTTGTGATTTTGGTCATGGGCCACTTAAATACTTATGATTTTGCTCGTATCTAAAATGATATATATTTTTAGAAATATAATATATAAGTCTCTCTTGTCAAGTCTTAGTTAATAAATGTTAGAGTCTGCTTATGTGACATGATGACTTATAATAAATTATTAACATAATAATATATAATTTAAATTAAAAAAATTAAGACCATCATTAATGGCGAGATGAGTTGTTATCATGAAAAGCAACCACGAGTAGCAACGCTGAGTCGCTATTATTTTGAAGGGTGTCGTACGCACATAGTCTTTCTCGAATTTACAACAGGAGCTTCTAGTCTTGTCTCAAATAGATGTGCATTAATCAGTCTGACGCCAGATATATAATAGTCTCCTAGTCCCTCTTTTGCCTCCTAAACATTTTTGTCCTCACCGCCTCCCACTTCATCTTCTTTTACACCATCACTCGTTGTGCTTATAACGTGGTGGTCCAACTCTCTCTCACCTCTATCTTTGACCTCTCTTACTTTTGCCTCTTTGTCTTTATCTATCGCTTCCTCTTCCTCGATAAGATAAGTTTTTTTTTAAACTTAAATTATATATATCATTATATTAATAATTTATTATCAGTTAACATGTTATGTTAGCAAACTCCGTCTATCAATAAAAGAGGTTTATATGTTACGTTTTTAAATATATATATGTTCTTTTAGACAAACAAAACTAAAAGGGTTTAGGTACTCCATGGCTAAAACCATAAAGACTAAAATAAATTTTTTTAAACTTAAATTATACGTATCATTATATTAATAGTTTATTATGAGTTACATACTACATAAGTAGACTCTAATATCTATTAACTCAAACTTGACGGGAAAAACTTATATGCTATATTTTTTAAAATATAATGATTATTTTAGACATGAGTAAAACATAAGAATTTAAGTAGTTCATTGCCCAAATAAGATTAAAATGAACCCTAAACTCAATTTAAAATGATGAAATTTTTGAAAAAAAAATGCTTGAAACTCATTAATAGTAAAACTTAAAATGATTCTTCCATCCATTGAGCAATGCCATCTTATTGAATCCTTGAAGAACTAAAATTGAAATAATTTGCAAAATATCATGATGTAGTAATAAAAATTTCATAATATTGATATTGACAAGAATGATGTTGCATATTTTCATTTAGCATAATTGAAAGCTGAGCCTTCACTGTATTAAAATTAACTTTTTAGTCGATGGTACTTTTACCATCTCAAACCACATTCAAAAGTAGGACAGTTCCTATTATCCGCGATTATAGCTTCTCTAAAGTTGACGACACTCGAGCACTTACCATAACAGTAACCCTCCTCAGTAGAGTCGTTAGATATGTGCTACTTTTGTACTAGTGCTTTTACGGATCATGTTTCTAGCCATTAATTGATTCACACTTGACATGACTTGCTTGGAGTTGGTGATGTTTTAGTTCTTGTATTAAAAGCAACAAGCCAACTAGCCTTTTTTTTTTAGAAAAAAGAATTTATTTTTGCGTACATTCCAATACATTTACATCATTCAACACAAAGCTCATCCTGCATAAGTGTTGCAGAGTTTCATATTCATCTAGCTTTAGCACTCATTATATACAGCGTGTGTGATATATATATATATGTATATATATATATATATGTATGTATATATATATTTATGTATATATGTATGTATATATGTATGTATGTATATATATATATATATAGAGAGAGAGAGAGAGAGATTTATTGGAAAGTTTGTCCTATCGTGTGAAGAAGTTTAGTGGACAGAAGAGATATCTAATGAGGGTAACTGTGGTTCGCCAAGAATGAACTCAAGCAGTATAGCCTGACGAATGGACGTAGGTTTACTTGGCCAAACCACCAAATCATTAGAGTTGGCGTCCTTCTCTCCTCTCATACGATCCTCTGTATGCTTAGTTTAGTCACCAAGCATTTTCTGTGAGAAAGGCAATGGCGTTGATAGCACTAATTAGTACAGTCTCAGTACTATCTCGAACCAACGATTCCTACTGCTGCTGGAGGATGTTGTCAAGGTGAGTTATCATTACTAGAAGGGCAGGGGGACAAGATCTAGTTATAGAAAGATCCATGGAGTTGACCTGCTACCATGCACTAGTTTGGGGGACCTCTTCTCCAAGTGATGAACTGGAGTGGGGCTTCCACGGGGAATATTCAGGTTGGATACCTGCTACCGTCTTCTGGAACTGGTAATAGTTTAATATATATGGAGGTTGTAAGAGGACCGAGAACTTTGATGTTCCATGTCAGGGTGCTATACGTCTAGAGAGAGAGTGAGAAGAAGTCACTCATAAGTATACTTCCCGTAGCCAAAAGATATGAAATTAATCCTCCCTGTGGATGCTACAGGATTTGACGTTCTTTCTCATCACATTAAGGAGGTTTTACTTTGGGTGTTGTCCAATCTGAAAAGAATACAGCAGCTGCTGACTCAGTTAAGCTTGTAGGAAGTCTCATTTGGATCTCCGTGTCATTTGTGATACTGAATGGCTCATGAATTGGAAAGGACCACAGAATGCCAAGGAAACAGTGGGACCCCGATTTCAGTTCTATTGTCCCGGGTGGAGTTCCACAGGAGAAATTAATATTTTGATAAGACCCATTGAAACTTCACAAAATAAAATAAAAAACCTAAAAAAAATACACAGAACCGACACCCTAATCAGGACAAAACGTGGCAAAAATCTAAGGGAAATAAATATCCTTCACTGTAGTTAGGCAATGATATGGAGGAAATTAATGGTTAGGAAAATTCTGTTCTTTTTCTAATGCTCGTTATGTGGGTGTAAAATCGATCAGGTTGAGCCTACATAGCAGTAGTGCAGACAGTATTCAATGATAAGGAGGAAGAAGACAAACTCACTGTCCCACTTGCTCATATTTAGACGCATCTTTCATTTTTCCACAGTGATCTTCCTACCCTAGTTGCTTTCTTTGTTGTAGCAAATGGAAAAACATGTCACATCTTACGATCCAGAAACATGAAAAAGACTTGAGTTTCGCATTGTCTACGTGTTTTATAAACAAATCTCTTTGAAAAGGAAAATCGAATTTAATGCTCACATTAAAGTTGGGCTGGGTACTGCCAAGTCATAAACCCCTCAGAATATATATATACATATATATATATAATATTATTTTCAATACGTTAGAGTTAACTCTGAAATAAATTTAAATGAAGCCTTCCTTTCTCCCCATTGTATTGAAACGTGGCTCTGGGTTTGTAGAGTCTCTCTCTCAGAACCGTGGCTGGAAAGCAATAAGACGAAAGGTCATAATGTCAATTATGATAGTGGCTGCCACTTAATGTCTGACCGCATCATAAAATATCAGGAATAAACCTTCCTAGTTAGGGCGTCCCCAACTCAGAACTCTATCTACCGCTGACAAGAAGGTGAAGTCGCTTTCTTCTTTTCCTGTTATCGATTACACCACCCCAAATTGCACAAAGAGCAGAGAGATAACAATATAGAGAGAAGATGAAAGCAAAGAATGAGAGGGAGGGGACAAGGCTACTCCTGCAATGGAACACCAGCCTCTAGGATCAAGTGGCATGGCCACCTAGATGACAAGTGGAGGGAGGGAGGGACCCGTGCATGCATGACCTTCGAAAAATTAGGTTACAGTGATGATACTGGAAGCATGCATCATTATTTTTATTATATGGTAGCACTAGGGGAAGTAGACCCCCTTCCTTCACCTGCTGTGGTTGTCCACTTATTAAGAAAAGGATGACCAAGTTATGTTTGCTGGACCTCATAACGAGATATAGCAGTGGGTTCAGATTCCATTTGAGCCGCCACCAGGAGAGGAAGAGATTTACTTGCAAACAAGTTGATGACCGTGATGTCTTCTTATACACCTCCACAGTTATTTTTTTGTTTATTGGGACCATTTACCCATTTCGCCACAGCAGAGCCAGTACATGTTACAGATGCGACGGTCGGTAGCAGCCAACAGTGTAGGACAGTAGTGAAACAGTACTACTTAGTGCTGGCCGGGAAAGGTTGAAAGATAAATCACATGGATTGTCTATTTAATATAAAAATAACACTAACCAGCAGTAACGTGAAATCTTATAAATATCATATGGCACAGATTTAATTAATTTTATCTAAATATATGACATCACAAAGAGTCAATTTTTTTAAAATCTCTTATTGTTTCTTAAAGAACTAAAAGAGATGATGAATTAAAAAATATTTAATTTGAGATCCTATATATAGATATTTTAATAAATAATTATAGACAATATAAATTTCAAACATAAATTTCATAGATTCTGAACGATTATACATGACAAAGAGCTTAGGACTAGTTCGCTACATTATTCTGTATCATTCGGACAATAAATCATATTTTTTAAATTATATGAATTTTTGTTGAATTTTTTGGAATCTTTTCTGCAAGCATTGTTAGCAAATAATATCCTCAAAATATCTTCCAAATAAACTACTTAATTTTAAGATCATATTGGCATTCTTATCATGTCTTCCTCCTAAAATTTTTTAAATTAATTTTTTTTTATAAAAAATCATCTGTTTGATCTTAGAATACAAGTCATATATATTCCATGCAAATGAATATGCTCGCCTAAGTTGTCCATTACTTATGTATTGTGTTACATAGAGAAAATTCAAATTGACGTTGGCCAAATGCTGTTTTTGCATTCATAGATCTATGAGTACTTATGGGCAGGCAATATATCTAAGTAAAACAAACACATCCTGCACTTTGGATCTCTCTATATTTGGCAATGCAATAAAGGGCTATAAGTAGAGATCCAAAATGCCACCTAAAATGTGAATGCAATTGTGATATTTTGGATCTCCAAATCTAGGCAATCAGAGAAGATGATATGCGCCAACAAGACATGATGCTATCTTGGTTTCATTTGTGGAGCTAGCCAAATTTGACTTAGCGAGGTGTATAGGTGAGGCCTTGTCAGCATTCTAAATGATGGGAACATAGACGCATTGGTGTCACAAATTTCTGTATGACATTGAAAAATTATTCATGCATCCACTGAGTAGAATATGGAGCAGGGCCGGCTTGTAGTCAACACAATTCTGAATCTGAACTCAAACCGTCCTAATTATCGCCTCCGGATCCATCCCAATTTGAACCTTATCCATATTGAATCCATCAAAAATCATATTAAAAGGGATTCGGATCCTATTTAAGAATGTCCAATAAATTTTCCCAGCCCCCAAAAACAAAACAAAACAAAAAAAATCGCTGTCATGTTTAAAGAGAACTATTCTAAGACATCTATCTAGTTTGTATTAGTGTCCAGAGAATTAAACCTTGCTTTGCAATGTTTTTATATACAAAGCCCTAGTCGTATCTTGTAACAACCTTAATGCTTCAAAGGTCTCCTTTCTTGACTTTATAAATTATTTTAAAATAATTATAATAGTGATTTCTAGAAATATGTATTTTTTTTATTTTACTGATCTAACACTGCGGCTTGTTCTTTCTACTAGGTTTTGATTAAAGATTTAATAGGATGCTAAACCCATTCTAAAATATCTGCAAAAATTTTATATTAACTTGTTTGAATAAATATCAAGTATGTAATTTAATTAAGAGGATTAAGTCGTTCATAAACAAAAACTATGTATCATATTATACTGTTTTTAGTAGATCCCTAATACACTTATAGTTAACGTTGTTGTTATAAAGTTTCTATTAATTGTTTATTGATAGATTGTATTTAAAAGATTGCCGTTAAAGTGCAAATCTTTTGAATATATTATGCATTTAGTTTATGCTGATTTGGTTGCATTTAAATTCAATCGATGATGATGATGATGATGATGATGATGATGATGATGATGATGATGATGGCGATGATGATGATGATGATGATAATAATAATAATAATAATAATAATAATAATAATAATAATAATAATAATAATAATAATAATAATAATAGTTCAAGTTGCATCACATAAAGGATAGAATTAATAAGAGGTTGGCGATCTTTAAATGATTGCTTTTTAGTAATAAGAGGAATCCAAAACATTTGACTAGAAGACTTTAATTGGTATTTGAACAAGATTATAAATACATTTGTATTGACTTGCATGAAGCCTTGAATAGTAAACAAACTTAGCTAGAATATAGTAGCAAAAGTTATATCAATATTAGAGAATATAAATAGATCATATACAATGGTCAAATAAGTAACTAATGGGAAAAGTAAAATTTATGTGGAGTTAGAAGACCTTCCTAAATAGTATTATTTAACATATCAGAGAGATTTTGTATAACGATCATGAAAATATAAGATGTTAGGGTGCATCCTTGATAAAATCCTTGAGATTTTTGAAAGACACTCATATTAAAGCTATTAATATTGATAGTAAAAATTAGATTTAAAATGCAAGCTATGATCTATCCAACTAAGTAGGTTAAAAATTTAAAAGATAAAAAGAAAATATAAGTGGATTAAGTCATTAACAAGATCAATCTTCAAGCTCAGAGGCACCTTTGATAGTATGGTAATTATATACTCTCATGACAGAGGATGATATTCTCACGAATGAGCCTATTCTTAATAAAAGTATATTGGTTGACATCAATAATTTTAGAATTCTACTCACTATGAACTTGGAAATAAAATCATAAACAACTTGCTTATGAAAATGATCTAAAATCAATAAAATTCATTTTTTTATCAAAGCATTCTCTATCTTGGTGTATATCAAATTTTGCAGAAGTGTTCATTAGTGTGTTAATAGCCTTAGAATTATCCATATTAAATTATTTTAATAGATTTAACACATATTTAGTTTGACTAACAAAGATTTCATTACTAAGGTGTTTAATTTATAATCTTAAGAAAAAAGGTAATTCACTTATTAAGCTCATTTCGAATTCTTGGCTCATATTTTTAACAAAAGATTCACATAAAGACTCATTCATAGAACCAAAAATAATATCATTAAAATAAATTTGAACAACAAGAAAAGTATTTTTAAAATTTTTAATAGATAATGTAGTATCTGATAGGGCATGTGTCGGTGCCACCTACTGATGGATATCGTCCCACTACCACGTCGGCATCAAGACTGAGGTGGTAGACCACCTCTACATAGTCTGACAACCCCTGGTCGTGCCAGGGCAGGCGCCGACCGAGCTATGGACCGTATCAGGACAACGCCTGCATAGTGTCGCCCTGGATAGCTTGGGACGACACCTGTACAGTGCCTTCCCTGAAGGCTTAGGACGGCGCCTTCATAGCACCACCCCGAAAAGCCCGGGACAGCACCTCGGCGGCCCCCCACACGCACACCTCCGTATCAGTTCAGGCGACGTCCAAGGTACGACATTATCCCATAGGCCCGGATCGGTGCGTTTATAGCATCGCCCCGGGAAGTCCGGGACGGCGCCCCAAGGTCATCGGGAACCTGCCTCAGCTCTAATATAAAAACCCCAGACCATGCTGCTCTTGGGGGGGATCTTTTTCCAAGCAATACCTTGCTCCACCTAGTACTTACTTAGCCATTGGAGGGGCCATTCGAATCATCTCGACCCGATCTGTGTGTAGGGCCCAGGAGGCACGAGGCGAGCAGAGTGCAGAAAGGGGGCTTCTCCCACTGCGAGCCAATGACTCTCTTCTTTCGTCCTGACACCAGCTTCCTACTCGGGAACCTGCCAAGGCGATCTTAGTGTATTCGGACCTGAACTAAGCCGTGCTGACTCAATGGCCATGGTATAATGGTACACTAACAGATTGATGCTAGAAGGAGGGCCCAGGATGTCACAAGATCAATGGACAAGCCCGAGCGAACACCTGGCAGAGGGATCTCTCCCAACGGGCGCGCCCGGGGAGTATCCCCCGTCTCACCACGGGCTCCCGACCGAGGACCATGTTGCGACCTCGGAATGTTACTAGCGGCTGTTCACCGACCCAGGGCTGTTATCACCCGGGACCACCTCGACCACCCAATCACCCGTCTTACATGAGGCGTTCTGGGGTCACTCACCCATCAGGTCCAAACTCTAGTCGAGATGATGCAGGCCATTATCCCACTCATCCCGCAGTTGGCACAACAGTTGGCAGCCCCACCTCTACAGTAGGCCGAACCACCGACTCTGGCACCTACCGCACCCCCAATCCCAAGGGTGTTGCTAGCCCTGACTAAGGTGGACCTGATCACGTTCCCATAAGGTGCGTTGAGAAATCTGAGGATGCAACAAGAGCCCGATGTACTATCATCCGACTCCACGGATTCGCTCCGAGCCCAGTTACTCCATCAAATAGCAACTCGATGAGGTGCAAAAGGAAGTCCGCAAGTCCAAGGAGGAACTCGGGGAGGATGCCCATCGAGGATCCCCTTTTGCCCCTGAGATACAAGAAAACCGGTCCCTCCGAGCTTTCACCTCCCATCCCTCGACGCATATGATGGCAGCTCCGATCCAACGGAGTATGTAGCCGCCTTCCGGGCCCAGATGGCCCTGTACGGAACTTCTGACGTCTTGATGTGCAGGGCATTCCCCACTACCCTCAGGGGTCCAGCTCGAGCGTGGTATAGTAGGCTAAGGGTCAGATCGATCACGTCCTTCGACTAGCTCACCAAAGATTTCGAGCTCAACTTCCTGACATACCCCCGGCCGAATCCATCCATCGCTTTACTCCTCGGGCTTAGTTAAAAGGAGGATGAGCCCCTTTCCTACTTTGTGACCTGTTTTGCTGTAGAAATATGGGGGCTTCCCGATGCTCACCCCTCTTAATAATGTAGGCATTCATGATGGGGCTGTCTCTCTAGGTTCTTCTGGTTGCTTGTTGAGCGACCTCCCACAATGGTCTCGGAGATGCTCTAGCACGCGAACCAATACGTTACGACAGAGTCTCTGATGGCCGGGAATTGAGAGGAGAACAAGAGAGCTAGGGCAAAGCCATCCCGAGGACAACCGTTAGCCACCCCGAGGAGGAGGATGGACCAACCCGACGCACCATCCACGAGGTCCCCCTTTCTGGCCCTTGGCGCATCTCGAACGGAGATATTTCTCCAAATTAAAGAAAAGGGGCTCCTGAGGGCTCCTAACCCAATGAAGGGCCCGCGAGAGCTCAGAGACTAGACAAAATACTATCGTTTCCATCGAGAGCACGACCACGACACTAAGGAGTGTCACAATTTGAAGCGACAGATCGAGGAGCTCATCCGCCGGGGGCATCTTGGTTGTTAACGGAAGTGAGGCCGAGATAACTCGTCGTGCCCCGAAGGTCCCATCGAGCGACAGATCGATGTCATAATTGGCAGGCCAGCCTCGGGAGGTGATAGCATGTCGGGACGAAAAGCCTATGCCCGAGTGGTGAGGGATAAATCTCCGAGGCTGCACCCCAACCCTGAAGTCACATTTCCGACTGAGGATACAGAGAGCTTCGAACATGATGATGTATTGGTGATCATGACAAGGGTCATCAATGCCCGTGTGAAGAGAATCATGATAGACACAGGGAGCTTCGCCGACGTCCTTTACCTTGATGCCTTCCAGAAGCTCGGCTTGCTTAAGGAGGCTCTAGCGCCAATGCGCTCAGCACTCACTGGATTCACCAGTGAGTCAATCTCCTCACTTGGCAAGATCACCTTGCCAGTAACTCTGGGGGACGAGCCGAGGTCAAAGACGGTAATGACCACCTTTATGGTGGTAGACCTCCCCTCGGCTTACAATGCCATTTTGGGTTGACCGACCCTCCACAAGTTCTGGGCCGTCATCTCCACATATCATCAGGTAATAAAGTTCCCAACCATGGCAGGGTCGGAGAAGTTAGGGGGAACCCCTGCGAATCCAGGTGGTGCTACTTGACGGCGGTCTTATTATGCAAGAGGACGAGGACCGAGCAACCGCTGGAGGACCTATGGAACGTCAAGAAGCCGTCCCAGCACCCTGAGCCAACGGAGCCGACCGTGGATGTGCCGCTCAACAAAGACCGATCCGATCGTATTGTAAGGGTCAGGTTAGGGCTAGCAAAACAAGAGCGGGAATCTAATCATTTGGACCTATCTGTCCTCAGTTACCATCTATCTATAGTCCCTTATCCATCTAATATCCCAGAGACCCTATACCGAGCATGGTGCTGTCAGGCTCATAGGGTCTTTTCTCAAATCTTGCTCTAGTCGGATTCTCCCGGAGAACTCTTTCTCTCTCAATCCGAATAACCTTGGCCAAGGATTTGTTCGAGCAAGAATACATGGGATATTCCTCTCATGATACCGAGAATGGATGATCCTCTATTGACACTCAATAGCCCTCGTAAGGTTGGCTACCACTCCCAATAACTAGCTGCACTAGATCTGGAACTTTTAAACCTATAAGTTCGGTATCAAAGAGTGGAGTACTCATACAGGACATCCTTGGTGTCTAAAGTCTAAGGACCAGATACACTACTGGGACTATGAAATCGCTATCTGACGTGAGGTATCAATAACCATCTAGTATTCTATAAGAGGATCAATCAGTGAACTCATTCCCCAATGAGCACCTACACTGTACCCTCAGTGTCCCCACACGAGTAGCTATGAGACCAGCCACCTCCATCATATGGACGGGTATACAGTAAACCAGTCTATCTGGTTATCTCGATGTCCCTCTTGAGTAATCTATGACCAGGATTATTTAAGATCTGTGTTTAAAGGTGAATCAGTCTCATTATCATGATCTCATCACGATCCGATTCTCATTGCACAGATCTAAGGACGTCACAATATATGCAACACGCAAGATAGAGTGATAAAATGCTTAATAATAAACAAAGAGAAAGAGTACATATCAAGTCACAAGTGCCATCACTCATGTGATTGGCTTGTAGGGCATATATGACTAGCAGTATCCTCGGTGGCTATCGAATGTGGTCCTCGTAAAAAAATCTAATAAAAACTAGAGAATGTGTGTTGACTATACCGATCTTAACAGGGCATGCCCGAAGGACTGCTACCCCCTCTCGAGGATTGACCAGCTGGTCGATGCGACCTTCGGGCATGAACTCCTTTCGTTTATGAATGCCTTTTCAGGTTATAATCAAATCACGATGGCGCTTGAGGACCAGGAACATACGGCCTTCATCACCGACCAAGGAGTATATTACTATCGAGTCATGTCATTCAGGCTAAAGAATACTAGGGCCACGTATCAAAGGATGATAAATAAGATGTTCGCCCAACAGATCAGGTGAAACATGGAAGTATATGTCGACGACATGATCGTCAAAAGCAGGGAGCCTACAACACACCTAGCAGATCTAGTTGAGACATTCGACACCCTGAGGAAGTTCGGCATGCGCCTCAACCCCGCGAAGTGCGCCTTCGGGGTCAGCTAGGGAAAATTTCTCGGGTTCATCATCCACAAGAGGGGAATCGATGCTAACCCAAAAAAGGTCCAGGCCATCCTCGACATGCAGCCTCCCCAAACAATCAAAGAGGCATAGCGACTAACTGGGAGACTCGTCACGCTATCTCGGTTCCTGTCCTGGTCAGGCGACAAATGTATCCCTTTCTTCCGAGCCTTGAAGAGCCTGAGGAACTTCAAATGGATGGAGGAATGTGAGGCGACATTTATGCAAGTCAAACGACTTCTCGTCAGGCTCCCTCGTCTCACCACAATACCCCCGAGGGAGCAGCTCAGCCTCTACCTGGCTGCTTCCCAACATGCCATCAGCTTGGTCCTAGTCAAGGAGGTCTTCGGAGCACAGCACCCAGTCTACTACACCAACCACGTCCTAAACAGACCCGAGGAGCAATACCCGTCGCTTGAAAAACTAGTCTTGGTGCTCATGCTCGCAACCCGAAAGCTATGCTCCTACTTTCAGGCTCACCCGATCAAGGTAATCACCAATCACCCGCTTCGACAAGTTTTATCTAAGTTTGACGTCTCAGGGCACCTCCTCAAGTGGTCGGTCGAGCTCAACGAGTTCGACATACAATACGCCCCGAGGACTGCAATCAAGGCTCAGGTGGTCACCGACTTCATCTCGGAGTTGACCTCCCCCGAGAACGTCGCGTCGGAGCAATCGAAGGGCAGATGGAGCCTGTGTGTTGATGGATCGACCAACTCAAGGAGCACTAGAGCGGGACTTGTGTTGGAAGGACCCGACGGATAATTGTTTGAGTGCTCCCACTGTTGAATCTCGGATTTTGATGATGAAGTCAATTGATGGTTATTTGATCTAATCTATTTTTGAGATAAGTGTGCAGGATTAACTATGATAGAGCTAATTACCAGAGTCAAGTTGCTGGAAGTTCAAGAGTCTACCGGAAGTCCGAAGGATTATCGAAAGTGCTGCCGGAGCCAACCGAGATGAAATCGGGGACTTGCCGAAGGTTTCGGAAGTTCGCCGAAAAGATCGTCGGAGGTTCGCGGAGATCACTGAGAAGGTTCGGAAGGGTGCCAAAGACTTGTTGAACTCGCCATAGAATCCGGGAGCCTGCTGGGAGTCCGTCGGAAGGAATCCGAGGGAGTGTCGGAAGTCCGCCGGAAGATCGCCGAAAAGCTCTTCGGAAGATAACTTGATGGTGTCGGTTTAATTTAGCTTTAAATGTTCATAGTTAGCACTTAATTAGGGTATAGACTAGGTGTTAATCCTATCTAAACCCATATTGGGCCAATTGGGCATTTATTGGGCTGTATTGGGCTGTATTGGGCCGAAGGTTAGGCCCATACAGTTTCTGGCAAGGGCCGACGGTAGCACCGCCGGACCCAGGTGGTAGCATCGCTTGTTGACCGTAGGCCAGGCGGTAGCACCGTCGGACCCAAGCGGTAGCACCGCCTGACCTAGGCGGTAGCACCGCATGTTGACCATAGGCCGGGCGGTAGCACCGCCCCAAGCAAGCAGTGGTATCGCCTGACAGGTGGTTGCAACCACTTGTGTCGTGGTAGTAGTACAGTGTGTCAAAGCAGAGTAGTATCGCATGCAAAGCGGTAGTATCGCTTGATGCCAGCGATAGTACCGCCAGTGCCAGGCAGTAGTACCGCCTGCAGTCCAAAATTTCGGATGAGACCCCTCTTTGAGCGGGATTTTTGAATCCCAAAATGCTGTATAAATACCCCTTTACTTCTAGCTGGTTGAGGGACCTTTTGTAGTGTTAGAATTGAGTCTAAGCTATAGCAAATTCCTGCTTTCAATTGCTCAAGTATTTACCTCCTTTCTTCTCCTTGTAAAAATTCTATAAAGTGAGGGAACCTCTAGTAAAAGGTTGTAAAGGGGTGTTTGGTCCTTCCCCTTCAAGAGATTTAGTAGTGGAAGTTGGGAGCCTCATTGGAGGAGGCTTCAAGAGTGGATGTAGGTCATTTGACCGAACCACTATACATCGCTGCATACATTTGCTATGTGAGTGTTTAAATTTTTGTTTCATAAATTTCTTAGTTGCAAAATTGATCGGAATTCTTCTCCCTACTTCTGACTTTATTCACCTGAATTACTTCAAGTTAAAGTCTCTTTAGTTATATCAAGTTTCTATACGAATCTCCAGAATCGATTTTTAAAAGGTTAAGTTTTAATCTGCTGCACTAATTCACCCCCCCTCTCAGTGTCGCTCCGGACCTAACAATTGGTATCAGAGCGAGGTTCACTCTCATATTTAGTTTAAAACCCAAGAGAGATGGCCTTTTCCGGCATGCAAGAGGGTCACTCCATTACTCATCCATCTATGTTTAATGGGTCGGATTATACGTATTGGAAGACTCGTATAAGGATTTTTCTTATTTCTATGGATTTTGAGCTTTGGAATATCGTTAAAAATGGGTTTCAAAAATCTTCTCTTCCGATGAGTGAATGGAATGAGTCGGAGAAGAAGGTGTTTGCTTTAAATGCCAAGGCTATGAATGCCTTGTTTTGTGCACTAGACAAAAACAAATTTAATCACGTATTAATTTATGAATCGGCTTTTGATATTTGGCGAACTCTTGAGATCACTCATGAAGGCACTAGCCGAGTGAAAGAGTACAAAATCAACATTCTTGTGCATTCTTACGAGCTTTTTCGAATGAAACCAAGCGAGTCCATTGGAGACATGTACACCCGCTTTACGGATGTCATCAATGGACTCAAGGCACTTGGTAAAGATTTTTCTAATTTTGAATTAGTAACAAAAATTTTAAGATCCCTTCCGAAATATTGGGATCCAAAGGTTACGGCCATTCAAGAGGCCAAGGACCTTAAAACTTTTCCTATCGAAGAACTCATAAGGTCTTTAATGATCTATGAAATGACATGCCATGCTCATGATGAGCTAGAGAATCCCCTTCCAAAGAACAAGAAGGATATGACATTAAGAACTCAAGAAGACTACTTGAAAGGAACATCAAGTGATAAGGACTTTGACGAGGACATTGCACTCTTAACTAGAAAATTTAAAAAATTTATTAAAAAGGGCAAATTTAAAAATGAATTCAAGAACAAACTTGAACCAAAAAGGACCAAGTCATATGTTATGAATGTAAGAAGCTGAGTCGCTTTAAAAATGAATACCCTCAAGCCAAGAAGAAGCAACTCAAGAAGAAGAAGGCTTTGAAGGCTACATGGGATAACTCGAGTGATTCCGAGGATAAAGAAGCAAGCATCAAAGAGGAGGCCAACTTCCCTCTAATGACTTTGGGAGAAGAGGTAAGTGATTTACTTAATGAAGATTTATCTTTCGATGATATTACAAAAAGCTTCAATTCTTTGAAAAAGGAACATGCTTTATTTCTAGATAAGTTTAAGAGTCTTGAGCATGATTCTCTCCCTCTACTCCCATGTTCTAAGTGTAATCACTTAGAAGCAATTAAAAAGGAGAACTTGCTACTCAAAGAGACCTTAAACAAGTTTAAGGTCGGTAGTAAGAGCTTAGACATGATCCTTGCTAACAAGGGACATGTCAGAAATAGATGTGGAATTGGATTCGTGAGTGGATCTCACCGAACTCAAACCACATTCATTAAAGGGCTAACATTACATGTATCCTCTCATTTGAAATGTAATTTTTGTTGCAAATCCAGACATGTTGTTTACAAATGTCCATATAGGAAACTTAGCCCAAATAAACTAGTATAGGTTCCTAAAGGATCAATTAGGAACTCATTGAATAATGATAAATTTAGTAGATCAGTTTTTGAGGCAAAAACACCCACACAAGCTAGGAGCAAGAGATGGTACCTTAATAGTGGATGCTCAAGGCACATGACCGGAGATCCATCTTAATTCTCTAAGCTCTCTAGCCAAGACGAAGGGTTTGTCACCTTCGGAGACAACAACAAGGGTAAAATCATTGGCAAGGGTACTATAGGTAACAAATCAACCTTTTCAATTGATAATGTGTTATTAGTAGATGGTTTAAAACATAATCTCTTGAGCATTAGTCAATTATGTGATAATGGTTATATTGTAAGATTTGAATCTAATGCTTGCATCGTCGAAAAACCACACAACAATACATCTATAATTGTAATCAAGTAAAATAACGTCTACACTATTAATCTTGATGATCTTAGTAGTGAAATATATTTTTCGACTTTGAATGATGATGCTTGGCTTTGGCATAGAAGATTAGGTCATGCTAGCATGAAACTAATCTCTCAAATCACATCTAAAAACCTTGTAAGAGGCATTCCTAAGGTTAAGTTCATTAAAGATAAAGTATGTGATGCTTGTCAATTAGGGAAACAAATCAAAACTAGCTTCAAGCCAAAAAATCAAATAAGTACCTCTAGACCATTACAATTGATCTATTTGGATTTGTTTGGACCAATTGACACAACAAGCCTAGGAGGTAGCAAATATGCCTTTGTGATTGTGATGACTATAGTAGATTCACGTGGACCTATTTCTTAGCTCACAAAAGTGATTCTTTTAAATGTTTCTCTAAATTCTGTAAACTTACTCAAAATGAAAAGGGTTTCATGATTTCATCAATTCGGAGTGATCACGGTGGTGAATTCCAAAATCGTGACTTCCAAAATTTTTATGAATCAAATGGGTATAACCACAACTTCTCTACTCCAAGAAATCCTTAACAAAATGGAGTAGTAGAAAGAAAGAATAGAAATTTACAAGAAATGGCAATAACCATGTTAAATGAATATAGTTTACCCAAATATTTTTGGGCCGAAGCCGTTAATACGGCTTGCTATGTCATGAATATGGTTGTAATAAGACCATCTCTATCCAAGACTCCTTATGAATTATGGAATGACAACATAATATTTCTTACTTTAAAGTTTTTGGTTGCAAATGCTTTATTTTAAATGAAAAGGATGATTTAGAAAAATTCGATGCTAAATCTGATGAAGGCATCTTTCTTAGCTACTCTTCTGTTTCCAAAGCTTTTTGTATTTTTAATAAAAGAATATTGGTTATAGAAGAGTCTATTCATGTAGTTATTAATGAAATTTCTGAATTTAAGAAAAAAGATTTTGATGATGATTTTGGTTTTGATAATTTTAATTTAAATGAACCCTCTCCTCAAAATAACAACTTGGAAGCATCTTCTTCTGAATTCTTCTTACTTAAGGAATGAAAGTATATAAATGCCCATCCCAAGGAGTTAATCATAGGAGACACATCGAAAGAGGTTCAAACGCGTTCTTCATTTAAAAATTTTTGTGCTCATGCCACTTTTCTTTCTCAAATTGAGCCTAAAAGCATTGATGAAGCCTTGAAAGATAATTCTTGGGTTATCGCAATGCAAGAAGAATTGAACCAATTTGAAAAAAAATGAGGTATGGAAGCTTGTTCCTAGACCAAGTGACCATTTAGTTATCGGTACTAAATGGGTCTTTAGAGACAAGCAAGATGAATATGGTATCGTGGTTAGAAACAAGGTTAGATTAGTGGCCAAAGGTTTCAAACAAGAAGAAGGTATCGATTATGAAGAAACTTTCGCTCCTGTGGCTAGATTAGAAGCCATTAGGATGCTTCTTGCCTATGCTAGTAGTAATAACTTTAAGCTTTTTCAAATGGATGTCAAAAGTACTTTTTTGAATGGCTTTATTTCCGAAAAAGTTTATTTTGAACAACCACCCTGTTTTGAAAACTCTCTTCTTCCTAATCATGTGTTTAAATTAACTAAAGCTCTCTATGGATTGCAACAAGCCCCTAGGGCTTAGTGTGAGAGGCTTAGTTCTTTCTTAATTTCAAATAATTTTACTAAAGACAAGGTTGATACTATATTATTTATTAAATGTTTTGAGAATAATTTTCTTATTGTTCAAATTTATATTGATGATATTATTTTTGGTTCTTTGGATGAATTACAATGTGAATCATTTGCTAAGTGTATGAGTCATGAATTTGAAATGAGTCTAATGGGTGAGTTAAGCTTCTTTTTAGGATTACAAATTAAACAACTTAGTGATAGAATATTTCTTAATCAAACCAAGTATACATTTGAACTGTTAAAATGATTTAACATGGATAGTTCTAAAGCCATCAACACTCCAATGAGTACTTCCACCAAGTTAGACTTGGACGAAAATAGAAAAAATTTTGATCAAAAAACATATAGGGGAATGATAGGTAGCTTACTCTATCTCATTGCAACTAGTCCTGATATCATATTTAGTGTAGGTCTATGTGCAAGATTCCAAGCTAATCCTAAGTTATCTCACCTTAAAGCTGTTAAAATAATCCTTAGGTATCTTAAAGGAACTCCTAATCTAGGATTATGGTATCCAAAATCTAATAACCTTGATTTAAAAGCTTATGCGTATGCCAATTTTGGCGGATGTAGAATTGATAGAAAAAATACATCCGAAACATGCCAATTTCTAATATATACACTTGTTTCTTGGACATCCAAGAAACAAAATTCTATTGCACTATCTACAGCGGAAGCCGAATATATAGCTGCAAGTGCATGTTGTGCACAAGTTGTTTGGATGAAAAACACTTTAGAAGATTATGGAATTAATTTTAAAAACATTCCAATAAAATGCAATAACACAAGTGCTATTTGTCTAACTAAAAATCTCATTCAACACTCAAGAACTAAGCACATTGATATTAGGTATTACTTTACA
The DNA here is from genome assembly GCA_024322285.1 of Musa beccarii. Taxonomy (NCBI): domain Eukaryota; kingdom Viridiplantae; phylum Streptophyta; class Magnoliopsida; order Zingiberales; family Musaceae; genus Musa; species Musa beccarii. Next base: position 77,783,540 of record CM044395.1, read on the forward strand.
CGAGATCATGTCACTAATAATGATGTAACTCTAGAATTTATTGATACAAAACACCAATTAGCGGACATTTTCACAAAGCCCTTAAATGAAGAATAATTTGACTTCATTAGAAGAGAATTAGGCATGCTAAATTTGTGCTAATATTTAATAGTGCATGATTTCCAAAACGTTTAAACTTTGATTTTGATAGTTTCACCTTTATACTTTCAATGAAAATCATGTCTTTCAATGATGTATGTATAACTTCATACTATCTTCACCTTCTTTTGTGATGACTAAAAGGATTATATAAGCTTGACATATGCATAAATTAATGTCATGGATTCTGCATAAAAATGAAGCTCTTAAATATTTATTCATGTGCTAATCAAGTTTTTATGATTTCATATCTTCTTCCTTCATAAAAGTAACAAGTTGAATCTCATCATGAATTTTCTTGGATATGTTTGATGATTGGCTTCAATGATGTATCCTTATACATATTTTGGCAAAAATTTGATGACTTGATAAATATCATGCATTGTATTAAAAAAAAAACTTTATGACTCCTCTCACTTATGTCATTTTCTTTTTCTCAAGTTTCACCCTTTCATCAAATTTATTCATCTCCTTTTTGTTGATGACAAAGGGGGAGAAAAATATAAAATTGATGACTTGTTGAATGTAGCCTTTATGAGCAAAATAATTTGATGACTTGATAAATATCATGTATTGTATTGAAAAATGACTTATATAGTGTTAAATGAAATGAAAAATGTCTCATAAGATTTGTTATTGCAATTCAATTGCTTTTGCCATGCTTTATGTCAAAAACAAGTTGCAATCCTTAAAAAGCATTGCAATGAACCCATAAGTAATGCAATACATCACATTGCAATTGAATTTTATAGTTGAAAGATTCTTACTATATCATGTTTATCAAATGACATCTTTCGATTGATATGACAAGTTTTCATCTCATGATTTATCTGATATGGTGTCACGCTTTTTCAATCATGAGACCCTTATTGTAATCTCAAAATTTTGATATCTTTGACGAAATGATAAATGTTTATCATCTTTCGATTAAATGTCATGCTTTGATATTGCTTACGAATGAAACCTCATGCTGATTGAGCATGATGATAAGTTCAACGCAAGTAACTTATTGGTTTTGGTTGAATTCAAGAGATTGAATTCAAATATTTTACTTTCTCATTATATGGTATATAGATAGGGGGAGTTAAGAATAACTCCGTCATCAATTGATTGTTAACATAAAAAAGGAGGAGATTGTTAAATCTCGGATTTTGATGATGAAGTCAATTGATGGTTATTTGATCTAATCCATTTTTGAGATAAGTGTGAAGGATTAACTATGATAGAGCTAATTACCGGAGTCAAGTTGCTGGAAGTTCAAGAGTCCACCGGAAGTCCGAATGATCATCGGAAGTGCTGCCGAAGCCAACCGAGATGAAATCGGGAACTTGCTGAAGGTTTCGGAAGTTCGTCGGAAAGATCGTCGGAGGTTCACGGAGATCACCGAAAAGGTTCGGAAGGGTTCCAAAGACTTGTTAAACTCGCCATAGAATCTGGGAGCCTACTGGGAGTCTGCCGGAAGGAATCCGAGGGAGTGTCGGAAGTCCGTCGGAAGATCGCCGGAAAGCTCTTCAGAAGATAACTTGATGGTGTCGGTTTAATTTAGCTTTAAATATTCATAGTTAGCACTTAATTAGGGTATAGACTAGGTGTTAATCCTATCTAGACACGTATTGGGCCAATTGGGCCTTTATTGGGCTGTATTGGGCCGAAGGTTAGGCCCATACAGTTTCTGGCAAGGGCCGACGATAGCACCGTCGGACCTAGGCAGTAGCATCGCATGTTGACCGTAGGCCAGGCGGTAGCATCACCGGACCCAGGCGGTAGCACCGCCTGTTGACCATAGGCTGGGTGGTAGCACCGCCCCAGGCAGGCGGTGGTACCGCATGATAGGTGGTTGCAACCACCTGTGTCAGGCGATAGTACCGCCAGTGCTAGGCGGTAGTACCGCCAACACATTGACACACGCAAAGGTGTGTCAGACGGTAGTACCACCAGTGCCAGGCGGTAGTACCGCCTGCAGTTTGAAATTTCGGATGAGACCCCTCTTTAAGTGGGATTTTTGAATCCCGAAAAGCTCTATAAATACCCCTTTACTTTTAGCTGGTTGAGGGACCTTTTGCAGTGTTAGAATTGAGTCTAAGCTATAGCAAATTCCTGCTTTCAATTGCTCAAGTGTTCACCTCCTTTCTTCTCGTTGTAAAAATTCTGTAAAGTGAGGGAACCTCTGGTAAAAGGCTGTAAAGGGGTGTTTGGTCCTTCCCCTTCAAGAGATTTGGTAGTGGAAGTTGGGAGCCTTATTGGAGGAGGCTTCAAGAGTGGATGTAGGTCATTTGACCGAACCACTATACATCGCTGCGTACATTTGCTGTGTGAGTGTTTGAATTTCTGTTTCGTAAATTTCTTAGCTACAAAATTGATTGGAATTCTTCTCCCTACTTCTGACTTTATTCACCTGAATTACTTCAAGTTAAAGTCTCTTTAGTTATATCAAGTTTCTATATGAATCTCCGGAATCAATTTTTAAAATGTCAAGTTTTAATCCGCTACACTAATTCACCCCCCCTCTTAGTGCTGCTCCGGACCTAACACCCACCGCTTCAGTTTCAAAGCCACAAACAACATAGCGGAGTATGAGGCGCACTTGCCTGGGCTCAGATTGGTCACCGAGCTGCAAGTGGAAGACATCCAGGTCTACATCGACTCGAAGTTGGTAGCCGAGCACATCAATGGAGGCTACGATGCTTGGGACCCAAACATGTCGAAGTACCTGGTTGAGGCGAGAAAGCTCGCCGCTAACTTCCCACGCTTTGTAGTGACCGAAGTACCGCGCGATCAAAATGGGCGGGCTGATGCACTGGCAAAGCTTGCTTCGAGCCCGGAAGCTAGCCTCAGACCCAAGGTCGAGGAACTCCCAACCCGGACGATCATGGTTGGAGTGGTGGCCTCGATCGATGCACAGACAATGCGGATGCAGGAGATATTACAGTATAAGAGAAACGAGATGTTGCCCATTGATAAGGTCGTAGCTCGGTGTCTACAGTGCACTCAAGCCTAGTACTGTGAGATGAACGGGAGGCTCTACTGGAGATCATTCACCCGACCACTTCTGCATTACCTAGACCCCGAGGAGGCTCTAGCAGTCTTGGTTGAGGTGCATGAGGGGATCTGCGGTGAACACATTGGCGAGCAAGCCCTGGCTTTCAAAATCCTCTGCTTGGGTTATTATTGGCCGACCATGTGTTAAGACGCGAAGGCCTACGTGCAACGATGCGACCCATGCGAAAGGTATGCCAGAGCGCCCCGACAACCTACAGTGCCACTAATGCCTATAGAATCCACGTTGCCTTTCGTGCAGTGGGGAATAGATCTCCTCGGAACCTTCCCACCAGCCTCGGGATAACGAAGATACATCATCGTCGAAGTGGACTACTTCACCAAATGGGTCAAGGCCGAGCCACTAGCAACAATCACTGAGCGACAAGTGGAAAAGTTCATCTGGAAGAGTATAATCACTCGATTCGGCATACCGAGGATCATCGTCACCGACAACGGAGCCCAGTTCACTAACACCATATTCAAAGAGTTCTGCTCAGAACACGGAATTCAATTGAGGTTCAGCTCGGTGGCCCACCCCCAGACAAACGCCTTGGTAGAGGTAACCAACTGAACCATCCTAGATGGACTTAAAAGAAGGGTGTCCGGGGCTCAGGGTGCTTGGGTAGATGAGCTCCTGAGCATTCTGTGGTCTTCCCGTACCACACCCAAAACTACCACGGGAGAATCCCCGTACAATCTTGCGTTTGGCACAGAGGTCGTCTTACCACCCGAGATCATCATCCCGATGCCTCGAGTGGAAAACTATGAGGAGGCATCGTCGGAAGGACTCCGAGCCAGACTCGACTTGGTAGAGGAACGACAGGCCGACGCCCACCTAAAGGCTCTCACCTACAAAAGGGCCGTAGCCAAACTCTACAACCGAAGGGTGTGCCCCCGACCGATCGGGTTGGACGACTTGGTCCTGCGAAGGGTCGAGGTCAGCGACCTGGTCCGGTCAAGCGGCAAACTCTCCCCTAGTTGGGAAGGACCTTATCGGCTGATTGATGTTGTTCGAGATGGTACCTACTGGTTGGCTGCTCTGGATGGCCACCCGATCCCGAGGACGTGGAATGTATCCAATTTAAAGAAGCTCTTTGTGTAGCAATTTGGGTAAAATAAATACATGCACAGAGGTTGAAGCAAAAGGTTTTCATTTAAGTTCAGAAGAAGATTACATGATTGGTTCGGTCAAGGCTTACAAAAAATAGCTACGCCCGACCGACCCCTTGCAAAGAAAGAAAAAAGAGGAAGACCTAAGCCTCCAGAGGATCCACACTATCATCAAAGGGGACCTCCTCAGGCATGTCGACACTCTCGTCCTCGGGCAAGATGGCATAGGGGTCTTCCTCGATTGGAAGATCCGGGTACCAAGCCCAGAACCAAGCCATTGCGACTCGATACCCATACTCATATGTGATTTGGCCAGACCGAGCTAGTCCAAGCTGAAAGCCTCGAGACTCCTTATAAGCCTCGATTAGCTTCAAGTCTCATATCGGCCGCTCACGAGCCTCCTCTACCAATTCTTCGGCGGACTTTTTAGCCTCGGCCGCAGACTGCCCGAGTCGTATAACTCGACTGCAAACTACCCGAGTCATATAACTCGATCGCAGATTGCCCGAGTCGTATATCTCGGCCGTAGAATGCTCGAGTCGTATACCTCGACCGCAAAATACCCGAGTCGTATACCTCGACCGCAAATTGCCTGAGCCGTATACCTCGGCCGCAGGATGCCTGAGTCATATACCTCATTCGCAGACTACCCGAGTCGTATATCTCAGCTGCAGACTGCCCGAGTCATATACCTCGGTCGTAGAATGCCCAAGTCATATACCTCGACCGCAGAATGCCCGAGTCATATACCTCGACTGTAGACTGCCCGAGCCATATACCTCGACCGCAGAATGCCCGAGTCATATACCTCATCCGCAGACTACCCGAGTCGTATACCTCGGTCGTAAAATGCCCGAGTCGTATACCCCAGCCGCAGACTGCCCGAGTCATATACCCCGGTCGTAGACTGCCCTAGTCATATACCTCGGCCACAGAATGCCCGAGTTGTATATCTCGACCGTAGACTGCTCGAGTCATATACCTCAGTCGTAGACTGCCCGAGTATACCTCGGTCACAGAATGCCCGAGTCGTATACCTCGACCGCAGAATGCCCGAGTCATATACCTCGTCCGTAGACTACCCAAGTCGTATACTTCGTCCGCAGACTACCCGAGTCATATACCTCGGTTGTAGAATGCCTAAGTCGTATACCTCAGCCATAGAATGCCCGAGTCATATACCTCGATCGCAGAATGCCCGAGTCGTATACCTCGATCGCAGAATGCCCGAGTCATATACCTAGGCCGTAGAATGCTCGAGTTGTATACCTCGTCCGCAGACTGCCCGAGTCGTATACCTCGGCCGTAGAATGCCCGAGTCGTATACCTCATCCGTAGATTGCCCAAGTCGTATACCTCGGCCGCAAAATGCCCGAGTCGTATACCTAGGTCGTAGAATGCCTGAGTCATATACCACGACCGCAGAATACCCGAGTCGCATACCTTTGTCGTAGATTGCTCGAGTCGTATGCCTCGGTCGAGGTGGTTAGGTCGCCAGGTCAACCATCAACTATCAAAACCATTCGACCAATGGTCCTCCGAGGAGCCCCTCCCAGCGTCGGCCAGAAGGCTAACGTGTAACCATGACTTCAAGAGACTAAAGGCAAGCCCCAAGTCCTCCCAACAGGAATCAATACATGGCTTTCTTTGGGAGGGGAGAATGATAGGGCATGTACCGGCACCACCTACTGACATGTATCATCCCGCTACCACGTTGGCATCAAGACCGAGGTGGCAAACCACCTCTGCATAGTTTGACAGCCCCTGGTCATGCCAGGGCAGGTGCCAACCGAGTTACAGACCATATCGGGACAACGCCTACACAGTGCCACCCCGGATAGCCCGGGATGGTGCCTGTACAGGCCTTCCTGGAAGGCCCGAGATGGCGCCTTCATAGCGCCGCCTTGAAAAGCCTGGGACGGTGCCTCGGCAGCCCTCTACATACACACCTCCACATCGGTTCAGGTGCCATATGAGGTACGGCATTGTCCCATAGGCCCGGATCAACGCCTTCATAGCGTTACCCCAGGAAGTCTGGGATGGTGCCCCAAGGGCATCGGGAACCTGCCTCAGCTCTGATATAAAAACCCTAGACCACACTGCTCTAGGGGATCTTTTTCCAAGCAATATCTTGCTCCACCCAGTACTAACTTAGCTGTCGGAGGGGTCGAGTCGAATCATCCTGACCCGATCTGTGTGCAGGCCCAGAAGGCACGAGGCGGGCAGAGCGCAGAAAGGGGGCTTCTCCCACAACGAGCCAACGACTCTCTTCTTTCGTCCCGATGCCAGCTTCCTACCCGGGAACCTGCCAAGGCGATCTTAGTGCATCCGGACCCGAACCAAGTCGTGCTGACTCAACGGCCACGGCATAAAGGTACACTAACAGTATCGACCTTGCCTTTCGAAAAATTATTTTGAATAAGGAAAGAACTAAGCCTCTCATACCAAGCCCTTGGAGCATGTTTCAATCCATAGAGAGCCTTAAATAACTTAAATATATGGTTAGGAAAAAGAGCATTTTTAAATCTGAGTGGTTGTTTAACATAAACTTCTTTAGAAATAAAATCATTTAGAAAAGTACTTTTAATATTTATTTAAAATAACTTAAAATTATTACAATAAGTATAGGTAAAGAATATCCCACGGCTTCTAATCTTGCCACAAGAGCAAAGGTTTCTTCATAATCAATATCTTTTTCTTTGTTGAAACCTTTAGCCACTAATCTAGCATTGTTTCTAGCCATGATACTAAGTTAATCTTACTTGTTTCTAAAGACTCAGTTAGTACCAATCACTAAATGATCACTAGGTCTAGGAACAAGCTTCCACACCTCATTTCTCTCAAATTGATTTAACTCCTCTTATATTGCAATAACCCATGAATCATCTTTTAAGGCTTCATCAATATATTTTGATTTAGTTTTAGACAAAAAGGTAGTATTAGCATAAAAATTTTTAAATGAGGAGTGAGTTTAAACACCTTTTGATGTATCTCCTATGATTAGCTCCTTAGGATGAGTATCGACATACTTCTATTCCTTAGGTAAAGATTCTTTGGAAGAAGATGCATCTAAGTTGCTTATGAGATGAGAGTTTTATTTAAATTTAAAGCATCAAAATCAAAATCAAAATCATCATCCAAATTATTTTTCTTAAATTCGAGAAACTCATTAAAAACAACATAAATAGATTCCTCAATGACTAAAATTCTTTTATTAAAAACACGATATGCTTTAGAAATAGAGGAATATCCAAGAAATATGCCTTCATCGAATTTTGCATCAAATTTTTCTAAGGCATATTTTTTATTTAAAATAAAATATTTATAATCAAAAACTTTAGAATACAAAATGTTGGGTCTTTTATCATTCCATAATTCATAAGGAGGTTTGGAAAGTAATGGTCTTACGAGAACCCTATTTATGACATAGCATGCTATGTTAACGGCTTCGACCTAAAAATACATAGGTAGGTTATGTTTGTTTAATATGATTCTTGCCATTTCTTATGGACTCTTATTTTTTCTCTCAATTACTCTATTGTTGTGGATTTCTTGGAGTAGAAAAATTATGGTTGTACCCATTTGACTTGCAAAAATTTTAAAAATTATAATTTTGAAACTCACCACCGTGATCACTACGAATAGATGAAATTATAAAACTTTTTTTCATTTTGAGTAAGTTTACAAAATTTTGAAAACATTTAAAGTGATCACTTTTGTATGCCAAGAAGTATGTCCAAGTATATCTACTATAATCATCAACGATTATAAAGGAATATTTACTATCTCCTAGACTTATTATATCAATTAGTCCAAATAAGTCTATGTGGATTAATTGTAGTGGTCTAGAGGTGCTTATTTGATTCTTAGATTTAAAACTAATTTTTATTTATTTTTCTAATTGTCATGCATCACAAACTTTATATTTGATAAACTTGATGCTAGGCATTCCTCTTACAAGTTCTTTAGTTGAAATTTGAGATATTAGTTTTATGCTAGCATGACCTAATCTCCTATGTCACAGCCATGCATCATCGTTGAAAGTTGACAAATACATTTCATCACAAAAATCATCAATATCAATAGGACACACATTATTATTTTTTAAAACAATCATTAGATTCAAATTTGATGATATATCATTTATCACATAATTGACTAATGCTTAGTAGATTATGTTTTAAACCATCTACTAATAATACATCTTCAATTAAAAGGTTTGACTTGTTACCTATAGTTCCTTTGCTAATAATTTTTCCTTTATTATTATCTCCGAAGATGTCATATCCTTTGTCTTAGCTAGTGAGTTTAGAGAAGTGTGTTAGTCATATGTCTTGAGCATCTACTATCAAGGTTACCATCTTTGCTCCTAGCTTTTGATTGTAAACATAACTATAAGAAAGAGGGTTTTCTTTTAGGTACCCATTTAACTTTGGGTCCTTCATTAATAGATCTATCTATCTTAACTATTAGCATTGAGTTATTCATGGTTCCATTAGGAACTCAAACTAATTTGTGTGGACTATACTTTTTAAATAAACATCTATAGGAATAATGTTCAAATCTAGCACAAAAATTATATTTATTTCAGGGTGAAACATGTAATGTGGGTCGTTTAAAGAAGATAGTTGGATTTTGTTGAGCGTTACTCACAAAGCTAATTTCTTCCTTTCTATGAAAATAACCCTTAATAGCAAGGATGTTTAGAGATTTGTTACCTATTTTAAATTTTTATAATATTTCTTATAGTAAAACATTTTCTTTCTTAAGCGACTCTATCTCTTCACACTTAGTGTAAGGAGCTAATAAATAATTATCATATTTATTTTTTAATTTATCAAATTCACTAGCAAGAGAAGCATGATCCTTTTTTAATAATTTATACTTTTTACTAACTAATTTAAAATCATCAAACAAATCATTAAATGGATTGAAAATTTATCATAAGATAAGGAAGATTCATTTGAGTTACATACCTCGTTGCCAAATGTCATTAATGCGTAATTTGTAACTTCTTCTTTATTGGTAGGTTTTTTCGTCTTTGGATTCACTTGAGTCATCCCAAGTGGCTTTGTACGCTTTCTTTTTCTTTGGTAGCTTCTTCTTTACTTGGAGACATTCATTTTTTAAGTGTCCCAACTTCTTGTATTCATAGCATATTGTTGAGTCTTTTTTTAATTTACTTTTGTTCCTAGTGTCTTGTTTTGTTTTATTTCTTTTTAAGAATTTTTTAAACTTTTTTGTAAGAAGTGCCAAGTCATCATCATCGTCGTCACTTGAGTTTTCTCCCAAGTGATCTTCTTTGGTTCTAAGTGTTAAGTCTTTACTATTCTTTGGAAGGCTATTCTCAAGTTCATTATGTGCTGTACATGTCATTTTGTAGGTCATCAAAGACCCGGCAAGTTCTTTAAGCAAAAAATTGTTCAGGTCCTTTGCTTCTTGTATTGCCTTTACTTTAGGATCATAACTTTTTAGTAGGAATCTTAGTATTTTATTAACAAGTTTAAAATTAGAAAAACTTTAACTGAGTATTTTTAGACCATTGACGACATCCGTAAAACGGGTGTACATATTTCCAATAGTCTCGCTTGGTTTCATGTGAAATAACTCATAGCTATAAACCAAAAGATTAATTTTTAACTCTTTAACCCTACTTGTGCTTTTGTGTGTGCCTTAGTGTGTGACTTCGAGTGTATGCCAAATCTTATATATAATTTTGCATATAGAAACATGATTAAATTCATTTTATCAAGAGCGTAAAACGTTCATCGCTTTAGCATTCAAAGAGAAAATATTCTTCTCCAAATCATTCCATTCGTTCATTAGTTTGGAAGACTTTTTAAAATCACTTTCAATAATATTCTATAAATTGAAATCCATAGAAAGCAAGAAGATTCTTATTCGAGTTTTTCAATACGTGTAGTTTGTCACATTGAATATAAGAGGACGAGTGATAGAAAGACCATTTTCATTATTGGTAAAAGCCATCTCTTGTGTTTTAAGCTAAATAGGGATAAACCTCTTTGATACTAACTGTTAGAATCGAAATCGACAATAAGAGGGGGCTGAATTAGTGCTTTCATAAAAATACATCATTTCGAAAAACTTCATTCGATAAAACTTGTATCCGAAAAGCATTTAAACTTAGAGAAAGTGTGAAGTGGAGTGAGCAGCCAAATCAGTAGCAATATAAAGAAAAGTAGCAAAGAAGATATCACACCGGATTTATAGTGGTTTGATCATAATGGCCTACGTCCACTCTCGATTCCTCTTTCATCGAGGCCACTGATATCTATTAACAGTCTTCTTTCAATGGGTGAAGACCAGCTACCCTCTTATAACTCTTTTCTCTTTTTCACAGGTTTAGAAGATTACCTTTACAATTCACTCACCCTTCTCTCAAACTTAATTCAAAACTTAGAGCTAGAGAAAGGGAATTCTTAAGGAATTAAAATAGTGTTTTCATACTAATTTTTGTTCAATATCTTATGTGTGCTGAGCAAGGATGAGAGGGGTATTTAAAGGCCCCAAATGACTTCAAAAATGAAGCCAAAATTTAAATTTTCGAGTCTTTCGGATATGGGCGGTACCATCGCTTGCATTGGGTGGTGCTATCGCTTTTAGCACCTTAAAAATAGGGGTTCTAGCAGTACCATCACCTATCAGTTTTAATACTGGTGGTACCACTACCCAAACTAGATGGTACCACCGTCCAGACTTAGCTTAGGAGGCCGAGCCTCAAGCGGTTCTCTTGTCAGCCCTAGCGATGCCACCACCTAACGTGGCTCTAGGTCACTGAATGGGCCATCCAATCGACCCAAATCAGTCATAGTTTGAGCTTAATTGGCTCTTAATTGTGTTAGTAGGATTTCTCCTAAAACTAACTCAAATTGAAACCCTAACTATAATAATTAAGGCTAAAATAATTACAATACAGGTAATCCCAATTGTCCAGCATGTCAATTGTTCATTCAAACTTTCAATGAACTTTCGACAAACTCTTGGAAACTTCTGACGAACTCTCTATGATCTTTTGGCGAACTCCCGGTGAGCTTTTATCGCAATGTTTGAACCTTCGACATATCCCCCGATTCTTCCAGCCCGATGCCCGATCTTTGACTCCAGCACAACATTCGATTCTTCTTTGATTGTTTTGCCTTTTCACAATCATAATTAGTCCTACATCACTTTTCTCAACACATGGATTAGAACATAAATTTAATTGATTTCATCATCAAAATCTAAGATTAAACAGTGAGGAGCATCTTCCTAGTCCCTACCATGTGGATTACTGCTAGAGAGAAGGATGTTTGACCTCATTCATCATCTCCCATAGATCTGTAGGAATACGGAGATATATGATCTCCCTAGATAACAAATTTTTTTTATATGTGTAGTTTTTGATTTCGTGGGTTTTTGCACACCAATCTTCGCATGATGATGAAACCTTTTTATAAAAATCTAGGATTTTCTATTTTTGTTCTTTCGCTATGCATGCGATGACATCCCTAGATTTTTCAATACCAATCATGTGAGTGATGGCATCAATAACATGCTGCGATAATCTCTTTGCTTATTATTATTAAATATCAGATTTTGATGATGAAATCAATTGATGAGTTTGTGATATAATTTGTGTTTTGAGTGATGCAGAACTAGCTTCAATTATGGAGAGACAATTTGATTAAAGCAGGAAGAATCAATATTGGGCTGGAGTAGAACATGTCAGAAGATTGGACATTGAGCCGGAGGATCGATCATGAGTTTGAGCACCGGGCCAAGAAGATTAAACATTGTGCCAAGGAGATTGAACGTTGCAGGAAGACATCATGCTGATTGGGCAATATGCCAAAGGAGAGGATGATGTATCGAAGGATCAGGCGAAGCGCGAGATGAACTAATGACATGTCAAACAACATGTGATTAATGCTTTGTAATAATTATTTAGATTGAAATTATTTTAGTTCTAATTGGGTTGGTTTAGAATATAATTAGGCCAACTCAATTATGGGTCCATTAGGCTTAAGTTGGGAGTGTTTTGAGCTAAGAGAAAGGCCCAATCAGTGACCCAAAAGGTGGGTTAGGCGGTGGCACCACTAGAATAAGCGGTATAGTACAGGTGCTCATTGGAGAATGAGTTCACTAATTGATCTACTTACGAAATACTAGATAGTTAATGATACATAATGTCAAAAAGCGATTTTGTAGTTTCAGTTGTGTATCTAATCCTTAGACTTGAGATACTAAAGATGCCTTGTATAAGTACTTCATTCTTTAATACCGAACTTACAGGTTTAGAAGTTCCAGATCTAGTATAGTTGGTTCTTGAAAATGATAGCTAATCTTATAAAGACAATTGAGTGTCAACAGAGGATCATCCACTCTTGGTATTATGAGAGAAATATCTCATGTGTACTCACTCAGATAAAATTCTTAGTTATGGTTGTTCGAATTGAGAGAGAAGGAGTTCTCCGAGATAATCCGATTAGAGCGAGACTCAAACAGGATTTCATATGGGCCTGATGTTACCATACCTTATATATGGTCTTTAGGATATTAGATAGATAAGGAACTATAGATACATGGTAATTGAGGACAGACAGGTCCATGTATTAGATCCCCTACACCGTCTAGAGACTATGGCATAGTGGCCTAGTATGTCCATAGCCGATGAGTCGAGTGAATTATTATACAAATAATAATTCACTATATCAGAAAGAGTTCTGAGTCAAAAGGAGTTCTGATAGGAGCAACTCATAGCCAGCTTAATATTGGGCCTAGAGAGTCACATGTATATGGTGGATATTACGACGAGTAGAGATACAAATATGAAATATTCATAGAGCTCTTAGTTTAGATCATATGGATAGATCCAATAAGATTGGATAATTGGATAGAGATCCAAAACCCAATAAGAATAGGATCTATTTTTTGAATCTCATATTTTGATGATGAAATCAATTAATAAAGTTATGATCTAATCTGTATTTTGAGTGATGCATTTCGATCATGGAGAGATGATTAAAACAGGAGGAATCGGACGTTGGGCTGGAGTGGAACATGTTAGAAGATTGAACATCGAGTCAGAGGATCGATTGATGTATCGATAGAAGGCTTCATGTCATGAGTTCAAGCATTGGGCTAAGAAGAGAAGACATTACGCCAAGGAGATCGGAGTTGCAGAGATCAACATGTCGATTGAACAATAGGTCATAAGAGAGGATGATACATCAAAAGATCGGATGAAGCACCAATGAACCAATGACATGCTAGACAACATATGATTTGTGCTTTATAATAATTATCTAGATTGAATTAGTTTTTGTTATAATTAGGTTAAAATTAGGCCAACTCAATTAGGGGCCCAGTAGGCCTAAGTTAGGACTGTGTTGGGCCAAGAGAAAGGCCCATTTAATGAACCAAAAGGTGGGTCAAGTGATGGCAGCATCAGAATAGGCGGCGGAACCACCAGTGGCTTAGTTTTCAAGACACAATCTTTGAGACTATGTAAAGCAGTGGTACCACCCAGCATTGGCGGTGGTACTGCTAGTACCCCGAAGACCCGGGATGAGACTAGTTTTAGCTTCAAGTTTGAATCCATTTAGGGCTTATAAATACCTCTCTTATCATTACTTAGAATACACAAGTACTGAGAACATAATAATAGGAAAACACTATTATAATTACTTGAGAGATCCCCTCCTCTAGCTTTAAGTTGATTTTAGTTTAAGAAAGGAGTGAGTGCTTGCAAAGATTGTCTCCTAAACTTGTGAAAAGGAGAAGATGGCTATAAGTGTTGAACCTTAAATTTTGATGATGAAACTAATTGACTGTGTTTTGGTTATCCAACTACGTTTTGAATCACATAGCTCTACTCTTGATTAGGATTAGATAATTAACATAGAAAGAATTAGCATTGCATTGGAGGAGAACACGTCAGCAGATTGGACGTCGGGCTGGAGGTCCGATTAACAATCAGCAAAAGGCTTCTGACAAAGAAATCAGACATCGGGCCAAAAAGAGCGGAGTTGTGCCAAGGAGATCGGAGTTGTGGAGGTCAACTACCGATTGAGTAACAGGCCGTAAGAGAGGACGAAGCATTAAAGAAACGGACGAAGTGTTGATGGGCCAATGACGTGCGGGGTGACATTTTGATTTATGTTATAATAATAATTGTCTAAATCGAAGTAGGATTAGGTCTAATTGGGTTGTAATTGGGCCAACCCAGTTAGGGGTCAACTGGGCCTGTACCTAGACAGGTTTGGGCTGGACTCAAAGCCCAAACAGGGTTTTTGACCCTTGTCTAGCAGTGGCACTGCCAAACTTGGGCGGTGGTACTGCCTAGGGCTCGGTTTCCCAGGATGTATGGGCGGTGATACTACCTAGACTAAGTGATGGTACTACCCAATGTCAGTGTACCTGGGCGATGGTATCGTTGGGTGGGCGGTGGCACCACCCAGTACACTAACAGGGCAAAAAGCCTAGGCGATGGTACCGCCCAGCACTAGCGATGGTACCGCCATTACCCCTAAATTTCGGGGTGATTCAAATTTGAGCTGAGGCCTATAAATACCCCTCTCATCCATGGTTGAGTGATACATAAAAACTAAGAAAGAAAAAGGAAAAACTCTGCTGTAGTAGTGTCGAAATCCTCTCTAAATCTTAAGTGTGATCTAGTGTAAGGGAGGGGTGAGAGGCCTTGTAAGGGTTATCTCCTGAGCACGTTAAAAGGAGAAAGCACTGTAAGGGAGTTAGTCTTCGCCCATTAGAAGGAAGACAACTAGTAGAAGCTGGTGACCTCAAGTGAAGAGGAATCGGGAGTGGACATAGGTCAGATGACCGAACTACTATAAAAATCAGTTTGCATTTCTGTTCTTACTATTTACATTTCTACAAACCTTTCCATCTTACTTAATTATTGCCCTTCCTCTTTTCTAAATGCTTTCAAGTTAAATATGCTTCAATCGAAATCAGATTTTGTTGAAACTAATATTTTACCGTACGGGGTTTTACGAAATTGCCAAATTTGATATAATCTTTACCACTGTACTAATTCAACCCCCCCCTCTTAGTGTCGAACAGATCCTAACAGTTGGTGTAAGAGCCCAGTATTTCTCATTTGGATTTACACCTAAGAGAAATGACTCTTGTCGGATTTCAAGAGAGTTTTTTGATCGTTCGTCCTCCCTTGTTTAACGGGTTGGACTGCACTTATTGAAAAACTCGAATGAGAGTTTTCTTACTTTTCTTGGATTTAGATTTATGGAATATTATTAAAAATAGATTTCAAACACCTTCTAAACCTAGAATTGAATGGACGGATTTTGAGAAAAATCCTTTTCTTTAAATGCAAAGGCTATGAATGCCTTATTTTGTGCCTTAGATAAAATTGAATTTAATCATATTTCTATATGTGAAATGATTTTCAATATTTAGGACACACTTGAAATCATGCACAAAGGTACTAGTAGAGTCAAAGACTCAAAAATAAATTTGTTGATGTATGATTTTGAGCTTTTTCGAATGGAACCAAGCGAGACTATCAGTGACATGTACATCCGTTTCACGAATATCATCAATAATCTAAGAGCCCTTGGTAAATCTTTTTGGATTTTGAACTCATTAACAAGATTTTAAGATCCCTTCAAAAAAGGTGGGATCCAAATATAATGGTTTTATACAAGTGTCTAAAAACTTAAACTATTATTCTCTTGAATAGCTAATCAGATCTTTAATAACCTATGAGATGACTTTTATTGAACATGATGAATATATGAACCACCTTCCAAAGAACAGGAAGGGTTTGAAACTTCAAATAAAAGAGTACCACTTGAGTGATAACTCAAGTGATGATGACGATGATGACCTTGGACTCTTCACTATGAAATTTAATAAGTTTATTAAACAAGAATTGAAAAACATAAATAAACTTAAAAAGAACACAAACTCTTGCTATGAACGCAAGAAGTCGGAGAGCTCCAAAGACAAGTACACAAAAGTGAAGAAGAAGAAGAAAGCGCACAAAGAAGAATCAAGTGCATCCGAAGGCAAAATGACAAATTGAGCTTTTATAGCTTTCGACAATAAGGTAAGTAACTCACCCGAAATGCTTTTACATTGTTATGAAATTACATGATCCTTTCATGAGTTGTTTAATTTAGTAGAAAATAAAAATTATTTTTAAAAATATATCATGCTAGTGTTTTTGAAATAAAAGTGGTACTTGAATGATGTGAGATAATGCTTGTACACCTAACAATACCAATTCCATGTATGTTTATGCTTTCTGAATCAGTTTTTGGTTTTAAAACATGATACATATCTATGTATCTTATGAATTTCTTGAAAATATTTTGATGATAGATGTTTGCATCATGCTTATGATTTGAAATCTTCTATCTTGGATTAATGGGTCTTAATCATTTTTATGACAAAATTTTTAGATGACATGTCATATTTTTTAATGAAATTTATGTTTCGGTTTTAAACTTAATATACATTTTTATACATACAAAAAGGACTTGAGTATGCTTACATGTAATCAATCTACGTTGCTCCTAACAAATTTTTCGAATGAAAGATTTTGATGACAATCTTGAATTTACATGATGATTCATGGCTTTCGAATGAAAATTTTGAACATACTTTATGAAATCATCCTTGATAATGATGAAATGAAAATACTAAAAGGTTGTTATCATGCTTGAAAGTTATGGAATCATGCTTGATGATTTGTTTTACAAAATTTTCCTTTAGGCCTTCAACATTAATACTTGTTTCTATTTGACATAAAAAGACAAAGGCATGTTTATATAAAATAAATACATGAAGTGAAATCACAAAAAGAGGAGAGCATCTTTTAAAATCGCTTTATCTCTATCTTTTCGATTTTTCAACATATGATTCTTAGTAATGAATCTATTTTATGAATCTCATAAACTATGATAGTGATTTTGATGATTCGATGATTTGAATGAGTTGAAAATTATGATGAATGCTTTGAATCATGATTGACGATTTTTTTATTTTGAAACTATATATGATGAGTAATTATAGTTTGAGTGCATGAATCGATAATTTTTTGATTTCTTACTCGAAATTTATTTTTCATGATCTTGATATCTTGATATTTGATACTTGAAATTATTTTTATGAAATCTTGATGAGAATTCTTATGCATGAATCAAGTTATTTTTTTTTAATAAATCTTGATCTTGACCTTGCTATAAAGAACACTAATTGAACCATGAATGATATCTTTTGGTATTTACAAATTGATTTTTCAATACTCATAACTAAAGAAAATATGCTAGCATTGGTATTCATGACTTGAATTGGATAATTAAAACATTATATACTTAAATTGATTCTTCTCCTATGTTTCAATACTTCTTTGTATGCATCATGTGATGATTGAAATATTGATTGATGTAATTTTAATTGAGGTGAAAAGTTGTTGTAAAAAGAAGAAACTATATCATTGTATTGTACTCCTCCCTTTCTTTTTGACATTGACAAAGGGGGAGAAGGGTTTGCTAGCTTGTGCATTATAAATGAAAGCAAAATTGCTAACATACGAAGGAAGCAAAACTTGCAAGCTTACACTTCTCAAAAGAGAAGAAAGAAATTACAAAGTTGCATATCTTTAACTTACTAGCTTGCATGTTTAAAGTGATGTAAATTTTACAAAAATTGCCAGCTTGCAAGGCAAAACTAAAGTGTACTTCTCAAGAGCGAAAAAACAAAGTGCTATCTTGCCTATCGTAAGAAACAAAGTGCAAACTTGCACATATCAAGAAGCAAGTGATGAATTGCTACGCTTGGATATCCTTAAAAATTTGCTATGATTGAATATTATAAATATTGCTAGTATATTGTAAAAACTTACATATTCTTTAAACTAGCTAGATGCAACTTCTTTTTGTTAATGACAAAGGGGGAGAAGTAGATTGATGACATCATGCACTGTATTGAACATTTTATATATTTGCATGATTTTCTTGATGACATGTTACTTGGAATTTTTTGAAATCCAAGGTTCCTATCAATATGGCATATTGATAGGGGGAGTTTGTTTAAATTCCAAGAGTTAAGGTTAACTCCATCATCAATTAGTTGTCATCATCAAAAAGAAAAAGATTATTGAATCTCAAATTTTGATGATGAAACTAATTGATTATGTTTTGGCTATCTAACTATGTTTTGAGTCACGAAGGTCTACTCTCGATTAGGATTAGATAATTGACATAGGAAGAATCATCGTTGCACTGGAGGAGAACACGTCAAGAGATTGGACGTCGAGCTAGAGGTGCTAGGAAATTGGAAGATTTGGCATCTCATGTGCAACGAAAAATAAAAATAAGACTGGATTTCCCATAGTTATGTACTTGGCTTTCGTGCGACGATTGGTGTATAAAAATCATAAATCCAAAAAATTCGTATATATCATGTCAGAAGCTTTACCTGGAGAGATCGTATATCCCTAAAAATTTCAAATCCCATGAAGAGGATGAAGGAGCACCAGCGTATTCCTCTCTAGTGGTAATCCACACAGCGGACGTGGCAACAATGCTTCTCAGATCACCATAAGATCTCTCTCCACGTGCACCACAAGGTTGCCGAAGCCAAAGAGGAGGAGAGGAGATTGAGGAGAATAGGAGGATGACTACCAAGAGCTTACAACCTATGAACCAGGAGGTTCCTCCTACTTATAGAGGTGGAGGAAGCTTATCCTTAATAGATCCTGTTCACATTGGATCTCTATCCAGTTGGATCTCATTGGGTCTTATCCACAGGATCCAATTTGATCTCATTTAATTGGATCTCATCTAATCATTTAATTAGATCTCATCCAATTACCCAATTGGATCTCATCTATAGGATCCAAACTAGGGGCATTGTAGATATCTCATATCCGCACCTCTACTCGTCGCAACATCCACCTTATATGTCTGATCCTCTAGGCCCGATACTGAGTTGGCCGTGAGTCACTCCCATCAGAACTCCTTATGACTTAGAACACCTTCTGATATAGTGAATTATTATCTTCATAATAATTCACTCGACTCATCGACTATGGATGTACTAGGCCACTACGCCATAATCCCCAAACGATACAGGGGGATCTAATCCATCGGACCTATCTATCCTTAGTTATCATATATCTATAGTCCCTCATCCATCTAATATCCCATAGACCATATATTGGATATGGTAAAGTCAGGCCCATACGGAATCCTGTTCGAGTCTCGCTCTAATCAGATTCTCCCCGAGAACTCCTCTCTCAATCCGAACGACCATGGCTAGGGATTTTGCTTGAGTGAGCACACGTGGGATATATCTCTTATAATATCGAGAGTTGATGATCCTCTATTGACATGCAATTACCTTCGTAAGGTTGGCTACTATTCCCGAGAATCAACTATATAAGATCTGGAGCTCTTCAAACCTGTAAGTCCGGTGTTAAAGAATGAAGTACTTAAACAATGCATCTTTGGTACCTCAAGTCTAAGGACCAGACACACTACTGGAACTACAGAATTGTTGTCTGACATTAGGTATCATTAATCATACAATATTCTGTAAGCAGATCAATTAGTGAACTCATTCTCCAATGAGCACCTACACTATACCTCTAGTGTCCCTACACAAGTGACTATGAGACCAGTTGCCTCCATCATATAGACGAGTATACAACGCACTAGTATATCTGATTATCTCAATGTCCTCATCGAGTAACCTATGACCAGGATGATTTAGGATATGTGTTTAAAAGTATATAAGTCTCATTATTGCACAGATCCATGGACATCACAATATTCATCCAGATAATGTGAGAAAATACTAATAATAATATGTGAAGAGATCGACGTAATATGTCACAGGTGTCATCACTCACGTGATTGGCTTGTAGGGCACCTACAACCAAGAATCTCCTACTTGACCTAAAGCCAATCACCTACGTTCCATCAGACCTCTGTGATGCTCAAATATAATCTGAGTCAACGGCTTTGTCAGTGGATCTGCAATGTTATCTTCGGATGGAACTCTTTCCACTGCTACATCTCCTCGGGCCATGATCTCTCTTATCAAGTGGAACCTTCTTAAAATGTGTTTAGACTTCTGATGAGATCTAGAATCCTTTGCTTGAGCAATTGCCCCATTGTTGTCACAATATAAGGTAATCGGCTCCTGACTATTTGGCATGACTCCTAGATCTGTGATGAACTTCTTCATCCAGACTCCCTCCTTTGCTACCTCTGTCACAGTAATGTATTCTGCCTCTGTGGTCGAGTCAGTAGTAGTATCTTGTTTGGAACTTTTCCAGCATACTGCTCCTCCATTCAGGGTGAAGACATGCCTAAATTCGACTTGCTATCATCAATATCGGACTGGAAGCTCGAGTTCGTGTAACTCTCAACTCTGAGAATACTACCTCCATATACCAGTAAAAGATCCTTAGTCCTTCTCAAGCACTTAAGGATACACTTTACTATTTTCCAGTGCTCCAAGCCTAGATCTGCCTAATACTTGCTCGTGACATTCAGAGCATGTGCTACGTTAGGCCTGGTACATAGCATAGCATACATGATAGACTCTATCACTGAGACATATGGTATTCTATCCATGTGTGTCCTTTCTTCAGGAGTCTTTGGGGACATACTCCTAGAAAGTGATATTCCATATCTTTTAGGTATTAGACTTCTCTTAGAATTTTCCATGCCAAACCTTTTGATAATGGAATCTATGTACCTGGACTGGGTCAAGCCAAGCATCCTCTTGGATCCATCTCTATAGATTTGAATCCCTAGAATATAAGATACTTCCCCAAAGTCCTTTTATGGAGAAGTGTCTAGATAGCCAAGCTTTTAATGTGGAGAGCATTCCTACATCATTCCCAATGATTAAGATGTCATCCACATATAACACCAATAAGGTGATAGCGCTCCCACTTACCTTCCTATACACACAAGGCTCATCTTCATTCTTAACGAAGTCATAAGATCTGATCGCCTTATCAAATCTTATGTTCCAACTTCGGGAAGCTTGCTTTAGTCCATAAATGGACTTAAGCAATCTACACATCTTATCTGGACTGTGCTTGGACATAAACCCCTTAGGCTGTATGTATCATATACACTTTCTCTTCGAGGTTGCCATTGAGGAATGTAGTTTTTACGTCCATCTGCTAGATCTCATAGTCATAATGTGCTAAACAGCCAATAGAATTCGGATAGATTTCAGCATAGCTACGAGTACAAAGGTTTTATCATAGTCAACACCTTGCCTCTGATGATACCCTTTAGCCACTAGCATTGCCTTATAGGTCTCCACATTTTCATATACCCCGATCTTCTTCTTGAAGATCCATTTGCAGCCAATGGGTACGATACCCTCAGGTGCATCAACAAGGTTCCAAATCTTGTTGGAGTACATGGATTCCATCTCAGAATTCATGGCTTCTTGCCACTTCCTGGAGTCTATGCTCATAATAGCCCCCTCGTAGGTCTGAGGATCAATGTCCTGAATGTCCTCTCCACTAATATGTCCCACATATTTTTCAGGAGGGTGTCACACTCTACTAGTCCTATGCAAAATTGGAACTTGTGTGTTAGGTACTTGAACAAACTCGATCTCTGGAATGGTGCCTAAGCCAGGTTCTCCAACCTCGCTCAATTCTATCATACTCCCACTATCTCCGCTAAGAATGTGTTCCTTCTCAAGAAACACTGCTCTCTTAGCAACAAAGACTTTTTGGTCCTTAGGGTGATAGAAATAATAATCACAAGTTTTCTTGGGGCATTCCATGAACTTGCATCGTTCCGTCCTGGATTTCAACTTATCAAGGTCGTGTCTTTTAACGTGGGCAGGGCAGCCCCAAATCTTAATAACCTTAAGATTGAGTTTCTTCCCTATCCATATCTCATATGGTGTAGACACTACCAGTCTAGATAGAACTCTGTTTAAAAAGTAAATTACGGTCTGTATAGCATATCCCTAAAATGAGATAGGTAGGTCATCGAAACTCATTATGGACCGCATCATATCTAATAGTGTCTGATTCCTCCTTTCTAATACACCATTGAGCTATGGTGCGTAAGAAGATATCCATTGGGACAGAATCCCATGGTCCTTGAGGAACTGGGTGAATTTTGTACTCAAGTATTCTCCTCCTCGATCTAATCAAAGAGTTTTAATACTCTTTCCAGTTTGGTTCTCTACTTCATTCTTATACTCCCTGAATTTCTCGAAGGCTTCAGACTTATACTTCATCAAGTACACATGTCCATACCTAGAGAAATCATCAATAAAAGTAATGAAGTAGGAATAATCACCTATGGCATGAGTTGACATAGGACCACATACATCACTATGTATGAGTTCTAGTAACTCAATGGCTCTCTCTCTCTAATTCCACTAAATGGAGAGTTGGTCATTTTTCCATGAAGGCAAGGCTCGCAAGTTGTATATGACTCGCAGTCAAATGGATCTAAGTATCTGTTTTTCAACAACTTTTGAATTCTTCCCTCATGGATATGACCTAGCCTACAATGTCATAAATATGCATTGTTCACCTCTTCTCGTTTTCTCTTAGCCATGCTTACATTTATGATGTGTGAAGTAGTATTTAGCATAAATAAACTATTATGTAATGTCCCTCTAGTGATGATCTTATTATTCTCACTGATTGAACAATAATTATTCTCAAAAAGCACTTTATAACCATTTAATATCAAATATAAAATGGAAATAATATTTTTAATAATAAAGGGAACAAAATAACATGTATCTAATGTAATAATAGCTCCATCAGGCAGATATAGAGTGACCTCACTAACAGCAACGGTAGTAACTCTTGCTCCATTGCCCATCTTGAGGTCCATCTTGCCTTTTGCCAATCTTCTATACTTTGTCAGAACCTACAACGAATTATAGATATGATAAGCACTACCGGTATCCAATACCCATGCATTATCATAAGAATATGATACATGGAGACTGATCATGAAAGTACCTGAAGCTTTTCTAAGCTTCTATTTCGCTTTTTCTACAAGATACGTCTTGTAGTTCCTCTTACAATGCCCATCTTGACCGCAGTAGAAGCACTAGCCTTTGTCCTTTGTTGGGTCAATTTTAGTAACATTTGCCTTACCCCGTTTGCCCTTGCCCTTACCCTTCTCTAGAGTCTTCCCAATCTTCCTTGTCCTTTTGGTCTCACCGACATAGAGAACTAATTTCTCTTTCTTGATTATGCTCTCTGCCTCCCTCAACATATTGAGGAGCTCAGGGAGAGATACCTCAAGTTTGTTCATATTGAAATTTATGATGAACTGAGAAAAGGAATCTTGTAGGGACTGAAGTATAAGATCAACACATATGTCATCATCTAAGACCATTTCTAGACCTGTGAGTTTTTTAATCCACTCTATCATCTTCAGGACATGGTTCTAAACTGGTGTGCCCTCAGTCATCCTAGCATGGAAGAGACTCTTGGATATCTCATATCATTGAGTTCTTCCCTGTTCCTCAAACAGTTTACGGAGGTGTAGGAGTATGGAATGAGCATCCATGTTTTCATGTTGTCTTTGTAACTCAAGAGTCATAGAGACTAACATGTAATACTGGGCGAGAGTGGAATTATCTATATATTTCACATATTGGGCAAACTCTTCCTGAGATGCTTCTGCCTCAGGTTGGGGCATGACCATATCTAGGATATATGTGATTTTCTCCACTGTAAGAACTATTCTTAGGTTGCGGAGCCAATCCGTATAATTTGGACCAGTGAGGCGGTTGGCATCAAGTATGCCACGTAGAGGGTTTGATGATAATATGTTTCTGATAAACAAGAGATATAGCATAAGTGAATAACATGCAGATTTCGCAAAAATAAACAATCAAGATATGGACTTCTATCATGACATGCGCTCCCACTAATTTTTCTAGCGAGTCACATGACACCCTCATGCACGTGAAACGAAAATCTGCGGCAGACTTCTAGTGGGGATCGGGATCCAATCGGTATCTTAGTGCAATCTTGAGGGACTCGACCAATCACACTAAGCCCAAAAGGTAGACAACTCTTGCCAATCACAACTCCTTGTGATTCTCGTCATATTTGGCCTCCGAACTACCATGGCCTCGAGGGACTCGACCAACCATGATGTCCATTTAAGTCATTACCATCGTTAGAAGATGAGACTGATTTGGTGATATGTCTTCGAGTGACTCGACCAAGCATACAATATCCTCAGGTCACTGGTGACATCTCTATGTTAAAGACAAGATGGCGAGACGCGAAATAGGTGAGCCTCGAGGGACTCAACCAATTCAGCCTATGTCGAGAATGTTAGGGATCGAGCGACACTAAGAGGGGGTTGAATTAGTCAACGGTAAAGAACGATAAATTTTCAACGATTAAAATAAGTTTGGAAACTTCGTACGAATGAATGCAATGTTTCGTTTGAACCTAGAAAGATTGTGTTTTAACTTTAAAGCATACATAAGAAGATGAAGAGGAAGTTGAGTAAGTAAGGCAGCAAATGAAGATGGTTTGCAGAAAAGTAAATAGTAAGAATGTAAATGCAAACCAGATTTTTATAGTGGTTCGGTCATCCGACCTACGTCGACTCCTGATTCCTCTTGCTTGAGGCCACCGACTTTTCACTAGCTATCCTCCTTCCAACGGGCGAGGATGAACTCCCTCACAGCACCTCTCCTTTTGACGGGCTTAGGAGATAACCCTTACAAAGCCTTTCACCCCTTTCTTGGACTAGAACACTCCTAAAAGTTAGAGGGAAAATTTGACACACTTTTAAGAGAGTTTTCTCCCTTTTTTTCTTAGTTCTAGACACCCTCTAAACTCTGAATGAGTGGGGTATTAATAGGCCTCAAAGTGATTTAAATTTGGAGCCCAAACTTGGAGCCAAAATTTGAACCATTTTGAATTTTCCAGTGCTGGCAGTACTAGGCGGTGCTACCACCCATCCAGCGGTGCTACCGCTGGTGCCCGTAGGTGCTGGGCAGTGCTACCACCCCAGCCAGGCGGTACCACCGCTTGGCTCTCGGCCACTGGGTGGTACTACCGCCCAGGTCATTTCAGCACAGTAGTTCCGGTCGAAAACTCGACCGAAACCGGTCCAACTAAAGTCCGAATTGGTCCAAATTTGGTTAATAGGATTAACACCTAATCCTAAACCAAATCATGTGCTAACTATGAATTTTAAAGATATTTTTTAAGCTATTACAAAGTCCACAAGATAAGACTTCTTTTGGTGAGCTTTCGGCGAACTTCCGGCGGTCTTTCGACGAGCCCTCGGAAACCATTCTGCGGACTCCCGGCAAGCTACTGGACTTCACGATAATCTTGGCAAGTTCCAACGAGCTTCATTGGCAAGCTCTGATCTTTCTTGGCAAGCTCCGCGAACTTCCGACAAACCTTTCGGTGAACTTCCGAAAACCCTTCGGCAAGCTCCCTACTCGTTCTCGGCCGGTTCCGGCAACACTCCCAACGAATCTTCGGACTTCTGTCGAACTCTTAAACTTCCAATGATCTATCACACTTGTCTTTCGGTACTTTGTTTCACTTTACGTTTTCATTGCTATCGTAGTTAATCCTGCACACACACAAACAAACATTCTACTTCGATCTAGACAGTTATTATAACGTAAATTGACATTCAGTTGCCCAGCACGTCATTGGTCGGCACTTCGTCCGAACCTTCGGCACATCGTCCTCTTTTGTGGTCCATTGCCCAATCGGTGGTTAACCTCTGCAACCTCGATATCCTTGGCGTAACATGCTCTTCTAGGCCCGATGCCCGATGTACGAAGCCTTCCACCGATTGTCGACCAAACCTCCGGCTCGACATCCAATATCCAGACGTGATCACCTAGCACAACGTCAATTCCTCCAGCGTCAATTGTCTAATCCTGATCGATAGTAGACCTACGTAACTCAAAACGCAGTTAGACCATAAATCATAATCAATTAGTTTCATCATCAAAATTTGAGATTCAATAATCTCTCCCTTTTTTATGATGACAACTAATTGATGACTAACAGAGTTAACCATATCTTCCTGGAGTTTAACCAAACTCCCCCTATCAATATGCCATTGATAGAAAACTTGGATTATCCCAAATCCAAGCAACATTCATCACAATATTATGAGAATACATTTAAACCATCATGTAAATATATAAAATATTTAATATAATGCATGAAGTCATCAATCTACTTCTCTCCCTATGTCATCAACAAAAAGGAGAAGTTGCATCATAGTTAGTTTTCAAGGATATACAAATTTACACTCATACTAGCTATCAATCAAGATATTCAACATACATCATGGCAAATTTTTTTTTAAAGATGTCTAAGTATAGCAAATGAGCACTTGCTTCTTGTGCAAGTTTCAACTTTGATTTCCTTAAATTTGCAAGATAGCAATTTTTGATATTTCAAGATAGCAAGTTCTTTTCCTCTTTTGTAGGCAAGCAAGATAGCAAATTTCTTCCTTTTGAATGAGCTAGCAAATTTTTCATGCAAGCTAGCAATAAACTTTCTCCCCCTTTATCAATGTCAAAAAGAAAGGGAGGATCAAATATGATGATATAAATTTTTCATATAAGTTTGCATAAAAAAAAATTCAATCTTCAAATCATGATACAAATATATCAATATAATGGATCAAGTCATGATTACAAGTGCTAATATATTTTATTTTCATTCATTTTTAAGCCATGATAAAAGAATAAATCAATGATTCAATCATTAAGCACATTTCTTTTTCATCAAATTTTCAATCATCAACATTCAAATATTAATTCAACAAGCTAGCTCCCCCTTTGTCATTGTCAAATAGAAGTGGACTCAATTGCTAAAAAATTTCAAGCTATATAAAGAAATCATGTCATGATATCAAGAAATATTTAAGAAGGATATGATTCATTTGACAAATCCTTTTAATAGTGTAAAAGAATTATACAATCAAGGATCATGATAAAAATATATCAAAATCATAGATCAAGTCATGATTCATGATTCATCATAAAGAAAATTAATTTATATCAAATATTTAATTTACCACACAAGGTAAAAAAATCATGTCACTTCTAGGATATAATATCAAGGCTTAAGAAGAACATGATTCATTTAAGAATTGATAGCACAAAGGGTAACTTGATTTATGCATAGGAATTCTCATTAAGATCACATTTCATGAGAAATTTCAAGTATCAAATATCAATATATCAAGACTTGAATTGTTTTCCTCTTTAGTAAATGAAAAAGAAAGCAATCATAGAGGAAAGTATTTCAATTTGTAAAAAAATATCTCAAGTCAAGAATTTAAGAGAGAGTTCATGATTCACTTGAAAATATCTCATTCAAAATAATTTGACAAACTTGAAACCCATAATCAAATCAAAATCATTTTTGAGATTTAAAATATTAGCAATTTGTATTAATCATGATAAGTGATACACAAAAGTCTACATCAATATTTTAATCATCAAGTCACGAAGCATACAAAGTGGTATTGAAACATGAGAAAAAATTTCAAATTACACATGTAATGTTTCAACATTCAAAACACATTTTCTCAAGTTGAGTATCAATAAGTCAAGAGAAACTAACTTATGATTCATTTGAATTTCTCTTCAATGACATGGGAGAATCATAGAATAAAGTAAGAGATTTTGAAAAACTCAAGTTATCAAGATCATGATACAGATAAGACTTATTCTAGTTCAAATCATCAACTCCGAACTCATAAACAAATCATCAAAATCACTTTCATAATTTACGAGATTCATAAAATATCGTAAAATCATTAATCTCAATAATATAGTAAATACAATTTCTTTATATTTCATCATATAAGTATGTCTTTTACCTTTATATGTCAAATCAAAATATTCAAAACCGAAAGATAAACTTCATTATAAAAATTGTCAAGACAACAATATAACACATTATGAGATTCAATTTATTATGATAATGTGTTTCATTTTGTTTCAAACAAGTGTGCTCATGTTTCAAAAGATGAGTATCAAATTTAAGACCAAAACATGAGTTTGTCATCAAGATATGATATCACAAAGTCATTAAGCATGATAACAAACTTTTAATATTTTCATTTCAATGATAATTTCATAATGTATGTTCAAACATTTATATGGAACCCATCATTATATAAATTCAAAATACAAGTTTGTCATTAAACCCATTAAGATCAAATGCATCAAAATCTTTCATTCGAAAATTTTAATAAGAGTAACATAAATTGATTACATGTGAGCATGTATCAACATTTTAAAAGCAATGTAAAATCATCAAGATTCATAAATTTATCATGATCATACGTATGGAGCATTTTCATTTATCAAGTAAGATTTCCCATAAGCATGCCTAAAACTTTTTACATGAAAAATATGTATCAAGTTTAAAGCCAAAAAGTGATACGAAAATCATCAAGATTCATGGATTCATTATGAATATATTATTTCAAAATATGAGATTTCAAGTCATCAAGTATGATACAATCATTAAGCATGTTTTCATAATGTATTATCAAAATCATTTTAATTCTTTCTTTTATTTGTAATAACAAGATGATCAATGCTCAAATTTTTGCTAAAATCATACATCATTTTAAAAATATGAAAAATAATTTTCATCATGAAAACCATTAAGTCCAAATATAACACAAGGCAACATCAAAATCATATTTCTTTTATTTTGAAAATTTGTGGGTTAGGTCTATATAATTGATTTCATAAAGACATATATCAACAAAAATTTCATCATAAAAAGGGTTAAAACCCATTAAGCCAAGATGGAAGCTTTCAAATTATAATCAAGATACATACATCTATCATCAAAATATTTTCAAGAAATTCATACATAGATATGTATCATGTTTAAGATTGAAAACCGATATGGAAAGTATACATGAAATTTCATCATCTCAAAATGTCATCTTAATTTGTCATGAAAACAATTAGACCAAAAATATGTTAATCCATAACATAGAGTCAAATCAACATTATTTCAAAAACTAATGCATGTTACAAAATCATCAAGCATCATGTTTAGAAACGAAAAGCAATATAAAACATCAAGATACACAAGCATGGATTAATCCTAAGTATTATCACAAATCATGCATCATTCATATTTTTAATTTTTAAAAAATTACTAGAAAGGAAAATGCATAAAAAAAATCCTACCAACTATTTCAAGCAACTCATGAAAGGATCATGTAATTTCAAAGTAAGGTAAAAACAATTTGGGTGAGTTTCTTACCTCATTGTCGAAAACCGTCAAAGCCCATTTCGCCTCTTCTTTACTTGATTCTTCTTTGCAAGCCTTCTTCTTCTTTGGCCTCTTTCTCCGTTTAAGTTCATTTGTGTTTTTTATTTTTTGTTTAATGAATTTGTTAATATTCATTTTTATGTGTTCAATGTCCTCATTGTCCTCATCACTTGAGTCATCACTCAAGTGGCATTCATTTGTCCAATGTTCCAAATCCTTTTTGTTCTTTAGAAGGTGGTTCATATGTTCATCATGTTCCAAATATTTCAAGAAACTCATTTCATAGGTCATTAATGACTCGATTAGTTCTTCCAATGAAAAATTATTTAAATTTTTAGTCGCTTGTATTGTAGTTACTTTTGAATCCCACCTTTTTGGAAGGGATCTTAAAATCTTGCTTATGAGTTCAAAATTTGAAAAACATTTACCAAGAGCTTTTAGACTATTGATGACATCCGAGAACTGGGAGAACATGTCATCGATAGTCTCACTTGGTGCCATTCGAAAAACCTCAAAATCGTGCATCAAAATATTAACTTTCGAGTCTTTGACTCTACTCATTCCTTCGTGCGTGATTTCAAGAGTTTGCCAAATGTCAAAAGCTATTTCACACGTAGAAATCTGGTTGAACTCATTTTTGTCGAAAGCACAAAATAAGGCATTCATAGCCATTGCATTTAAAGAAAATGATCTTTTCTCCAAATCCGACCATTTGTTCGTCAGTTTAGAGGGAAGTTGAAATTCATTTTCAATGATGTTCCATAAGTTTAAATTGAGAGAAATAAAAAAAACTCTCATTTGAGTTTTCCAATATATGTAGTCCGAACCGTTAAAGAACGGTGGACGAAAAATCGAAAAGCCCTCTTGAAAACCATTTAGAGCTATTTCTCATGGGTGTAAATCCAAAAGAGAAAGAACGTGGCTTTGATACCAATTATTAGAGATCGAGCGACACTAAGAGGGGGGGTGAATTAGTACAGCGGTAAAGAATAATAAATTTTCAGCGATTAAAACAAGTTCAAAAACTTCGTACGAATGAATGCAACGTTTCGTTTGAACCCAGAAAGATTGACTTTAGAGCATACGTAAGAAGATGAAGAGGAAGTTGAGTAAGGCAGCAAATGAAGATGATTTGCAGAAAAGTAAATAGCAAGAACGTAAATACAAACCAGATTTTTATAGGGGTTGTTAGGTTCGGAGCGGCACTAAGAGGGGGGGGGTGAATTAGTGCAGCGGATTAAAATGATTAAAGCTTGAAAACTGATTTCGAAGATTTGCTTAAGAACTTGATTCAGCGAAAGAGACTTTAACTTGAAAATATTCAAGCAAATGAACTTGAAGTAGGAGAAGAAATCCGATCGCTTGCAGCTTAAGTAATTTACGATGCAGAATTTAAGTACTCACACAACAAGTAAACTAGCGATGTATAGTGGTTCGGTCAAATGACCCACGTCCACTCTTGAAGCCTCCTCCAATGAGGCTCCCAACTTCCACTAGCAAGTCTCTTGAAGGGGAAGGACCAAACACCCTTTAGCCTTTTACAAGAGGTTCCTCTCTTTAATTTTTACAAGTAGAAGAAAGAGGTGAACACTTGAGCAATTGAGAGCAGGAATTTGCTATAGCTTAGACTCAAATCTAACACAG
Organism: Musa beccarii; assembly: GCA_024322285.1. Taxonomy (NCBI): domain Eukaryota; kingdom Viridiplantae; phylum Streptophyta; class Magnoliopsida; order Zingiberales; family Musaceae; genus Musa; species Musa beccarii. The sequence continues at coordinate 77,814,789 of CM044395.1, forward strand.
CAAAGATCCTCTACTAGCTAGAAGTAAAGGGGTATTTATAGAGAATTTTGGGATTCAAAAATCCCGCTCAAAAAGTCTCGTCTCAATTTTCGGACAAGAGGCGATTACACGCCGCATCAAGCGGTATTATCACTGACACACCTATGCGTGTGTTCTCGGGCGGTACAACCGAGGCGGATAACCGCTCGGCATCAAGGCAGACAACCACATCGCTCGCTCAAGAGATTACCGCCGACATGTGGTTGTAACCAATTGCCCGGGGTGGTACTACCGCTTGTTCGGTCAACAAAGACACGCTCGGTCCAAACAAGCACCGCCGACCCTTACGTAAACTATATGGGCATAACCTTTGGCCCAATACACCCATTAAAGGCCCAATTGGCCTCAATAAAGGTCTAGATAGGTTTAACACCTATTCTATACCCTAATTAAGTGCTAACTATGATCTTCTAAAGACAAATTATACCAACACCATCAAGTTATCATTCAAGAGCTTTCCGCATTTTGAATCCCTTGATTCCTTCCCTGACTCCCACTGGCTCCCGATTTATGGCGAGTTCAACGAGTCTTTCCCAATCTTCCGAACCTTTTCGGTTGTCTCCGCGAACCTCCGACATCTTTCCCAGGAAAAAACCTTCAAGAAGTCCCCGATTTCATCTCGCTGACTCCTAAGAAGACTTCCGATGATCCTTCGATATTTGGTGGACTCTGAACTTCCAAAGAACTTAACTTTGGTAAGTTGCTCTATTATAGTTAATCCCGCACACTTATCTCAAAAATGGATTAGATCAAATAACCACCAATTGACTTCATCATCAAAATCCGAGATTCAACAATCTCCCCATTTTTATGATGACAATCAATTGATGACGGAGTTATTCTTAACTCCCCTATCTATATGCCATATAATGAGAAGGTAAAGACATTTGAATTCATTCTCTTGAATTAACTAAAACGATAAGTTAGTTTACGTTGAACTTATCATCTAAATCAACATGAGGTTTCATTCGTAAACAATATCAAAGCATGACATTTAATATCAAGTCGAAGGATGAAACCATTTATCATTTTCGACACAAGATATCAAAAATTTGATATTACAACAGGATCTCATGATTGAAAAGCGTGACAACATAACAGATAAATCATGAGATGAAAATTGTCATTTCAATTTGATGTATTGCATTACTTCATTTGCAATGCTTTTCAAGGATTGCAACCTGCTTTTGACACTAAGCAGAGCAATTGAATTGCAATAAAATTTTATGACACATTTCTCATTTCATTTCATCAGATAAGTCATTTTCAATACAATGCATGAGTTGTTTATCAAAATATTTCGTTCTTAAAAGCCCACTTAACAAATCATCATGTTTATTAAGTTATCAAAATATTTTGCTCATAAAAGCCACATTTAACAAATCATCAATTTCATATTTTTCTCCCCTTGTCATCAACAAAAAGGAGATGAAAACTGAAAACCATGATCGCAAGGCTAAAGAATACATCATTAAACTCAATCAATAATGAGAGATCAAAATTCATGAAGAGATTCAAAATAATCGTTAAAAAGAAACATCATGAAGGTAATATCATGAAAACCTTTCGATCGAAAGATGAGTTTTTCACAATATATAATGATCAATAAAATGATAGTTTCATATATCACCTAAACAATCAAAGATTAAATGTTTTGAAGGACATGCAATATTTAAACATTAGGCAGATTTAGCATGCCTAATTCTCTTCTAATGAAGTCAAATTGTTCTTCATTTAGGGTTTTGTGAAAATATCCGCTAATTGGTGCTTTGTATCAATAAATTCTAAAGTGACATCATTATTAGCAACATGATCTCGTATAAAGTGATGCCTAATATTAATGTGTTTAGTTCTTGAGTGTTGAATGGGATTTTTTGTTAGACAAATAGCACTTGTGTTATCGATTTTATTGGAATGTTTTTCAAATTAATTCCATAATCTTCTAAAGTATTTTTCATCCACACAACTTGTAACAACATGCACTAGTAGCTATATATTTTGGCTCACGTAGATAGTGTAACAGAATTTTGTTTCGAAGTCCAAGAAACAAGTGCATGTCCTAAGAATTGACATGTTCCAGATGTGCTTTTTCTATCAATTCTACATCCGCCAAAATCGGCATCCGCATAAGCTTTTAGATCAAAGTTATCGATTTCGATACCATAATCCTAGATTTATAGTTCCTTTAAGATATCTAAGGATTCTTTTAACAGCTTTAAGGTGAGATAACTTAGATTCGCTTGAATCTTGCATATAGACCACACTAAACATGATATCAGGTCTTGTTGCAATGAGATAGAGTAAACTACCTATCATTCCCTTTATATGTTTTTGATCAAAGTTTTTCCATGTTCATCCAAGTCTAACTTGGTGGAAGTACTCATTGGAGTGTTGATGGCTTTAGAACTATCCATATTAAATCGCTTTAGCAGCTCAAGTGTATACTTGGTTTGATTAAGAAATATTCCATCACTAAGTTGTTTAATTTGTAATCCTAAAAAGAAGTTTAACTCACCCATTAGACTCATTTCAAATTCAAGACTCATACACTTAGCATGATTCACATTGTGATTCATCCGACTAACCAAAAATGATATCATCAACATAAATTTGAACAATAAGAAAATTATTTTCAAAATGTTTAATAAACAATGTAGTATCAACCTTGCCTTTAGTAAAATTATTTGAAATTAAGAAGGAACTAAGTTTTCATACCAAGCCCTTGGGGCTTGTTTCAATCCATAGAGAGCTTTGGTTAGTTTAAAAACATGATTGGGAAGAAGAGAGTTTTCAAAACCGGTGGTTGTTCAACATAAACTTCTTCTGAGATAAAGCAATTTTAAAAGCACTTTTGACATCCATTTGAAAAAGCTTAAAATTATTACTACTAGCATAGGCAAGGAGCATCCTAATGGCTTCTAATCTAGCCACAGGAGCTTAAGGTTTCTTCAGAATCGATACCTTCTTCTTGGTTGAAACCTTTGACCACTAATCTAGCCTTGTTTCTAACCACGATACCATATTCATCTTGCTTGTTTTCTAAAGACCCATTTAGTACCGATAACTAAATGGTCACTTGGTCTAGAACAAGCTTCCATACCTCATTTCTCTCAAATTGGTTTAATTCTCTTGCATTGCGATAACCCAAGAATTATTTTTCAAGGCTTCACAATGCTCTTAGGCTCAATTTGAGAAAGAAAAGCGGCATGAGCACAAAAATTTTTAAACGAAGAACGCGTTTGAACCCCTTTCGATGTATCTCCTATGATTAGCTCCTTTGGATGGGCATCCACATATCCATTCCTTAGGTAAGGAATATTCGGAAGAAGATGCTTCCAAGTTGCCATTTTGAGGAGAGGGTTCATTTAAATTCAAATTTTCAAAACCGAAATCATCATCAAGATCATTTTTCTTAATTTCAGAAACTTCATTAAACACCACATGAATAGACTCTTCTATAACTAAGGTTCTCTTATTAAAAACTCAAAAGCTTTAGACATGGAAGAGTATCCAAGAAAGATGCCTTCATCGGATTTAGCATCGAATTTTCCTAAGGCATCCTTTTCATTTAAAATAAAGCATTTGCAACCAAAACTTTAAAGTAAGAAACATTGATTTTTTATCATTCCATAATTCATAAGGAGTCTTGGATAGAGATGGTCTTATTAGAACCCTATTCATGACATAACAAGCTGTATTTAGCTTTCGGCCCAAAAATATTTGGGTAATTTATGTTCATTTAACATGGTTCTTGCCATTTCTTGCAAATTTCTATTCTTTCTTTCTACTACTCCATTTTGTTGAGGATTTCTTGGAGTAGAGAAGAAGTGGTTATACCCATTTGATTCAAAAAATTTTGGAAGTCACGGTTTTGAATTCACCACCGTGATCACTCCGAATTGATGAAATCATGAAACCCTTTTCATTTTGAGTAAGTTTACAGAATTTGGAGAAACATTTAAAAGAATCACTTTGTGAGCTAAGAAATAGATCCACGTGAATCTACTATAGTCATCAACAATCACAAAGGCATATTTACTACCTCCTAAGCTTATTGTGTCAATTGGTCCAAACAAATCCATATGGATCAATTGCAATGGTCTAGAGGTACTTATTTGATTTTTTGGCTTGAAGCTAGTTTTGATTTGTTTTCCTAGTTGACAAGCATCACATACTCTATCTTTAAGGAACTTAATCTTAGGAATGCCTCTTACAAGATTTTTAGATGTGATTTGAGAGATTAGTTTCATGCTAGCATGACCTAATCTTCTATGCCAAAGCCGAGCATCATCATTCAAAGCTGAAAAACATATTTCACTACCAAGATCATCAAGATTAATGGTGTAGACATTATTTTGCTTGATTGCAATTATAGATGTATTGTTGTGTGGTTTTTCAATGATGCAAGCATTAGATTCAAATCTTATAATATAACCATTATCACATAATTGACTAATGCTCAATAGATTGTGTTTTAAGCCATCAACTAATAACACATTATCAATTGAAAAGGTTGATTTGTTATCTATAGTACACTTGCCAATGATTTTACCCTTGTTGTTGTCTCCGAAGGTGACAAACCCTTCATCTTGGCTAGAGAGCTTAGAGAATTGAGATGGATCTCCGGTCATGTGCCTTGAGCATCCACTATCAAGGTACCATCTCTTGCTCCTAGCTTGTGTGGGTGTTTTTGTCTACAAGAAAGGATGGTTTTAGGTACCCATTTTGACTTGGGTGCCTCAAAACTGATCTACTAATTCTATCATTATTCAATGAGTTCCTAATGATCCTTTAGGAACCCATACTAATTTATTTGGGCTAAGTTTCCTATATGGACATTTGTAAACAACATATCCGGATTTGCAACAAAAATTGCATTTGAAATGAGAGGAGACATGTAATGTTGGCCCTTTAATGAATGTGGTTTGTGTTCGATGAGATCCACTCATGAATCCAATTCCACATCTATTTCTGACATATCCCTTGTTAGCAAGGATCATGTCTAAGTTTACTACCGACCTTAAACTTGTTTAAGGTCTCTTTGAGTAGCAAGTTTTCGTTTTTGATTGCTTCTAAGTGATTGCACTTAGAGCATGGGAGTAGAGGGAGAGAATCATGCTCAAGACTCTTAAACTTATCTAGTAATAAAGCATGTTCCTTTTTTAAAGACTTGAAGCTTTTTGTAACAGTTCTACATTCATCAAATAAATCATGAAAAGCAATTAAAAGCTCATCGAAAGATAAATCTTCATTAAGTAAATCACTTACCTCTTCTCCCAAAGCCATTAGAGCAAAGTTGGCCTCCTCTTTAATGCTTGCTTCTTCATCCTCTAATCACTCGAGTCATCCCATGTAGCCTTCAAAGCCTTCTTTTCTTGAGTTGCTTCTTCTTGGCTTGAGGGCATTCATTTTGAAGTGCCCTGCTTCTTGCATTCATAACATACGACTTGGTCCCTTTTTGGTTCAGGTTTGTTCTTGAAATCATTTTTAAATTTGCCCTTTTAATGAATTTTTAAATTTTCTAGTTAAGAGTGCAATGTCCTCATCAAGGTCCTCATCACTTGATGTTCCTTTCAAGTGGTCTTCTTGAGTTCTTAATGCCATATCCTTCCTGTTCTCTTCGAAGGGGGTTCTCTAGCTCATCATGAGCATGGCATGTCATTTCATAGGTCATTAAAGATCCTATGAGTTCTTCGATAGGAAAAGTTTTAAGGTCTTTGGCCTCTTGAATGGCCGTAACCTTTGGATCCCAACATTTCGGAAGAGATCTTAAAATTTTGTTACTAATTCAAAATTAGAAAAATCTTTACCAAGTGCCTTGAGTCCATTGATGACATCCGTAAAGCGGTGTACATGTCTCCAATAGACTCACTTGGTTTCATTCGAAAAAGCTTGTAAGAGTGCACAAGAATGTTGATTTTAGACTCTTTCACTCGGCTAGTGCCTTCATGAGTGATCTCAAGAGTTCGCCAAATATCAAAAGCCGATTCACAAATCGATATGCGATTAAATTCATTTTTGTCAAGTGCACAAAACAAGGCATTCATAGCCTTAGCATTTAAAGCAAACACCTTCTTCTCCGACTCATTCCATTCGCTTCATCGGAAGAAGGATTTTTGAAAACCATTTTCAACGATATTCCAAAGTTCAAAATCCATAGAAATAAGAAAAATCCTCATCGAGTCTTCCAATACGTATAATCCGACCCGTTAAACATGGGTGGACGGGTAATGGAGTAACCCTCTTGCATGCCTAAAAGGCCATCTCTCTTGGGTTTTAAACCAAATGTGAGAGTGAACCAGGCTCTGATACCAATTGTTAGGTTCGGAGCGGCACTAAGGCGGGGTGAATTAGTGCAATGGATTAAAATGATTAAAGCTTGAAAACCGATTCAAGATTTGCTTAAGAACTTGATTTAAAGAGACTTTAACTTGAAAATATTCAGGCAAATGTACTTGGAAGTAGGGAGAAGAAACCGATCACTTATAGCTTAAGTAATTTACGATGCAGAATTTAAGTACTCACACAACAAGTAAACGCAGCGATGTATAGTGGTTCGGTCAAATGACCTACGTCCACTCTTGAAGCCTCCTCCAATGAGGCTCCCAACTTCCACTAGCAAGTCTCTTGAAGGGGAAGGACCAAACACCCCTTTACAGCCTTTTACAAGAGGTTCCTCTCTTTCTGAATTTTTACAAGTAGAAGAAAGAGGTGAACACTTGAGCAATTGAGAGCAGGAATTTGCTATAGCTTAGACTCAAATCTAACACAGCAAAGATCCTCTACCAGCTAGAAGTAAAGGGGTATTTATAGAGAATTTTGGGATTCAAAAATCCCGCTCAAAAAGTCTTGTTCGAAATTTGGACAAGAGGCTGTATTACCGCTCGGCATCTGGTATACTACCGCTGACACACCTTGCGTGAAATCAGGTGTCTTTGGCGGATACAACCGCTCGGCATCAAGCGGTATTTACCGCGACATGTGGTTGCAACCACTGCCAAGCGGTTCCACCGCTCGCCGGGTGGTACTACGCTCGACCGTGGTTGCAACCTGTCGGCGGTGCTACGCTCGCAAGGCGGTACTACACGGTGTTTAGTCAGCAGTGTGCCACGCGCCGTCCGCGGTGCACACCGCCGACCCTTACCGTAAATCAGATGGGCCAACCTTTGGCCCAATACAGCCCACTAAAGGCCCAATTGGCCCAATAAAGGTCTAGATAGGTTTAACACCTATTCTATACCCTAATTAAGTGCTAACTATGATCTTCTAAAGACAAATTATACCAACACCATCAAGTTATCATTCAAGAGCTTCAGCGATCTTCCGGCGGACTTCCAATCCCTTCGATTCCTTCCATGACTCCCACTGGCTCCCGAATTCTATGGCGAGTTCAACGAGTCTTTCCCAATCTTCCGAACCTTTTCGGTTGTCTCCGCGAACCTCCGACGATCTTTCGGTGAACTTCCGAAACCTTCGGCAAGTCCCCGATTTCATCTCGGTTGACTCGCAAAGACTTCCGATGATCCTTCAAATATTTGGTGGACTCTTGAACTTCCAAAGAACTTGACTTTGGTAAGTTGCTCTATCATAGTTAATCCTGCACACTTATCTCAAAAATGGATTAGATCAAATAACCACCAATTGACTTCATCATCAAAATCCGAGATTCAACAGGGGTTCGGTCATCCGACCTACGTCCACTCCCGATTCCTCTTGCTTGAGGCCACCAGCTTTCCACTAGCTATCCTCCTTCCAACGAGCGAGGATGAACTCCCTCACAGCACATCTCCTTTTGACGGGCTTAAGAGATAACCCTTACAAAGCCTTTCACCCCTCTCTTGGACTAGAACACTCCTAAAACTTAGAGGGAAGATTTGACACACTTTTAAGAGAGTTTTTTCCCTTTTTTTCTTAGTTCTAGACACCCTCTAAACTCTGAATGAGTGGGGTATTTATAGGCCTCAAAGTGATTCAAATTTAGAGCCTAAACTTGGAGCCAAAATTTGAACCATTTTGAATTTCCTGTCTTTGGTAAAGATCTTTGGCGGTGCTACGCCCATCCAATGGGTGCTATCGTTGGTGCTCAGAGGCTTTGGCGGTGCTACCACCCCAGCCAGGTGGTACCACTACCTAGCTCTCGGCCACTGGGCGGTACTACCACTCAGGTCATTTCAGCATAGTAGTTTCGATCGAAAACTCGATCAAAACCGGTCCAAATGAAGTCCAAATTGGCCCAAATTTAGTTTATAGGATTAATACCTAATCCTAAACCAAATTATGTGCTAACTATGAATTTTAAAGATATTTTTTAAGCTATTACAAATTCCACAAGACAAGACTTCTTTTGGCGAGCTTTCGGCGAACTTCCGGCGGTCTTCCGACGAACCCTCGGAAACCATTCTGTAGACTCCCGGCAAGCTACCAGACTTCATGATGATCTTGGCGAGTTCCAACGAGCTTCATTGGCAAGCTCCGATCTTTCTTGGCAAGCTCCGCGAACTTCCAACAAACCTTTCGGCGAACTTCTGAAAACCCTTCGGCAAGCTCCCAACTCGTTCTCGGTCGGTTCCGGCAACACTCCCAACGAATCTTCGGACTTCCGTCGAACTCTCAAACTCCCAATGATCTATCACATTTGTCTTCCGGCACTTTGTTTCACTTTACGTCTTTATTGCTATCGTAGTTAATCCTGCACACACACAAACAAATATTCTACTTCAATCTAGACAGTTATTACAACACGAATTGACATTCAGTTGCTCGGCACGTCATTGGTCGACGCTTCGTCCGATCCTTCGGCACATCATCCTCTTTTGTAGTCCGTTGCCCAATCGGCGGTTAACCTCTGCAACCCTGATATCCTTGGCGTAACATGCTCTTCTAGGCCCGATGCCCGATGTACGAAGCCTTCCACCGATTGTCGACTGAACCTTCGGCTCGACATCTAATATCTAGACGTGATCACCCGGTGTAACGTCAATTCCTCCAGTGTCAATTGTCTAATCCTGATCGATAGTAGACCTGCGTAACTCAAAACGTAGTTAGACCATAAATTACAATCAATTAGTTTCATCATCAAAATTCGAGATTCAACAGAGAATCGGTTCCTGCTCCTAACATTGGAAGGCCACGTGGGCCAATCTTATTACCTCATACTTACCGACTTAATATTATCATAGGAGGGGTTTTAGGTTCAGTCTCGTGATATGATATGTCACACACATACATATTTAATATATTTATATCGTATGTAAATATATATATACTTATCTAGTAGGTGTATAGCATTCACATGCACAAGCACACCAGATAATCATGGACTTCAACCTAATATGATTAGGCCTAAGCTAGTAGGCCTAATCACTTACATCAAGATCTATATGCATATCAGTGCATCTATATGCACGGTGATCATCCATCTCGTCAACATCGGATCTGCCGGCACCTCGATGCATCTCCATACGTCGCAATCGTCTGAATCGACCTCAGAGGTCTCACTACCACCTTCAGGCTTCCGCCGTGCCTCTAGAATAATTACAACATAATCACAGGCACGTGGGCCCGACAATCAATAAAAAATAAAGGCTTGTAGGCCCCAATAATCACATAAACACATCATAAAATCTATGATCATCTTCCCATATCACATCACATCACATGTATATATCATGTAGGATTACTAGATAAATAATAATAGTTACTTAAACTTTTTAAATAACTAAAATTCTGAAATCAAGGACATGTAGGGAATTTTTTTAATTCTGAAGCGTATTTTGGTTATTCTGTCATAGAGACAAAATTAGAATTTCTAAAATTTTGAGGGGCAAAAGGGGGAGGTGCGGGGTGCCACCCGCGAGCCTATCACCCTCAGGCGCCGCCCTTGCTGGGTGTGGCGTTGCCTCCACGGGCAACGCCCGCCCCAGCGGGCACCTTGTGCGCATGCGGCCAATGCTGCCACTGCGGGCAAATGGCCACCGGCGGCCCTGAGCGCACGACCATAGCTGCAAGCAGCCTTGGCTAAACTATGAGGGCAGCAATAGTTGCTGCCCTCGCTTGTCTTTTGCGTCAATGATTTTGGCGTCAAAAGCACATCCAAAACACAACACATGTAGTTTATAAATCAATCATCGCATGACAAACCTGGCTCTAATACCACTGCTAGGAAATTGGGAGATTCGGCATCTCATGCGTAGCAAAAAACAAAAACAAGATTAGATTTTTCATAGTTACGTACTTGGTCGTCGTGCGACGATTGGTGCGCAAAAATGATAAATCCGAAAAATCCACATGTTTCATGTTAGAAGCGTTACCTGGGGAGATCGTATATCCCCAAAAATTCTAGATCCGATGAAAAGAATGAAGGATCACTAGCGTACTCCTATCTAGTAGTAATCCACACAATAGACGCTGCAATGACGCTCCTCAAATCACTATGGGATCTCTCTCCACGTGCACCACAAGGCTACCAGAGCTAAGGAGGAGGAGAGGAGAGGAGATTGAGAGAATACGAGGATGACTACCAAGAGCTCTCAGCTTATGAACCAGGAGATTCCTCCTATTTATAGAGGTGGAGGAAGCTTATCCTTAATAGATCCTATTCACACTGGATCTCTATCCAGTTGGATCTCATTGGATCTTATCCATAGGATCCAATTTGATCTCATCCAATTGGATCTTATCCAATTATTTAATTAGATCTCGTCCAATTACCCAATTAGATCTCATCCATAGGATCCAAACTAGGGGCTTCGTAGATATCTCATATCCGCACCTTTGCTCATCGCAATATCCACCTTATGTGTGTGACCCTCTAGGCCTGATACCGAGCTGGCCGTGAGTCGCTCCCGTTAGAACTCATTCTGATTCAGAACACCTTATGATATAGTAAATTATTATCTTCATAATAATTCACTCGACTCATCGACTATGGACGTACAAGGCCACTACGCCATAGTCCCTAGACGGTATAGAGAGATAATCCATCGGACCTGTCTGTCCTTAGTTATCATGTATCTATAGTCCCTCATCCATCTAATATCCTAGAGATCGTATATTGGGCATGATAAAGTTAGGCCCATATGGAATCCTGTTCGAGTTTCACACTAATCGGATTCTCCCGGAGAACTACTTCTCTCTCAATCTGAATAACCCTAGCTAGGGATTTTGCTTGAGCGAGCACACGCGGGATATATCTCTCATGATACCGAGAGTGGATGATCCTCTATTAACATGCAATTACTTTCGTAAGGTTAGCTACCATTCCCGAGAACCGGCTATATCAGATCTGGAGTTTTCCAAACCTGTAAATCCAACATCAAAGAATAGAGTACCATACACACTACTGGAACTATGGAATCGCTGTCTGACATTAGGTATCATTAGCCATACAGCATTCTATAAATGGATCAATTAGTGAACTCATTCTCCAATGAGCACCTGCACTGCACCTTTAGTGTCCCCACACAAGCGAATATAAGACCAGTTGCCTCCATTATATAGACGAGTATATAACACACTAGTCTATTCGGTTATCTTGATGTCCTCATCGAGTAACCTATGACCAGGATGATTCAGGATATGTGTTTAAAAGTATATCAGTCTCATTATCGTGATCTCATCACAATTTGATTCCCATTGCACAGATCCATTAACATCACAATATTCATCCAAATAATATGAGAAAATGCTAAAAATAATATGCGAAGAGATCAACGTAACATATCGCAGGTGCCATCACTCACGTGATTGGCTTGTAGGGCACCTACAACCAATAGGAGATCCGATCGACAATCGGTAGAAGACTTCGGACAAAGAAATCGGACATCGGGCCAAGAAGAGCGAATTTGCATAGGTCAACTACCAATTAGGCAATAGGTCACAAGAGAAGATGATGCACTGAAGAAACGAACGAAGCGTTGATGAGCCAATGACATGCTGGGCAATATTTTGATTTGTGTTGCAATAATAATTATCTAGATCGAAGTAGGATTAGGGCTAATTAGGTTGTTATTAGGCCAACCCAATTAGGAGCCAATTGGGCCCATACCCGGACAGGTTTGGGCCGGACTCAAGGCCCAAACAGGGTTGCTGAACCCTATTTGGCGGTGGCACCGCCAGACTTGGGTAGTGGTACCGCCGAGGGCTCGGTCTCCCAAGATGTCTAAGCAGTGCTACCGCCCAGGGCTCTGTCTCTCAAGATGTCTGAGCAGTGGTACCGCTGGCTAGGTGATGGTACTACCCAGTACACTTACAAGGGCAAAAGCACAGGCGGTGCCACCGCCAAGCTTGGGTGAGTCATACACACCCAAAGATCAAGTGTGGCACCACCAAGATACCTTTGAAATCTAAGGTGATTCAAATTTGGGCTCTAAATTTGAATCACCTTGAGGCTTATAAATGTCTCTCTCATCCATGGTTGAGTCATACACAAAAATTGAGAAAGAAAAAGGGAAAACTCTGTTGTAATAGTGTCGAAATCCTTCTTCTAAATCTTAAGTGTGATATAGTGTAAGTGAGGGGTGAGAGGCCTTGTAAGGGTTATCTCCTTAGCCCGTCAAAAGGAGAAAGCACTATAAGGGAGTTAGTCTTTGCCCATTAGAAGAAAGATAACTAGTGCAAGCCGGTAGCCTCAAGTGAAGAGGAATCGAGAGTAGACGTAGGTCGGATGACCGAACCACTATAAAAATTGATTTGCATTTCTATTCTTGTTATTTACATTTCTGCAAACCTTTCCATCTTACGTGATTACTTCCCTTCCTCTTCTCTAAATGCTTTGAAGTTAAATACGCTTTAATCGAAATCTAATTTCATTGAAACGAATATTTTATCGTACGGGGCTTTATAAAATCGTCAAATTTGATGTAATCTTTACCGCTGCACTAGTTCAACCCCCCTTAGTGCCAAACTGATCCTAATAGTAAGAGGGTAGTTGATTTTCTTCACATGTTGAAAGAAGATTGTTAATGGAAGCCAGTGGCCTCAACGGAAGAGGAATCAAGAGTGGATGTAGGTCACGACGATCGAACCACTATAAACACTCTGGTGTGCTCTTAGCTTTTCTGTTTACCTTTACTACTTACTAAGTTTGTTGCTTACTCTATCTTGCACTCACTTTAAGTTAAAGCGCACTCGATATCGATTTTCATTGGACGAAAGTTTTGAATCGAACAACGTTTTCTAAACTGACATTTTTACATAAACACTAATTCACCCCCTCTTAGTGCCAATTTTGGTCCTAACAATTGGTATCAGAGTCATGTTTATCTCTGTTTAGTTTAACACTCAAGAGAGATGGCTTTTGCTAGCATTCAAGAGGGTTACTCTATCTTTTGTCCTCCTATGTTTAATGGGACGAACTACACGTATTGAAAAAGTAGAATGAGAGTTTTCTTGCTTTCTATGAACTTTAATTTATAGAATATTATCGAATGTGATTTTCAAAAGTTTTTTAAACTAATGAACGAATGAAATGATTTAGAGAAGAAGACATTTTTGTTAAATGCAAAAGCTATGAATGCTTTATTTTATACGTTGTATAAAAATGAGTTTAATCATGTTTCTATTTGTGAAACTGCATATGAGATTTGGCACACTCTTGAAGTCACACACGAAAGCACTAGTAGAGTTAAGGATTCTAAAATTAATCTTTTGATGCACGAATTTGAATTATTTCGTATAAAACTAAGCAAAACTATTGAGGATATGTACACTCGTCTTATGGATGTCATCAATGGTTTAAAAATACTTGGTAAATATTTTTCTAATCTTAAACTTGTAAACAAAATACTAAGATCTCTTCCAAAAAGTTGGGATTCAAAAGTGATGACTATAAAAGAGATTAAAGACATGAACAACTTATCGGGTCATTAATGACCTATGAGATAGCATTTATGGCATATGATGAAAATAAGAACAACATTCAAAAGTACAAGAAGGATTTGGGACTTAGAACAATAGAAGACCACTTAGGAGAAAACTCAAGTGATAATGATAATGATGACTTTAAACTCCTAACAATAAAGTTTAAAAAATTCATAAAATAAGAAACCAAATCTAAAAATGAACTAAATTCAAACACAACCACTTGCTATAAATGTAAGAAGCTGGAGTACTCCAAAGATAAGTGTACAAAAGTGAAAAAGAAAGTACTTATATAAAAGAAGAAGAAAGCACTCAAGGACGAATTGAGTGCATCCGAAACCGAGGTTGCAAATTATGCTTTAACGGCCTTCAACAACGAGGTAAGCAACTCAACCAAAACCCCTTTACTTTATTATAAAATTATTTAATGGATTTCATGAGTTATTTTTAAATTAGTAAGAAATATAAAATGTAAAAAAATATCATGCTTTTCTAGTGATTTTAAAAAATTAAAAAAAAGGAGCATGACATATACATGATAATTTCTTGCACTAACTATGAAAAGTTAGATTCACTTTAAAAGAAAAATATATAATCATTAAAATTAAAATGATAAATCAAATTTTTTGTTTAAAGATGTGTTATTATTTTTAGATGTTATACTATTGATCTTAATGATTTCTTTTTGATGAAACTTGTTTTTTGGATTTATATGATGATTCATGGTTTCAACATAAAAACTTGGATATGCTTATATGAAATCAATTATATAAATTAAAATAACTAAAAAGAGAAAAGTATTCTTTGAAAATTTCTCAATTTCTATGTTATCGAGTTTTCATCATAGAGATCCTTAATGATGAATCTATATTTATTATTTATTTATGATTTTGATGATATTGACAAATTCAATTTAAATGAGTTTTATCCAAATCATGACCTTGATGACTTGAGATTTCATATGCATAAATTAAGATCTTTTATATTTTTTTTTGCTATAAAAAAGTTTTTGTTAGGGATCGAGCGGCACTAAGAGGGGGGGAGGTGAAATAGTGCAGCGGATAAATATGATAAATTTCGATGATTTTAAACAAGTTTCGAAAACTTCGTACGAAAAGAATAACGTTTCGATTAAAACTATTTCGATTGCATTAAAAGCGTACGTAAGAAGATGAGGGCATTGAACTTAGAAAAGTAAAGGTTTGTAGAAAGATAAATGCATTAACATAAACGCAAACCATTTTTATAGTGGTTCGGTTATCCGACCTATATTCACTCTCGATTCCTCTTCGCTTGAGGCAACTGGCTTTCCACTAGCTATCCTCCTTCCAACGGGCGAGGATGAACTCCATTACAACTCTCTCCTTTTGACGGGCTTAGGAGGTAACTCTTACAAGGCCTCTCACCCCTTTCTTGGACTAGAACACACTTGAAACTTAGAGGGAAGATTTTGACATGCTTTCAATAGAGTTTTCCCTCTTTTTATCTTAGTTCTAGACATCCCTTTATCCATGAATGAGAGGGGTAATTATAGGCCTCAAGAGGATTCAAATTTAGAGTCCAAACTTGGAGCCCAAATTTGAATCACCTTGGTTTTCGGTATTTTGGCGATACTGGGCAGTGCCACCGCCCAGCACTTTTCATCACACTAGTTTGGGCCAAAAACTCGGCCCAAACTGGTCCAAAACAAGACCCAATGGGCCCCTACTTGGGTTATAGGATTAACACCTAATCCTAACCCAAATTAACATGCTAACTATGAAATTAAAGACATTTCCTAAGCTATTAAAAGTCCAACAAGTCAAGACTTCTTTCAGCGAGTTTCCAGCGAACTTCCGGTAATCTTCCGATGAACTCTTGGAAACCATTCTGCGGACTCCCGGCAAGCTCCCGGATTTCATGATGATCTTTGCGAGTTCCAATAAGCTTCATTGGTAAGCTCCATGAACTTCTGACGAATCTTCCAGCGAACTTTCGAAAACCCTTCGGAAAGCTCCCTACTCATTCTCGACCAGTTCTGGCAGCACTCACAACGAATCTTCGGACTTCCATCGAACTCTTAAACTTCCAACAATCCATCACACTTGTCTTTTGGTACTTTGTTTTGCTTTACATCTTCATCATTATCATAGTTAATCCTACACACACACAAACAAAAACTCTAGACAATTATTACAATGTGAATTGACATTCAGTTGCCCGGCATGTCATTGGTCGGCGCTCCATCCGATTCTTCGGCGCATCGTCCTCTCTTGTGTTTTATTGCCCAATTAATGGTTGACCTCTATAACCCCGATATCCTTGGCGCAACATGCTCTTTTTGGCTCGATGCCCAATGTATGAAGCCTTCTGCCGATTGTCGACCGAACCTCCGCTCGACATCCAATATCCTGACGTGATCACCCAGCGCAACGTCAATTCCTCCAGCGTCAACTACCTAATCCTAATCGATAGTAGACCTGCGTAACTCAAAACGCAGTTAGATCACAAAACACAATCAATTAGTTTCATTATCAAAATTTGAGATTCAACAGTTTTTATCTTAATCATGATCTTATGTTTCTTTTTGCCATTTAATAAAGAGAAAAATTATCCAAATAAATCATGATTGTTCTTTTGTTATCTTGGATTTACAACTTGAATTTTCTTTATAAATCAAGATATTTGATCTCCTAAGTATTCTTTTTATTATTTACTAAAAAAATTTATCAAAATGAATCATTTCTTTTGGTATTCATGAATTGATCTTTCTTGATCTTTCATATTAATATCTTTCATATCATGATTTTCATATGACTCCTTTGTGTTTATATTTATATACCTCATGATATGATTAAATCATTGATATAAATTTATCTTTGTTATTAATTTTTATCATAATTTAAAATTTTATATAAAGGAAAAAAGAATCACAACATTGTCTCCTCCCCTTCCTTTTGACAATGACAAAGTAGGAGAAAGTGTTGCTAGCTTGCACTTCTCAAAAGAGAATAAAGAATTTGCTAGCTTGAATATCATAAGGAGAAGCAAAAATTTATTATCTCGAGAAATAAAAATTTTGTTTTCATATCTCAAAAACTTACTAGTTGCACTTCTCCTTTTTGTTGATGACAAAAGGAGAGAAGATATGATGATGATGTACTTGGATGTTTTGATTATGCATGATGAATGTAATGACATGTTGCTAAGATTCATGATTTTTAGAATTCACAGTTTCTTTTTAGTTTCTATCAATATGACATATTGATAAGGGGAGTTTGTTTTAAACTCCGTCATTAATTGGTTATCATCATAAAAAAGGAGATTGTTAAATCTCGAATTTTGATGATGAAACCAATTGATAAAGTTATGATCTAATCTACGTTTTAAGTGAGGCAGGACTAGCTTCGATCATGGAGAGATGGTTAAAGCAAGAGAAATCTGACGTTGGGCTAGAGTGGAACATGTTAGAAGATTGAACGTCGAGCCAGAGGATCAGTCAACATATCGACAAAAGGCTTCATGCCATGAGTTTAGGTATCGGACCAAGAAGAGTAGATATTGCACTAAGGAGATTAGAGTTGCAAAGGTCAACATGTCGATTAAGCAATAAGCTACAAGAGAGGATGATACGTCGAAGGATCGGACGAAGCACCGATGAACCAATGATGTGTCGGACAACATATAATTCGTGCTTTGTAATAATTATCTAGTACGAAGTAGTTTTAGTTGTAATTGGGTTGAAATTAGATCAACTCAATTAGGAGCTCATTAGGCCTAATTTAGGGCTGTGTTGGGCCAAGAGAAAGGCCTATCAGTGACCCAAAAGGTGGGTCAAGTGATGGCACTACCAGAACAAGCGGTGGCACTGCCAGAACAAGCGATGGAACCGACAGTGGCTCAGTCTTTGAGACTATGTCAAATGATGGTACCGCCAGATTGGGTGATGATACTACCTAGTGATAGAGCAAATTGGGCGGTGAAACTACTGATACCCCGAAGCCTCGGGATGAGATTAGGTTTGGCTCCAAGTTTGACTCCATTTATGGCCTATAAATACCCCTCTCATCCCTACTCAGAATACACAAGCATTGAGAATATAATAGTGGGAAAACATTAATGTAATTACTTGAGAGATCCCCTCCTCTAGCTTTAAGTTAATTTCAATTTAAGAGAGGAGTGAGTGCTTATAAAGGTTGTCTCCTAAACCTATGAAAAGAAGAAGAGGACTATAAGAGGGTAGTTAATATTCACCCATTAAATGAAGATCATTAGTAGAAGCCGATGACCTTGATAAAAGAGGAATCGAGATTGAATGTAGGTCACAACGACCAAACCACTATAAACTCTAGTATACTCTCAACTTTCTTGTTTACCTTTACTACTTACTAAGTTTGTTGCTTACTCCATCCTACACTTACTTTAAGTTAAAGCATACTTGATATCGGTTTTCATTGGATAAAAATTTTGAATCAAACAACATTTTCTAAACTGACATTTTTACGTATACACTAATTCATCCCCCTTAGTGCCGATTTCAATCCTAATACCATTAAGGGATAAGTTGTATGCATCTCTATAAATAGGAGGAATCTCATAGTTCATAGGCTAGAACTTATGGTGGTCACCCCTTTTATTCTCCTTAGCCTCTTTTCCTCCTCCTTGGCTCTAGCGACCTTGTGGTGCATATAGAGAGGGAGATCCCACAGTTATTTGAGGAGCGTCATCACTATGTTTGCTATGTGGATCACCACAAGAGAGTACATGAGTTTTCTTTCATTCTTTCCATCAGATCTGAAATTTTCAGGGATATATGATCTCTCTAGGTAACACTTCTTATATGATACATGCGATTTTTAGCTTTATAATTTTCTCATGCACCAATCGTCACACAACATTCAAGTACTTGACTTTAGGAAATCTAGTTTTGTTTTTATTTTTCATTGTACATGAGATAACAATCTGCGATTTTCCAACAGTAGTATCAGAGCTAGGTTCGTCATGCAATGATTAGCTTATAAACTGCATGTGTTATGTTTAATCATATAAAATTATTTTACACATTCTTGCTATGTTTGACGTAGTTTTTAGATCCAAAAAGCACCTTATCTTATGTTGAAAGGTGCTTTAGTGCGGTCTGTCAATGTCATATTTGTTAGCTAAATGAAGCAAAGAGGGCAGCAACTGTTATTGCCTGGTGGACCAACCGAAGGTAGTATGCATGCAAGAGTTACGAAGGAGTTGCTTGGCCGTCGAGGAAGCGTTTGCGGGTAGGCCACCTACGGGCAGAGTACACGGTGCTAGCTAGTGATCTCTGCCTGCAAGGGCGATGCCTGCTCGTATAGGCGATCACTTGCGGGCTGGCTACCTTGCGCGAAGCAACCACTTGCACGTGAGGCGATAGCCACCTGCACATGAGGTGACAATCACCTGTGCGTGAGAGGTGACAACCTCAATAGGTTACTATTGCTTATATGCAAGGTAGCAATCGTAAAGGTTCACGACTGCCATTGCACGAGGCATCGAGCCTGTGCCACATCGGCGTTGCATTGGCGATCACCTGCATACAAGGTAGCAACCGTAACAAGTTGTGGTCATCGCACTGATGCTGCATTGGTGTTCGCCAACGACGAGGCGACAACCATAATGATTGCGGCCGTCGCTCTACTGCCTGCTAGTGTGAGGTGGCAACCATAAGAAGTTGAGGCCACCGCACTAGCACCCGGCAATAGGAAGGCGATGACCATAAGAAGTTGTGGCTGTCGTAAAAGAGGATTAGGGTTTTTGGATAAAAGGATAATTTTGCTCCTTTGAATTTCAAAAATTCATGGTTTGTCTTGTTGGGAAATCCAAGGGGGCGACATCTCATGTATAGCGGAAGAACAAAAAAAAACAAAAACCTTAGATTTTGACAAAAGGTTCTATCGTCGTGTGAAGATCGGTGCATTTAAAAAACCAATCTGCGAAAACTACATATGTAAAAGAAAGATACCTAGGGAGATCGTATATCCCTGAATCCCTACAGATCTGTAGGAGAGGATGAAGAAGGTCATGCATCCTCCTCTCTAGCGGTATCCACGCAATAGGGACTACGACGATGCTCCTCTCTTGAGTAGAGGAGAATAGAAGGTGGCTACTGAGAGAACCCCAACCTATGAGACTTCAATTCCCTCCTATTTATAGAGGCTCCCTGTGAACCCTAATGGATCCTGCCCTATTGGGTATTGGATCTCTATCCAATTACCCAAGCTTCTTAGTTTAGTGGGTCTCTACCCAATAATCTCTTATTAGCTCTTATTGGATCTCATCTTAGGATCCAATAATTCAGGGGCTTATTGGATATCTAATAAGATAGGGGCTCCGACGGATATCTCATATCCGAACCTCTACTCGTCGCAACACCTACCATATGTGTGTGACCCTCTAGGCCCAATATCGAGTTGGCCGTAAGTCATACTTGTCAGAACTCCTTCTGACTTAATGAATATTATCTTCATAATAATTCACCCGACTCATCGACTGCAGACGTACTAGACCACTACGTCGCAGTCCCCAGACGATATAAGGAAATCTAATCCTTTGGACCTATCTGTCTTTAGTTACTATGTATCTATAGTCTATCATCCATCTAATATTCCAGAGATCCTATACTGGGCATGGTGTTGTCAGGCCGATACAGTCTCTCCTCGAGTCTCACTCTTATCAGATTCTCCTGGAGAACTCTTTCTCTCTCAATCCGAATAACCTTAGCTAAGGATTTATTTGAGCAAGAATACATGAGATATTTCTCTCATGATACCGAGAGCTAATGAACCTCTATTGATACTTAATAGCCCTCGTAAAGTTGGCTACCACTCCCAATAACCAGCTATACTAGATCTGAAACTTCTAAATCTTAAGTCCGGTATCAAAGAGTGGAGTACTCATATAGGACATCCTTGGTGTCTCAAGTCTAAGGACTAGATACACTATTGGGACTACGAAATCGCAGTCTGACGTGAGGTATTAATAACCATCCAGCATTCTGAAAGTGAATCAATCAATGAACTCATTCTCCAATGAGCACATGTACTGTATCCTTAGTGTCTCCACACGAGTAGCTATGAAACCAGCCATCTCCATCATATGGATGGGTATACAACACACCAGTCTATGCGGTTATCTCGATGTCCCTCTCGAGTAACCTATGACCGGGATTATTTAGGGTTTGTGTTTAAAGGTAAATCGATCTCATTATCGTGATCTCATCACGATCCGATTCTCATTGCACAGATCCAAGGATATCACAATATATGCAACACGTAAGATAACATGATAAAATGCCTAATAATAAGAAAAAAAAGTGTCCATGTCAAGTCATAAGTGTCATCACTCATGTGATTGGCTTACAGGGCACCTATAACTAGCAATCTCCCACTTGACCTAAAGCCAATCACCTACGTTTCTGATCCCTATCAGACCTCTATGATGCTCAAAGACAATCTGAGTTAACGGCTTTGTCAATGGATTTACAATGTTATCTTCGGATGGAACTCTTTCCACTACTATATCTCTTCGGGCCACGATCTCTCTAATAAGCTAGAACCTCCTCAGAATGCTTCTGATGAGACTCGGGTTCCCTTACTTGACATGACTCCCAAATCTGTGATGAACTTCTTCATCTAGACTCCCTCCTTTACTGCCTCTACCGCAGCAATGTATTCTGCCTTTGTGGTCGAGTCAGCAGTAGTGTCTTACTTGGAACTCTTCCAGCATACTGCTCCTCCATTCAGGGTAAACACATACCCTGAATTAGACTTACTATCATCGACATCGGACTGGAAACTCATGTCTGTGTAGCCCTCAACCCTGAGGCTACTGCCTCCATATACTCGTAAAAGATCCTTAGCCATTCTCAAATACTTAAGGATGCATTTTATTGCTTTCTAGTGCTCCAAGCCTGGATTTGCCTGATACCTACTCGTGACACTTAGAGCATGTGCTATATCAGGCCTGGTACATAGCATAGCATACATGATAGATTCTATCGCTAAGGTATATGATATCCTATCCATGTGTGTAATTTCTTCAGAAGTCTTTGGGGACATACTCTTAGAAAGTGATATTCTAGGTCTCATTGCTATGAGACCTCTCTTGGAATTTTCCATACCAAACCTTTTGACAATGGTGTCTATGTACCTGGACTGGGACAAACCAAGCATCCTCTTGGATCTATCTCTATAGATCCGTATCCCCAATATGTAGGATGCTTCCCCTAAGTCCTTCATAGAGAAGTGCATAGATAGCCAAGCCTTTATTGTGAAGAGCATTCCTACATCATTCCCAATGATCAGGATGTCATCCACATACAGTACCAAAAAAGTGATAGCGCTCCCACTTACCTTCTTGTACACACAAGGTTTATCTTCATTCTTAACGAAGTCATGAGATCTAATCGCCTCATCAAATCTTATGTTCTAACTTCGGGAAGCTTGCTTCAAGTCCATAGATGGACCTAAGCAACCTGCACACCTTGTCTGGGTTATCCCTGGACACAAATCCCTCAGGCTGTATCATATACACCTCCTCCTCAAGGTTGCCATTGAGGAATGTAGTTTTGACGTCTATCTACCATATCTCATAATCATAGTGTGCTGCAATAGCTAATAGAATTCGAATGGATTTTAGTATAGCTACGGGTGAGAAAGTTTCATCATAGTCAATACACTACCTTTGATAACACCCCTTAGCCACTAATCTTGCTTTATAGGTCTCTACCTTTCCATCTACAACAACTAGGTTCCAAACTTTGTTGGAGTACATGGAATCCATTTCTGAATTCATGGCTTCTTACCATTTTCCAGAGTCTATGCTCATAATAGCCTCCTTGCAGGTATGAGGATCAATATCCTCAACATCCTCTCTTCTGATATGTCCCACATATCTCTCAAGTGGATGGGATACTCTATCGGACCTATGTAAAGTTTAAACTTGTGTGCTAGGTACCTGAATAGATTCTGGCTGTGGAATGGTGCTTGAGCTAGGTTCTCCAACCTCTCTCAACTCTATCATGCTCCCACTGTCTCTACCAAGAATGTGTTCCTTCTCAAGGAACACTGCTCTCTTAGCTAAAAAGACCTTTTGGTCCTCAAGGTGATAGAAATAATACCCATAAGTTTCCTTGGGGTATCATACGAACTTGCACCGCTTCGTTCTAGATTCCAACTTGTCGAGGTTGTGTCTCTTGACATGGGCAGGGCAGCCCCAAATCTTAACAATCTTAAGATCGGGCTTCTTCCCATTCCATATCTCATATGGAGTAGACACTACTGACTTAGTCAGAATTCTATTCAGAAGGTAAGCTACGGTCTCTAGGGCATATCCCCAGAATGAGATGAGTAGATCGGTAAAACTCATCATGGAATGCACCATGTCTAACAATGTGCGATATCTCCTTTCTGATACACCATTAAGCCATAGTCTCCATTGGGATAAAATCTTATGGTCTTTAAGGAACTAGATAAACTTTGTACTCAAGTACTCACCTCCTCGATCTGATCGAAGAGTTTTAATACTCTTTTTAGTCTGGTTCTCCACTTCATTCTTATATTCCCTGAATTTCTCAAAAGCCTCAGACTTATACTTCATCAAGTACACATGTCCGTATCTTGAAAAATCATCAGTGAAAGTAATGAAGGAGTAACCACCAATGGCATGAGTCGATATGGGAGCACATACATCACTATGTATGAGTTCCAGTAATTCAGTGGCTCTCTCTCCAGTTCTACTAAATGAAGAGTTGGTCATTTTCCCCGAAGGCAAGGTTCGCAAGTCGCATATGGCTCATAGTCAAATGGATCTAGATATTTATTCTTTAGCAACTTTTGAATCCTTCTCTCATGGATGTGACCTAGCCTATAATACCACAGATATGTATTATTCACCTCTTCTTATTTCCTCTTAGACTCACTTACACTCATGATGTGTGGAGTTATATCTAGCATAAATAAACCATTATGCAATGTTACTCTTGTGATGATCTCATTATCTAATGCTATTGAACAATCATTGTTCTCAAAAACTAATTTATATCCACTAACTGTCAAATATGAAATGAAAATAATATTTTTGATGATAGAAGGAATGTAATAGTATGTATCTAATGCAATAATAGCTCTACCAGGCAGATGTAAAATGACCTTGCCAACAGCCACTACAACAACCTTTGCTCCATTCTCATCTTAAGGTCCATCTCGCCTTTCATCAATCTCCCAGGTCCTGCCAGAACCTACAACGAATTACAGATATGATAAGTGCTAGGGATCGAGTGGCACTAAGAGAGGGGGGGTGAATTAGTGCAGCGGTAAAGAATGATAAACTTTTGGCATTTTAAAATAAGTTTCAGAAACTTCGTATGTTGAAAATGATGCTTCGATTAAATCCGTAATGAAAGATGCTTTAGAAGTAAATTGATTCGTAAGAAGGAGATGAGAAGGTAGAGCATCAAAGTGAAGATGGTTTGCAGTAAAATAAATTACAAGAATATAAACGCAAACCGATTTATAGTGGTTCGGTTATATGACCTACGTCCACTCCCGATTCTTCTTCGCTTGAGGCCACCGGCTTTCCACTAGCTATCCTCAACGGGTGAGGATGAACTCCCTTATAACACCTCTTCTTTTGACGGGCTTAGGAGGTAACCCTTACAAGGCCTCTTACCCCTCTCTTGGACTAGAACACACTTAAAGCTTAGAGGGAAGATTTTGATAAGAGTTTTTCCATTTTCTTTCTCAGTTCTAGACCCCCTTTTAACCATGAATGAGAGGGATATTTATAGACCTCAAGAGGATTCAAATTTGGAGCCCAAATTTGAAACACTTTCGTTTTTCCTAGTGTTGTTGGTGCCCTTGCTTTGTCGGTGGCGGTGCCACACTTTGTCGCTGGCGGTGCACCGCCTGTGCTCTCGGGACCTTTGGGCGATGCCACTACCCAGCCTGTGCTCTCGGGTCCTAGGTGGTGCCACTGCCCAGCCTAGGTGGTGCCACCGCCCGGGCATTTTCAGCTCACTGGTTAGGCCTTAAACTCGGCTCAAACCAATCCGAAACAAGGTCCAATTGGCCCCTACTTGGGCTATAGGATTAACACCTAATCTTAACCCAAATTAATATGTTAACTATAAAATTAAAGATATTTCCTAAGCTATTACAAAGTCTGATAAGTCAATACTTATTCCGACGAGCTTCCGACGAACTTCCGACGGTCTTCCGACGAACCCTCGGAAACCATTCTACGGACTCCCGGTAAGCTCCTAGACTTCACGATAATCTTGGCGAGTTCCAACGAGCTTCTTTGGCAAGCTCTGATCTTTCTTGGCAAGCTCCGTGAACTTCTGACGAACCTTCTGGTGAACTTTCGAAAACCCCTTCAGCAAGCTCCCTACTCATTCTCGACCAGTTCTGACAGCACTCCCAACGAATCTTCGGACTTCCATTTTACTCTCAAACTCCCAACGATCCATCATACTTGTCTTCCGGTACTTTGTTTCGCTTTACATCTTCATCGTTATCATAGTTAATCTTGCACACACACAAATAAAAACTCTACTTCGATCTAGACAGTTATTACAATGCGAATTGACATTCAGTTGCCCGGCATGTCATTGGTTGGTGCTTCATCTAATTCTTCGATGCTTCATCCTCTCTTACGGCTTGTTTCCCAATCGGCGGTTGATCTCTGCAACCCCGATATCCTTGGCGTAACTCCACTCTTGGCCTGATGCCCAATGCCCGAAGCCTTCTATCGATTGTCGACCGGACCTCCGGGTCGACATCCAATATCATGACGTGATCACCCGGTGCAACGTCAATTCCTCCAGCGTCAATTGTCTAATCCTGATTGATAGTAAACCTATGTCACTCAAAATGCAGTTAGATCACAAAACATAATTAATTAGTTTCATTATCAAAATCTGAGATTCAACAATAAGCACTCCCGGTATCCAATACCTATGTGTTATCATAAGATTCTGACAAATAGAGACTGATCATGAATGTACCTGAAGCTTCTCCAAACTTCTGTTTCACCCTCTTTGTAAGGTACTCTTTGCAGTTCCTCTTTCAGTGCCCATTTTTGCTATAGTGGAAGCACTGGCCTTTGTCCTTTGTTAGGTCTTTCTTGGCAATATTTGTCTTACCCATTTTGCCTTTCCCCTTGCCCTTCTTAAGGAACTTCTCAACCTTCCTTTTCTTTCTGGTCTCACGAGCATAGAGAACTGACTTTTCTTTCTTGATGGTGCTCTTTGCTTCTCTCAACATATTGAGGAGCTCTGGGAGGGTCACCTCAAGCTTGTTCATATTAAAATTTATTATAAACTGAGAAAAGGAATCTGGTAGGGACTGAAGCACAAGATCCATACACAGGTTATCCTCTAGGACCATTCCTAGACCTGTGAGTTTCTCGATCCACTCAATCATCTTAAAGATATGGTTCCGAACCGGTGTCCCCTCAGTCATCCCAGCACAGAAAAGATCGTTGATATCTTATATCGCTAAGTTCTTCCCTATTCCACAAATAGTTTACGGAGATACAAGAGTATGGAATTAGCATCTATATTTTTATGCTGTCTCTGTAACTCAGTAGTTATAGAGGCCAACATATAATACTAAACGATCTTATTCTCACTTGCCCCTTTATCGGGCGTAGGGATCATTGTATCAAGGACGTATGCGATTTTCTCCACCGTGAGAACGATTCTCAGATTACGAAGTCAATCCGTATAATTTGGACCAGTGAGGCGGTTAGCATCAAGTATGCCACTAAAGGATTTGAAAGTGACATTTTTCTAAAATTAAAGATGTTGCAGAATTAAATAACATACAGACTTTGCAAAAATTAAACAGTTAAGATAAGAACCTCTATCTCAATGTATTCCCACTAATTTTTCGCGAGACACATAACACCCTCCAGTATGTGAATCGGAGACCCCCGGTAGATCTCTAGTGAGGATCGGGATCCAATCGGCATCTTAACGTAATCTCGAGAGACTCGACCAATCACGTTAAGCCCGTAAAGGTAGAAAACTCTTGCTAATCACAACTCGTGATTCCTGTCCTGTTCGGCCTCCGAACCACCATGGTCTCGAGGGACTCGACTAACAATGAAGTTCAGTTAAGTCATCACCATCGTTACAAGATGAGTCTGATTTGATGATATACTCTCGAGGGACTCGACCAAGCATATCATGTCCTCAAGTCACCGGTTGTTAGGGATCGAGCAGCACTAAGAGGGGGGGATAAATTAGTGCAGCGGTAAAGAATGATAGATTTTTGATGATTTAAACAATTTCAGAAACTTCATATGATAAAAATCATATTTTTGACTAAAACTGATTCCGATTAAAGCATAATGAAAAGTGCTTAAATTAGGGAGTGTTTAGAGAGGAAGAAGGCAGTGATAAGTAAGTTGAGCATCGAAGAAAATATGGTTTGCAGAAAGGTAAATGCAAGAACATAAACGCAAACCATTTTTATAGTGGTTCGGTCATCCGACCGACATCCACTCCCAATTCCTCTTCGCTTGAGGCCACCGGCTTTCCACTAGTTGCCTTCCTTCCAACAGATGAAGACAAACTCCCTTTTACAAACTCTGTTTAGAAAGCTTCCTTCAACACCTCTCTTAAGAACACTTCTAAACTTTGGAGGAGGGACTTCTACTTCAAATAATAGAGTTTTCCCTTAGTTTTCTTATACACTTCTTGCTCTCCAAGCAAGAACTTCTGGGGTATTTATAGACCCCAAGAGGATTCAAATTTAGAGCTCAAATTTAGAGCTCAAATTCAAAACCTCGAACTTGCATTCATTCTAGCTGATGTGGCAAGTGCCACCACCTTGACTTTTCGGCCTCTGGCGGTGCCACCACCCAAAGACTTTTCAAAGACTCGGTTTGGGCCTAAAACTCAGCCCAAACCGGTCCAAATCAAGGCCAAATTAGCTGAAACTTGATTTATAGGATTAACACCTAATCCTAAACCAAATTACATGCTAACTATGAATTTAAAGATATTTTCTAAGCTATTACAAAGTCTGACAAGTCAAGACTTCTTTTGGCAAGCTTCCGGCAAACTTCCAATGGTCTTTTGACGAACCCTCAGAAACCATTCTGTGGACTCTTGGCAAGCTCCCGGACTTCATGATGATCTTGGCGAGTTCCAATGAGCCTCATTGGCAAGCTCTGATCTTTCTTGGCAAGCTCCGTAAACTTCCGATGAACCTTCTGGTGAACTTTCGAAAACCTTTTGGCAAGCTCCCTACTCGTTCTCAGTTGGCTCCGGCAACACTCCCAACAAATCTTCAGACTACCGTCGAACTCTCGAACTCCCAATGATCCATCCCACTTATCTTCTGGCACTTTGTTTCACTTTACGTCTTCATCATCATCATAGTTAATCCTACACATACATAAACAAAACTCTACTTCGATCTATACAGTTATTACTGTTGAAATGAATTGAAAAGAATAATGGATTGATCAATGCAGCTTGACAAAGCCTTATTTATACATAGGAAGAGAGGAGGAAGAGAGGATTTTCCTCAATCAAGTCACCGAGATTTCCTCGTGCGGTTGAGGAAATCTTATCTATTAACATGCCCCGCAAGATCAAGCTCTGTCAAGACACGATCTTGGACCGATGTAATGAAAATAATTTAGCGAGAGACTTCGTAAGTGAGTCTGCTAGTTGATCAAGTAACGTGAGAAACACGTAGTTGATGTTTGATAACTTGATCTAAATGCGAAGTGGAAGTCAATGGCAATATGCTTCATGCGTGAGTGAAATCTTTGGATTGGCACATAAATAGGTAGCTCAATATTATCGCAGTATATTGTAGGAGGACAGTAGAGTTGACGTTGAGTTCCTTGAGCAGATTTGTGATCCAATTTAAGTAGTAGCCATGGCAATGGCACAGTATTAACCGATTGTGGATCGGGCAAGCTGTCTTTTGTTTCTTAGAACTCTAAGCGATTGGATTAGAGAAATATAATATGCCCAGAACGTGGATGTTCTATCATCATAATTTCAAAGATCAAGAAAGGCATGAAGTTGAAGCGAGGTGTGTTTGCGGAAAAAGAGGCCATGATTTAGAGTCCCCTTAAGATACAAAATTCGTTTTGACCGTTGAGACCAATGTATTGTAGATGGTCGATGCATGAATTGTGACAATTTATTGATTGCAAATGAAAGCGTGTGAGAGCCAAGTATTGTAGGGAGCCAAGTACTTGCCGGTATTGAGTAGAGTCCGTAGCGGGACTTCCATCACAAAGTTTTAGTGACTCACTAGTAGAGAGGGAGTGGCAACCTCTTTAGCATCCTGCATATTTGTCTTTGATAATAAATCTTGAATATACTTTCTCTGTGATAGAAAAAAGACTGAAGAGGTGAATGTAGCTTCCACTCCTAGAAAGTAGCTCAAGGTACCTAGATCTTTGAGAGAGAACCGAATGGCTAGTTGCTTTAAGAATGTCCGGATTTCAAAAGATTATTTCTGTGACAACAATATCATCTACATACACCAAAAGATATATAGTGTTTTCATGATGTTGTCGTAGGAATAACGAGGTATCGATTTGGAATTGAGAAAACCCATTGATGTTAAAAATGTGCCAAGTTCATTATACCAGGCTCTTGGAGCTTGGCGAAGTCCATAAATAGCCTTTTTAGTTTGAGACATGCCTTGGATATTGTGGATGAACAAAGCCAGGGGTTCTTTGCATGAAACATCTTGAGATAGAGTCCCTGTAAAAGGCATTGTTAACATCCAATTGTCGTATATGCTGACCTTTTGAGATAGCCAAGCTCAAGATAAGCCGTATTGTTGTTGGTTTGACAACCGGGCTGAATGTCTCTGTGAAGTCAACACCAGGTCGTTGATGAAACCCTTTGGCAACTAGGCGTGCTTTATATCTAGCAATAGATCCATCGGGTTCAGCTTAATTCGAAATAGATGATGTTTTGTGTGTGAGAAGAGGGAACTAAGGTCCATGTAGAGTTATGAAGAAGAGCATCATATTCTTCACACATTGCTTTACGCCAAAGATGTGGAGATTTTGCGCTTGATTTGGGTTCGACTTCAAGGAAGAGTTTGTTGTGGCATGTAGATCGAGAACTTGGCGTGGTTTAACAATACCACTTTTGGAGCGTGTTATCATATGATGACTAGAGCTCACTGAAGTGGTAGGTTGAGTTGTTGGCATAGTCGGTGGTGAGGCATTGAGATCAAGTGGACTAGTCTGCTATACTTCAACAACACACATGATGATGTGGTGAGGGTATTGGTGAAGAGGGGATTGGAGGGATAGGTAGGAGGTGTTGAGCAGGAGGAGTGTCTTGACCGGGAGGGTTAGGATTGGATGGTGTTGTGGGAGGTTCATGTGACGGGGTTGAGGAGATGCTCAGTGATGTGTGTTTGTCGGAGTAGCTTGCATGGTAGAGTACTCATGATTTTGAAAAGGAAAAGAAGACTCCACAAAAATAACATGACGTGACCAAAGACTTTTTGGGTGTGTGGCTCATAGCAACGAAAAGCATTATATTCAAGAGAGTATCAATAAAAATACAGGGCTTAGATCGCGGTGTAAGCTTATGTGAGGCATAAGGGCGTAGCCACGGATAACATAGACAACCAAAGACTTTGAGTTTGTGAAAGTTTGGAGGCTTGTGGAATAGTTTCTCAAATGGTGATTTGGATCCTCTGAATTTTGTTGAGCAACAGCGGACAATGGAGAAGCGTCGATGTAACCTATAAGGTCATATCCAAATAGAAGATTAGAAAATTGAGCACGCCAAGATGCATAATTTCCGCTTGGATAACTTGAAAGGAATGAGTAAGCATTGATAGTGATGAGGCTTGGAGATTGAAGCGCTATTGTTCCTGCAGAACAATGACCGAGTATAGGAAGTAGATGATGAAGTCATTTGATGATACGATGGCGTCGGCTTCGATGGGTCGTAAGGAACTTCACCCCACCCTTGATTTGCTTTATGCGAGAATGGGCGTCGAAGACTCAACAGGTCGCGATCGCACCGATTCGATGGAGTTTGGCGACGAGAGGAGATCGATGGACTCTGTTTGCGTCACAACGCTCGTTGCGGTGGTTTGAAGCGCCTCCGTCGAAAGAATGGCGAGGTGGTGCGCCTCGTCTCACTTCCCACTGTTGGTCGGCGAGAGAGTGTTGCGAGCTCTGGGAAAAATGGGAAAGGATTCCCTTGCCTCTGTTCCCAGCCCCACCGCCACTCCTTGATTCCACGTCGGCAGAGTGCTCGCTCTGCCGAAAGAAAGGGGCCGGTAGCGGTGATGGACGACGCCGCAGAGAGAGCTTCTGCGGCCGCGCACTGGCGGCGATCTCGCAGATGCTGGCGGATGCAGATCCGCACGAAGGTAGGGTGCGAGAGTGAGTGCTCACTGCCGAGAAAATCTGGCGGTGGTCACGCCGCCGAGAGCCTTGGGCGGCGAAGATCTGGCGGATGCTGAGATCCGCACGAGTGGTGGTCGATCCGGATCGAGAGGATGTCCTGCCGGAAGAAAAAAAAAAGCAGTCGCGGCGCTCGACTTCACAAATCTCGAAAGAGAACTTCGGGCCGCTCGGGAAGCGAAAACAGATCGTAGGGGCTCCAGGGGGAGAAAGGGCCTCGGTTGTCAGGAACTCGGGGGGCGCCGAAGGAGCAAAGAACAGGGCTAGCGATCACCTATTGGAGCACTCCATCGATCTTTGAGGTAGCGATCGGTGGGAGAAGGAACAGCCCATGGAAGCAGAGGAAGCAAGGGCGGAGTCACGCTCGTCGGCGAGAGAAAGGAGGACTTCCTGGGCCGAGGAAGCGAGAGGAAGCAAGGGGCGGAGTCCACGCTCGTCGGCAGCAATGAGAGAAAGGAGGACTTCTGAGCCGAGGAAGCAGAGGAAGCAAGGGGCGGAGTCCACGCTTGTCGGCAGCGAGAGAAAGGAGGACTTCCAGCATACATTTGCAATGGCAAAAGCGACAAGAAGAAGAGAATTTGCTCTATCGCTCTGATACCATGTTGAAATGAATTGAAAAGAATAATGGATTGATCAATGCAGCTTGACAAAGCCTTATTTATACATAGGAAGAGAGGAGGAAGAGAGGATTTTCCTCAACCGTCTACCGAGATTTCCTCGTGCGGTTGAGGAAATCTTATCTATTAACAATTACAACGCGAATTGACATTCAGTTGCCCGGCACATCATTGGTCAGTGCTTTGTCCGATTCTTCAGCACATAGTCCTCTCTTGCGATCTGTTACCCAATCGACGATTGACCTTCTCAACCCCGATATCCTTGGTGCAATACGCTCTTCTTGGCCCGATGCCCGACATACGAAGCCTTCTGCCGATTATCGACCGAACCTCCGGCTCGATATCCAATATCCTGACATGATCACCCTACGCAATGTCAATTCCTCCAGTGTCAACTATCTAATCTTGATCGATAGTAGACCTACGTAACTCAAAACATAGTTAGACAATAAACCACAATCAATTAGTTTTATCATCAAAATCTGAGATTCAACAATCTCCCCCTTTTTGATGATGACAACTAATTGATGACTAACAGAGTTAACCAAAACTCCCCGGAGTTTAACATAAACTCCCCCTATCAGTATGTCATTGATATAACACTTGGATTATCCCAAATCCAAGAAACATGTATTATTTATGTTAAGAGAATCAAACCAAATCATCATATAAATATATAAAATATTCAATTCAATGCATGAAGTCATCAATCTACTTCTCCCCCTATGTCATCAACAAAAAGGAGAAGTTGCATCGTAGCTAGTTTTCAAGGATATGCAAATTTATAATCATACTAGCTATCAATCAAGATATTCAACATACATCACTTTAAAACATTCAATCATAGCAAGTTTTTAAATTCTTTCAAAAGATAAGCAATATAGCAATTTTTCATCACTTGCTTCTTATGTAAGTTTGCACTTTGCTTTTGTAGCATGCTAGCAACTTTTGAAATGTTTATGATAGGATGCTCCTTTATTTCAATGATCGAGCTAGCAAATTTTTCATTGAAGGTTCAAGCTAGCAAAAACTTTCTCCCCCTTTGTTTTTGTCAAAAAGAAGGGAGGATCAAATATGATGATATAAACATTTCATATAAGTTTGCATAAAAAAAAGTTTACATCAATCTTCAAATCATGATATAAATATATCAATATAATGGATCAAGTCATGATTCGTGATTCATCATAAAAGTTATCAAGAAGAACACAATTTCTTTTACTTCAATATTCAAATCATGACAAGTGATACATATCAAAATTCTACATGAATATTTCAATCATCAAGTCATGAATCATACAAAGACGTATTGAAGCATAGGAGAAAACAAAATCGATTTAAGCATGCAATCAAGTTCAAGTCATGGATACCAATGCTAGCATATTTTGCATGTATTTTTATGTCATGATAAAAAGAATAAATCAATGATTCAATCATATCATGTAATGAAGTCAAAAGACATGAAGTTATCAAAATCATGAATTTATAAAGATTCAAATATTGAGTTTCAAGAAATCATAATCATGATTCACAAATATTTTCTTTAGCATCAATTTTCAATTCATGATAAAGGGTATACAATCAAGAATCATGATGCATAAAAACATATCATTCTCATAGATCAAGTCATGATTCATTAATTCATCATAAGGTAAATTTCTTTTATATCAACTTTTCAATTGCCAAGGCATACAAGCCAAAGAATTTTTGTCATTTCTATATCATGAAAGATATGATGTCAAGGCTCATGATTCATTTGATAGTAAAAGCAACAACTTGATTTATGTATGGTAGATCTAAATTCATCATGAATCATAAAAATAATTTCAAGTATCACTTATCAAGATATCAAGATTTGGATTGTGATAAAGCTCATTCAAGTTCGAATCATCAAAATCATTAACATAGTTTATGAGATTCACAAATGACATAAACTTGAATTGTTCTCCTCTTTGGTAAATGATAAAAAGAAACAATCATAAAGGAAAAGATTTTGATTTCCATAAAAGAATGTCTCAAGTCAAGAGTTCTAGAAATCAAAGTCATGATTCATAAACCTTATTCACTTCATCAAGATCATTCTTACGAGATTCATAAATGACATAGATAGACTTGAATAAAACTTATCATCAAAACCATTTTCATAGATCAAGAGATTCACATAAATGAGTTCATTAATCTTGATTAGATTGAAAATTTAGCACATCATCAAAGTCTCACTCATAATTCAAGTGATTCACAAAATATCATAAATGAATTTATCACTTGTCTTTCATGAAAAATCGAAAACTTTGGAGAAAGAGAGATGTTCAAGAAACATGCATTTCTCTTTTGATGATTTTCATTTATTTTATATAAACATGTCTTTGTCTTTTTATGCCAAATCAAAATAAGTATTTAAAAAACGAAAGATAACCTTTATTATAAAAATCATCAAGACAAAAATATAATACATTATTTCAAGATATGAGATTCAATTTATCATGATAATGTGTTTCATTTTAAGTTATTTATTTCATATAAGTGTACTTATGTTTCAAAAGATGAGTATCAAAATTTAAAACCAAAACATGAGTTTGTCATCAAGATATAACAACTTCAAGTCCTCATGATATCATAAAATTTATTAAGCATGACAATAAACTTTTAACATTTTCATTTTATCATTATCAATGATGATTTCATAAGGTATATTCAAATAATTTCATGAAAGCCATCATCATATAACTTTGAAATACAAGTTGTCATTAAAGCCATCAAGATCAAATGCATCAAAAATATTTCATACGAAAATTTTATTAAGAGCAATGGAGATGGTTTATATGTAAGCATGCTCTTGTCATTTTCTACTAGATTCATGTATCATTGTATAGATCCCAAAAGTAAGTTTCAAGAGAAATTATTTAAACCAAACGCATGATACACTCATTTATTTTCAAAATTTTCATCAAGATTATTTTCATGAGATTCACAAGATTGGTAAAGTGAATTTATTAACCTCAATAGGATAGAGAATGAATTTTCATTTCATACAATTGTTTTCATGTGAGCATATTCAAATCTTTTTATGAAAACATGAATCAACAAGATATAAGTTTAGTCATAAACTCGTCAAGACCAAACACATCAAAAATAAAACATCATGATAATACATTTTCAATTTTTATGTGTTTTATTTTATGTGGTTGATCTCATGTAAGCATGTTCACATTTTCACACAAAGGCCAAGCATCATATAAATTTGAAAAACAATTCTCATCATGAAAAACCATCAAGTCCAAATATAACACAAGGCAACATCAAAACCACATTTCTTTCATTTTGAAAATTTGTGGGTTAGGTCTTTTAGTTTTGAAATTGATTTCATGAAGATATGCATCATCTAAAAACTTCATCATAAAAAAATTTAAGAGCCATTAATCCATGATAGAGATTTTCAAATCATGATATTATAAAAATTATTATCAAAATATTTTCAAGAATAACATATAGTTGATGTATAATCATTATTATAAATCATTCAATCATCATTCATAATGTTGCATACACCATTCAAAAATTTTACTTTTCAAAAGTACTAGAAAGAAAAGCATGTCATAATTTTTTAAAACATTTTTTAATTTCCAAAAATACAAGAAAAGCATGAAAAAATTCCTACTAACTAAGTTAAGCATTCATGAAAAGTTTAAGTAATTTCATAATAAGGTAAAAGCATTTCGGGTGAGTTACTTACCTCATTGTCGAAAACCGTCAAAGCCCAATTCACCATTTCACCTTTGGAAGTTTTTAATTCATCCTTGGGTGCCTTCTTCTTCTTTGGCCTCTTTCTCCATTCAAGTTCATATATATTTTTTAATTTTTATTTAATGAACTTGTTAAGATTCATTAAAAGTTTAAGGTTCTCAACAATGTTCTCATCACTTGAGTTATAACTCAAGTGGCATTCATTTGTCCAATGTTTCAAATCCTTTCTGTTCTTTGGAAGGTGGTTCAAGTGTTCATCGAGTTCATTATGTTCCAAGAATGTCATTTCATAGGTCATCAAAGACCCAATGAGTTCTTCAAGAGATAAGTCATTTAAATTTTTAGCTTCTTGTATAGCCGTTACTTTTGGATCCCAACTCTTTAGGAG
The DNA here is from genome assembly GCA_024322285.1 of Musa beccarii. Classification (NCBI taxonomy): domain Eukaryota; kingdom Viridiplantae; phylum Streptophyta; class Magnoliopsida; order Zingiberales; family Musaceae; genus Musa; species Musa beccarii. The sequence continues at coordinate 77,850,861 of CM044395.1, forward strand.
GGATCTTAAAATCTTGTTAGTGAGTTCAAAGTTCGAAAAATATTTACCAAGACTTTTCAAGCTATTGACGACATCCGTGAAGCGGGTGTACATATCGCCAATAGTTTCGCTTGGTGTCATTCGGAAGACCTCAAAATCATGCAATAAGAGGTTTACTTTCGAGTCTTTAACCCTACTAGTTCCCTTGTGCGTGATTTCAAGTGTCCACCAAATATCGAAAGTCATTTCACACATTGAAATCCGATTAAATTCAGTTTTTAGCTAAAGAACAATATAAGACATTTATAGCCTTTGCATTTAAAGAAAATGATCTTTTCTTCAAATCTGACCATTCGTTAATTGGTTTAGAGAAAAGTTGAAATCCATTTTCAATAATGTTCCATAAGTTTAAATCAAGAGAAATCAAGAAAACTCTTATTCGAGTTTTCCAATATGTGTAGTCCGAACCGTTAAAGAACGGTAGACGAAAAATCGAAAAGCCCACTTGAAATCCATTTAGAGCCATTTCTCATGAGTGTAAATCCGAAAGAGAAAGAACGTGGCTCTGATACCAATTATTAGGGATCGAGCGGCACTAAGAGGGGGGGTGAATTAGTGCAGTGGTAAAGAACAATAGATTTTCGATGATTTAAACAAGTTCGAAAACTTCATACGATAAAAAATACGTTTTTGACTAAAATCGATTCTGATTAAAACATAATGGAAAGTGCTTAAAGTAGGGAGTGTTTAGAGAGGAAGAAGGCAGTGATAAGTAAGTTGAGCAGCGAAGAAAATACGATTTGTAGAAAGGTAAATATAAGAACATAAATGTAAATCATTTTTATTGTGGTTCGGTCATCCGACCTACATCCACTCTCAATTCCTCTTCGCTTGAGGCCACCGGCTTTCCACTAGCTGCCTTCCTTCCAACGGGCGAAGACAAACTCCCTTTTACAAACTCTGTTACAAAGCTTCCCTCAACACCTCTCTTAAGAACACTTCTAAACTTTGGAGGAGGGACTTCTACTTCAAATGATAGAGTTTTCCCTTAGTTTTCTTGCACACTTCTTGCTCTCTAAGCAAGAACTTCTAGGGTATTTATAGACCCCAAGAGGATTCAAATTTGGAGCCCAAATTTGAAATTCCTCGAACTTCGGCATTCTGGCGATACTGGGCGGTGCCACCACCCAGCTTGGGGCTGTTCCACCACCCAGCTTTCGGCCTCTGGGCAGTGCCACCGCCCGGCACTTTTCAGCACTCTGGTTTGGGCCTAAAACTCGGCCCAAACCGGTCCAAATCAAGGCCAAATTGGTCGAAACTTGGTTTATAGGATTAACACCTAATCCTAAACTAAATTACATACTAACTATGAATTTAAAGACATTTTTTAGGCTATTACAAAGTCCAACAAGTCAAGACTTCTTCCAGCGAGCTTCCGGCAAACTTCTGACAGTCTTTCGACGAACTCTCGGAAATCATTCTGCGGACTCCTGGCAAGCTTTCGGACTTCATGATGATCTTGACGAGTTCCAATGAGCTTCATTGGCAAGCTCCGATCTTTCTTGGCAAGCTCCGTGACCTTCCGATGAACCTTCTGGTGAACTTCTGAAAACCCTTTGGCAAGTTCCCTACTCGTTCTCGGCTGGTTCCGGTAACACTCCCAATGAATCTTCGAACTTCCATCGAACTCTCGAACTCCCAATGATCCATCCCACTTGTCTTCTAGCACTTTGTTTCGCTTTACGTCTTCATCATCATCGTAGTTAATCCTACACATATACAAACAAAACTCTACTTCGATCTAGACAGTTATTACAACACGAATTGACATTCAGTTGCCCAGCACATCATTGGTCGGTGCTTCATCTGATTCTTCGGCACATCGTCCTCTCTTGCGATCCGTTACCCAATCGGAGGTTGAGCTCCGTAACCCCGATATCCTTGGCGCAACATACTCTTTTTGGCCCGATGCCCGACGTACGAAGCCTTCTGCCGATTGTCGATCGAACCTTTGACTTGACATCCAATATCCTGATGTGATCACCTAACGCAACATCAATTCCTCCATCATCAACTGTCTAATCCTGATCGATAGTAGACTTGTGTAACTCAAAACGTAGTTAGCCAACAAACCATAATCAATTAGTTTCATCATCAAAATCCTAGAATCAATATCGGTGATATCTCTATATCATAGATAAGATAGCAAAACACAATATAGGCGAGTCTCAAGGGACTCAACCAATTCAACCTATATCGGGAATCGGTTCCTACCTATAACGATGGAAGGCCACGTGGGTCAATTTAATTGTCTCACGTTTATCGACTTAATATGATTAATAGAGGAGATTTTTGATTTGGTCTCCTAACATAATATGTTATACACATACATATTTAATATATATATATATATCTACATCGCATGCAAATATATATATACATATCTAGTAGGTGTATAATCAATCACACATCACATGAGCAATCACAACAGATGATCATGGACCACATCCTAATGTGATTAGGCCTGAGCTAGTGGGCCCAGTCACTCACATCAAGACCTATGTGTGCATCGACGCATCTCCATGCCCTGTGATCATCCATCTCGTTTTGTCGGTTCCATCGACATCTCAACACATCTCCATGCATCGGATCGTCCGTCTCGACCACGTGGGTCCTGCTATTGCTTGCACACTCTTGCTGCACCTCCTCATGTAATTATAATAAATTACAAGCACGCATGTCCGACAATAAACGAGAAAAATATAGGCTCGTAGGCCCCAATAATAATAATCATATATACACACATCATATCACACGGTCCATGATCATCTGTCCACATCATACATCACATGTATATGTTATTATATAGGACTATTAGATAAATAATAATAGTTAATTAAATATTTTAATTAACTAATATTTTTTTGAAATCAGGAAAATATAAGAAATTTTTAGAATTCTCAAGGGTATTTTGGTCATTTGGCTAGAAAGGATAAAATTGAAATTTTTAAAATTATGAGGGGTATTTTGGTCATTTTATCAAAAGGGACAAAAATAAAAAAAATTAAAATTTCGAGGGGTAAAACTATCTTTTGCTCGAAAACCCTAATCCTTGACTTTTGCATGTTGCGTTGCAACCGCCACCGCCACCACCCTGCCAGCGGCGGCCATGCGCGCGGAGGGGGGGGTGGGTGGTGGGGTGCGGGGGCACCACGACTCCCATGCCCCGCCATAGCAGGCGGGCGCAATGCCCGCAGGCGCTGCCTCTTGCAAGCGACCGCCACCCCCCACTAGGGTCGCCCTTACGGGCGCAGAGCCCACGAGTGCTCCCCGCCCATGCGGGCAGGCAGCCTCGTAAGGCCTGTTGCTGCAAGTGGGCTACCGGCCATCTGTCGCCTGCAACCAACCTGCGGGCCCCTTATCCGCAGCCGCCGTCGCTACCATTGCAGGCAGCAAAGCTGCAAGCAGACATGCGGCTGCTGTGCGAGCGCAACAAGGGCAGCAACACTTGCTGCCCTTCCTCGCCTTTTGCGCTAATGATTTTGATGATAAAAACTATTCTAAATCATAACACACGAAGTTTAAGATCCGATCTTCGCATGAACAACCTGGCTCTGATACCACTGTTGAGAAATCCAAGGGGGCGACATCTCATGTGCAGTTTTAGAATAGAAAAAACAAAAACCTTGGATTTTCATGAAAGGTTTCGTCATCGTATGAAGATCGGTACGTTTAAAAAATCAATCCACAAAAACTGCATATGTAAAAGAAAGATACCTAGGGAGATCGTATATCCTTGAATCCTTGCAAATCTATAGGAGAGGATGAAGAAGGTCAAGTGTCCTCCTCTCTAGCGGTATCCACATGATAGGGATTGCGACGATGCTCCTCTCTTGGGCAGAGGAGATCGTATTTTACACATTCTTGCTATGTTTGACATAGTTTTTAGATCTAAAAAGCACCTTATCTTGTTGTTGAAAGGTGCTTTAGTGCAGTTTGTTAATGTCAAATTTGTTAGCGTAAATGAAGCAAAGAGGGCAGCAACTGTTATTGCCGGGTGGATTGACCGAAGGTAGTATGCATACAAGAGTTACGAAGGAGCTACTTGGCCGTCGAGGAAGCATTTGCGGGCAAGCCACCAACGGGCAGAGTACACAACATCAGCTAGTGATCCTCTGCCCACAAGGGCGATGCTTGGCCGTATAGGCGGTCGCTTGCGGGCTGGCTGCCTTGCACGAGGCAGCCACCTGCACGTGAGGTGGTAGCCACCTGCACACGAGGTGACAGTCACCTGTGCATGAGAGGTGACGGCCGTAATAGGTTACTATTGCTTATACACAAGGCAGCAACTACAAAGGTTCACGATCGCCATTACACGAGGCAACAAGCCTACGCCACACCAGCGTTGCATTGGCGGTCACCTGCATGCGAGGTAGCAATCACAACAAGTTGTGTTCATCGCACTGATGCCGCATTGGTGCCCGCCAGCGGCGAGGCGACAACCACAATGATTGTGCCCGTCGCACTACTGCCTGCTAGTGTGAGGTGGCAACCATAAGAAGTTGAGGCCACAGCATTAGCGCCTGGCAACAGGAAGGCGATAACCATAAGAAGTTATGGCTGTCGTAAAATAGGATTAGGGTTTTTGGATAAAAGGATAATTTTGCTCCTTTGAAATTCAAAAATTCATAGTTTGTCTTATTGGGAAATCCAAGGGGGCAACATCTCATGCGCAGCGGAAGAATAGAAAAAATAAAAACCTTAGATTTCCATGAAAGGTTCCGTCATCATGCGAAGATTAGTGTGTTTAAAAAACCAATCCGTGAAAACTGCATATATAAACGAAAGATACCTAGGGAGATCGTATATCCCTGAATCCTTGCAGATCTGTAGGAGAGGATGAAGAAGGTCAAGCGTCCTCCTCTCTAGCGGTATTTACACTGCAAGGACTGCGATGATGCTCCTCTCTTGGGCAGAGGAGAATAGAAGATGGCTACTGAGAGAACCCCAGCCTATGGGACTTAAATTCCCTCCTATTTATAGAGGCCCCATGTAAACCCTAATGGATCCTACCCTATTGGATATTGAATCTCTATCCAATTACCCAAGCCTCTCAGATTAATGGGTCTCTACCTAATAATATCTTATTAGCTCTTATTAGATCTCATATTATGATCCAATAATTTAGGGACTTATTAGATATCCAATAAGATAGGGGCTCCGATGGATATCTCATATCCGAACCTCTACTTGTCGCAACACCTACCATATGTGTGTGACCGTCTAGGCCCAATGTCGACCTGGCCATGAGTCATACTTATCAGAACTCTTTCTGACTTAGTGAATTATTATCTTCATAATAATTCACCCGACTCATCGACTACGGATGTACTAGGCCACTACGCTGTAGTCCCCAGACAATACAAGGGAATTCAATCTTTTGGACCTATTTATCCTTAGTTACAATACATTTATAGTCCCTCATCCATCTAATATTCCAGAGACCCTATACCGAGCATGGTGCTGTCAGGCCCATACGGTCTCTCCTCAAGTCTCGCTCTTATCGGATTCTCCGGGAGAACTCTTTCTCTCTTAATCCGAATAACCTTGGCCAAGAATTTATTCGAGCAAGAATACATGGGATATTTCTCTCATGATACCGAGAGCGGATGATCCTCTATTGATACTCAATAGCTCTCGTAAGGTTGGCTACCACTCCCAATAACCGGTTATACTAGATCTGGAACTTCCAAACCTATAAGTCTAGTATCAAAGAGTGGAGTACTCATATAGGACATCCTTGATATCTCAAGTCTAAAGACCAGATATACTACTAGGACTATGGAATCGCTGTCTGACGTGAGGTATCAATAATCATCCAGCATTCTGTAAGTGAATTAATTAGTGAACTCATTCTCTAATAAGCACCTGTACTGTATCCTTAGTGTCTCTACACGAGTAGCTATGAGACCAGCCACCTCCATCATATGGATGGGTATACAGCACACTAGTATATCCGGTTATCTTGATGTCCCTCTCGAGTAACTTATAATTGGGATTATTTAGGGTCTGTGTTTAAAGGTGAATCGATCTCATTATCGTGATCTCATCATGATCCGATTCTCATTACATAGATCCAAGGACATCACAATATATGCAGTATGCAAGATAAAATGATAAAATACCTAATAATAAGCAAAAGAAAAAGTGCATATCAAGTCATAAGTATCATCACTCATGTGATTGGCTTGTAGGGCACCTATAACTAACATGTCTTCTCTATCCAAATTACATAAATACCCTTTAAAATAAAAAATTCTATGTATCTTGAATTTCATAAAATATTAGTTAATTAAAAAGTTTAATTAACTATTATTATTTATCTACTAATCCTATATAATAATATATACATGTAATATATGATGTGGGAGGATGATCCTGGACCGTATGATATATATGTACGTGATTATTATTATTGAGGCCTACGAGCCTCTATTTTTCATTTATTGTTTGGCCTACGTGCTTGTAATTATGTTGTAATTATACGAAGAGGCATGATGAAAGCCTAGAGGTGATAGTAGGACCCTCGAGACCAATTTAGACGATCACGATGCATGGAGATGTGCCGAGGTGCTGGTAGATCCGACGATGATGAGATGGATGATCATCGGGCATGAAGAAGCACCGATGAAACATAGATCATGATGTAAGTGATTAGGCCAATTAACTCGGGTCTGATCATATTAGATTATGGTCTATGATCATTATGTGTACTTGTGCATGTGATTGCTATATACATACTAGATAAGTATATATATATATATATATATTTCCATGCGATGTAAATATATATTAAATATGTATATGTGTGATATGTCATATTAGGAGACCGAATCAAAATCTCCTACTATGATAATATTAAGTCGGTAAGCATGAGATAATTAGATTGATCCACGTGGCCTTCCATTGTTATGGAAGAAATCGAATCCCAACGTAGGTTGAGTTGGTCAAGTCTCTCGAGGCTTACCTATATTATGATTCGAGATCTTGCCTATGACACAGAGATACCATCGGTGACCTGAGGGCATGGTATGTTTAGTTGAGTCACTCGAGGGCATATCATTAAATCATACTCATCTTATAATGATGGTGATGACTTAACTGGATATCATGGTTGGTCGAGTCCCTCAAGACCATGATGGTTCGGAGGCCGAAAAGAACGAGAATCACAAGGAGTTATGATTGGCAAGAGTTGCCTAGTTGTCACGGACTTAGTTGGTTTTGCCTAAGCCATGCGGTACCATTGCGTGTCAATCCGTAAAGGTCAACCTCCCCGATCTCCCGCGATCCCTTAGGACCAGCAAAAGAGAAGACGGGACAACGAAAGCGCTTCACACGGGATCCACAAGCCACTCTTTCAGCAAACACTTTATAGACAATGCAAATTCCAACAATGGACATCACAAGCTCAGAACGATTGCACAACAAAGGCATAAATTGGTCTACTACAGATCGAATTCTAGTACAAGAATGCACTCGATGCAAACTTTATGTACAAGCCTACAATGGCTACAAAACTCGCTCAAATGGGGCATTTTACCTTTGGCAAGCCCTTTACAAGCTTTACATGCTATGACAAACCAAAAGGGACACGGACATGCATAAGCATTACACCGAACAAGCCGTTTACAATTTATCCGTGACATTCTCCCCCACTTATTCCTTCGACATCCTCGTCGAAGCCTTTGCTGACGCTGCAACTTCTTTTCTTTGTTGGATCTTCGATCTTCTGCTCCTACTGCGATGCACCCCTTGGCTCCCAATTGTTCTCCCCTTGTTGTTGTTGAGTCGTCGAACTTTAATCCACCATGCTGCTTCAACTCGCCAATAACTCTGACTCTGGTGTGGGGTTGGCAGAGTTGTGCTGATCCTTGTTGGTTCTTGCGGATTCATCTCGCAACCTTTAAAGTTTTCAGGTCCTTCCTCCGTAAAATTTGCCCATCGAATCTTCTTCCACTTAGTTGTCTTGCCCAAGTAGGCTCGTATCACTTTCGCTTTCGATTGACATTCAATTGGGAAATGAAGTGGATAATCTACTCTTAGTAGCACTGATCACCGTTGGTGAGGACTTGACAACTGTTGTCTTCCATTAGTCTCTTCGAAGGGTTTTTGAATTTGTGCAGAGCTCCTATGCTAGATAACTAAGAGAGCTGGGGTACTCGGTTTTGCCCATTCTCTTGAGAGTTGAGAAGGCAAAGGTTACTTGACTTCGCCCGCCTTCTCGAGGTTGTACTTCGTGCGTCAAGCTGGTTACTAGACTTCGCCTGCTCTTAGCACACTTCTGAAGCACTTGAAGTGTTTGCAATCCTTTGCATGAGTCGCTACTATGATTCACCTTCTCATTGCCATTGAACTTCTGGAATGCAAGAAGTTATCACTCCGACTTGGAGTAAGTCTCTGATAGATCTGGTCGCCTTTGGGATTGTACCGCCTTCTCTATCATTTCTGTCGCCAACTCTTCTGAGTAGTAAAGGTGCAACACCGCGTACTGCCTGCTCTGATCCTTGGTCATGCACTCTTGCATCGACCCGAAGTCCTTCACTCATGGCTATCTTGATGGAAAGTCTGTTGGCACCAGTCTTATGAAGTTCTCTAGCCTTCGCCCTTCAGCCTTGTCTTGGTACATGGAGTTTGCCAAAGCATTCTCCTCTTCCATGACCCATATCATGACTAAGTGCTCTCCCTCTATGAGAGCAAGGGACCGATGACTCCCCGGAAGTCCGGTCTCTGCGGTACCCTAGCACTGCATTGCCCATGGCACTACTATCCGTTGTCTCGTATCTGTGTCCCTTCTTCACGATCGGTAGATCCGCCTTTGCGGCACTACGACACTCCTCTAAGTCCACCTTCAATCTAACCGATGATTGATCTTGTGTAGCTGAGTCTCTCTGGACTCATCATTGCTTCCTTACCCTATTTCGACCACCTGCTTCGATACCTCTGTGTTCTCTAAGCAGTTCCACTTGGTCGTTGGAAAGACAGACTGCAACTCCCATGTATGGCCATCACCATTCATGTTGTAGGGCTTGCACCGCTTCTGTTCTCCTTAGCTTCATTGGTCACAACGTTCGCTTACTCGGCCTTGTCCTCTGACTTGCCAGGCTCCCTTAAGCGAATAAGAGCTCTGAAGCAGTCCAACTCTTCAGCCACTCCGATCATACCTCTGCATGATCTAGTCCCCCTCCATGGGACTCACTAGTACTTGCATATGAACTTCTTCCTCGATAGTGCACAGCCCTCATAAGCTGATATCCAAGGCTTCCATTCAATGCAACATTCTATGCACGCATGGAAGATCCGCCTTTGTGGTACCATGGCATTCACTGCTTGAATCCATAGCCCTTCTTGTCGTCGTGTTGTTTATCGAAATGGAGCTCCCAATCGCGCTCCCAATCATACCTCTGCATGATCTAGTCCCCCCATGGGACTCACTGTGTGTGTCGACTTGCCACGAACCATTTCACCACGATCCGCTACATCATGTCGCCTCTTGGTGACATCTCCTTGCATTCTGATCCCTGTGGTATGAACTTGAACTACGATATCTCCATGTGTGGACTCGGCCAACACATCGCAGGGCCTTAGCCACCTTCAATTCTGTTCGCTCATTTGGCAATCGACCTTCGTCCACCCACTCTTGGGTCACACTCGGACGAAGCCTAGCTCTAGGACAGTCCATCGCCTAGCAGCTTCTCTAAAGTCCCCTGACGTTGCTAAAATTGGTGCACTATTGTCTGGGTCCTGGGACTCTGCCCCTACCAGCATAATCTCCGTTGCGCACCGCTTTCCTCATGGCAACTCGAATAGCAACACTATGGCATATTCTTCAAGAATATCTGCATCTGCATCCTCTTGCCCCGTGCCAAGGCCTTCTAACACCAACTTCGTCACTGCAAGTTGTATCGCCTTAGTTCCTTTGTCAAATGCTTTACCGAGATGATGTGCATATGCCTCGAAGTTCCCTTCATCTTTGGCACCATGCAAGATGAGTCTGCTCCATCATAATAGAGAACCCATGGAACGACATGATCCTACTCTTGTCTTTACAAGAGTCCATGCCCTTGACCTCTGTCTAAGGAAAGTTTCAAGCCTCCGCTCCATGTTCTATCTTCTATGCCAACTCTCTTCATGTGGCTTGGGTACATCACTAAGTTATCTCCCAAGTTGCTCCACTTCTCGATTTGCATTGCGTTAATGGTAGCCCTCACGTCCACCATTTCACGGGTCAGCCTTCTATTGAGTCCAATCTCCATATCGGATCCAAGTGTGCTTTCGCTTTGTGTTGCCTTGGGTCACTCCCCCACTTGATCTCGCTATGCGTCCACCAATGCATCACCACTTGCAAGATCATGCGACGACTCCTCGCCGCTTACTCGATCTATCGAGCTTTGTCTTGAGGTACTCCTCAACCTGTGCGATTCATTGCACATGATTCTCCCTCTGGAGAATCGGGACTTATCCCTCCTGGATATCTGTCCCGTTGGAGCAACTTCTCTCTTCGCATCCTTCCCTTTGAAAGTTTGGGAGACCACCATCCCCTTAGACTACTCCGCCTTTGCTGAACGAACTGTGCCAAATTTTGCCTCTGCAAATGCACTTGCTAAACTGCGATACTTCGCTAATACCGCTCACACTACACCCCTCTGGGTCTAGCAACATACTAAACCTGCTGCACACTTCAGCCTCTTACGAAAGTATCCTACACATGCCGAAGAGAAAGTTTGAATGCTCCATGGCGCCGACCTTCGGTCGCCTTGGGATGGCCCTGGACATTCTATCGTCCGCATGCAAGGCCTTGCATGAGTATCAAATTCCTTAAGTTTGCAACTCCCCTCACCTCCGTGAGCTTTGCACAACTCTTTCGATCGTTGAACAACCCACTCCCCCCTTGCACAGTCTCATCCTTTGCAAAGCACTCCGCTTGCCTCGAGCACCGTCAAGTTTGGGTACCAACGTCGAGCCACTGCTCGAACTCAGCCATCCCGACCTTTGTGCACTACGTAATTCTTCTTAGCTTGTTGTCCTCGTGGTGCCTCGCTAGGTCCCCCACGTTTGCATGCTAAGTGTTTCTAAGTGGGCTTGTCCCGCTCTAATACCATCTGTCATAGACTTAGCTGGTTTTGCCTAAGCCGTGCGGCACCATTGCGTGTCAATCCTCAAAGGTCAGTCTCCCCGACCTCCCACGATCCCTTAAAACCAGCAAAAGAGAAGACGGGACAACGAAAGCACTTCACACGGGATCCACAAGCCACTCCTTCAGCAAACACTCTATAGACAATGCAAATTCCAACCATGGACATCACAAGCTCAGAACGGTTGCACAACAAAGGCATAAATTGGTCCACTACAGACTGAATTCTAGTACAAGTATGCACTCAATGCAAACTTTATGTACAAGCCTACAATGGCTACAAAACTCTCTCAAATAGGGCATTTTGCCTTTGGCAAGCCCTTTACAAGCTTTACACGTTATGACAAATCAAAAGGGATACGGACATGCATAAGCATTACACCGAACAAACCGTTTACAATTTGTCCGTGACATAGCTCTCAAGGTTACACTAAGATGTTGATTGGATCTCGATCCCCACCAGAAGTCTATCGGAGATTTTCGTTTCACGTGTTAAAGGTATCATTTGACTTGTTAGAAAAATAGTATGAGCACGTCAAGATAGAAGTCCATATCTCGATTGTTTATTTTTTTTATAAAATCTATATATTATTTATTTATGCTAAATCTCTTGTTTGTCAAAAACATGTCACCTTTAGACCCTCTATATGACATACTTGATGCCAACTATCTCATTGGTCTAAACTATACGGATTGGCTCTATAACCTGAGAATAGTTATCATAATAGAAGAAATTGCATGTCTTAGGTACAGTCATACTACAACCTAAGGTAAGAGCACCTTAGGAAGAGTTTACTCGATATAAGAAGTATATAAATGATTCCACTCTTGCTCAATGTTATATGTTAGCCTCTATAACTCCTGAGTTATAGAGACAACATGAAAACATAGATGCCAGATCTATACTTCTATATCTCCGCAAACTGTTTGAGGAGCAGGGAAAGACTTGACGATATGAGATATCTAAGAGTCTTTCCATATTAGGATGATTGAAGGGGTATCGATTCAGAACCATATCATAAAGATGATAGAGTGGATTAAGAAACTCACAGGTCTAGAAATGTCCAAGATGATAACCTATGCGTTGATCTTATACTTCAGTTCATATTAGATTCTTTTTCTAGTTCATTATGAATATTAATATAAATAAGCTTGATGTGACTCTCTCTAAGCTCCTCAATATATTTAGGAGGTAGAGGGTACCATTAAGAAAGAGAAACTAATTCTTTACATTGGTGAGATCAAAAGAAAAAGGAAGGCTAGGAAACTCTTTAAAATGAGGACAAATAGGATAAGACAAAGGTTGTCAAAAATAACCTAGTGAAGGACAAAGACTAGTGCATCTATCATGATAAAGATAGACACTAAAAGAAAAACTGTGAGAAGTATCTTATAGAAAAAATAAAACAAAAGTTTGGAGAAGCTTCAGGTACATTTATGATCAATTTTCATTTGTCAGATTCTTATGATAATACATGAGTATTAGATACCAATTGTACTTATTATCTCTGTAATTCATTGTAGGTTCTAGCAAAACCTAGTAGATCGACGAAAGACAAGATGAACCTCAAGATAGATAATGGATTAAGAATTACCACTATTGTTTTCGGCGAGGATACTTTATATCTGTTTGATAAGTTACTATTATATTAGATGTATATTATTTTATTTTTTTATTATTAAAAATATTATTTTTATTTTATGTATAACATTGAATGGTTCTTCTGCTATTTTTTATTCTTCTGTTATTTTATGTATAATATTATTAGTTCTTCTGTTATTCAAAATAGTACAATCTGCTGTCAATTGCATAATTGATCGCCGTTCTGCAGAAACTTTCAAAGCAAAGAGGCCCAGAAATTGGCTCGGCCCAAGACCACGTTCTTAAACGGAGGACTGTAGTCGTACCTTGCCCAAATCCATAGTAGGAGTCGTCTCCTCTCTCTCCTCCCCTGCTCCCCAACGCCTCCCCCGCTGTTCCTCCGATCAGATCGACGCCCCCTGCGAGAGATTTCAAACGCCGGAACTCCAAATCTAGCATCAGCTCACTTCTCCTCGTGCCTCCCTCGAGTGAGCCTGTTCGTCCCTGTCGCCTCTTGGTGTGGGACCCTCCCCCGGCCGGCTCCCATAGATGGGATCTTTGGTCCCTGGAGTCGGCTCGGGACTTTCGCTTTGATGCAATTCGATGCAACTTACTTTTCGAGGATCCGATCTCTGAGGGTGCTTCCTTCGGCCCGCGCGTCCTGTCTCGGCGAGATGGCCTCTTCGCCGGTGAAATTCTTCGCAGTTCTTCTGGTCGTCTCTGCTGTCGGATGGGTCATCTTTGTGTAAGATTTACGAGAACCTGTTTATATTTTGAATTTTGTTTCGTGATCTTCTGGAATTTTACTTTCTTGAGATTTAAGCTCGTTTATTTAGTTGTCGTTTCAATTATTTGGTTTTTTGTATTGTCTCTTTATATGTGGTTTCTGAACACAATGTCCTAAGCTATTATTTACAATTTTCGCCGATAATTACCTCGTTTTAAAAAGGATATGGATAATACCAACCTTGTCAAGCTTTGAAAAACTGCAAAGGACCAATGTTTGCATGGCAACATAAGTGGGTGACCTGTGCAATTAGCAAAGAGCGCTAAATGATAAATTTTCGTTATTTTAGTTTCTAATTAAGCATCGAGCATGTGTCATGCATGAAAATCTAAAAGCTGATTGAGGTGCTTGAACCTGAAGAATATAAGTTAATGCGCTTCTGATGATAAACATTCTTTAACAACAAGATCATCACCAAGTGCCATTAACTAAAAGTACGATTCAAATTTTCTTCCAGGTGCATAAAAATGAGGGAAAAGGAAGTACAGAGTGCAGATTCATTCAAGATATACAGAAATTTATACGTAATTAGGGTTAAGAAGAAACTATGTTGATGATATAAATCATTCTGAGCCTAAGTCCAGGGTTGAGGTTTAAGATTTGGTTCTTTTGTTGTTGATTGGTGGGGACATCAATACTGGAGATGTAATTGTTTGATAGATCAACTTGGGACAGACAAGAGAAGCTTGATAGTAGTTTATAGATAATGCAACTACATAGCAAGCCGTAATGTCCCAACTATTTGGGGAGTAAAGATAAAGAGACATTGAATCGTATAAAAGATGGCCTAATGTGTGGAGCTACAGTACAATCAGTGTTTATAGATGTTCAATATACATAAGCTTAATCTTGTAAAGAGGGAAAAGAGAGAAAGAGAAAGGCTGCTTTCATTATTTGAACCCTTGATACTGAGGTTTCAAGGGTTTAACATTTTCCCTTCGTGTATGCAATCAGGCAATGGAAACCATAAACTGTAACTTGGTCTTAGAGAAGGTGGTTATGGAAGGTGAGTGGTCATTGGTCCTAGAGACAATTGGTATAAGGTCGTAATGGAGATTTTTGATTTTCTTGATCTTTATTTTGATCAAGTTTGTACATGACTGATGTTTGATTATTTGACTTATTTTGACTGATCTTTATTCTATGACTTTTAAATGACCAAAATGAGCCACTAATGTTTCCATATGTTCCTGAGATGTGGATTCCATTTAAGGCTAACCCCAAACCCTGATATATTTTTCTTCAAGATTGGCCATGGTAGATGGTAGTACAATGGTGTTCTAGTAGTTACTGGTAGTAGAAGCGAAGATATACGTGGTCAAATAATAATACCACACATGCCTTTTTATTTTTATTTCTCAGACATCATTTTCCTGTTGCTCCATCTTCTAGCTCCTATTTCTCCCTTTTCTTCTTTTATTCCCCCTTCACTTGTGATTTAATTCTTTTAGTTATGGACGAGTATTTCTCAACTTTTTGTCAACTTTTTCCTCTTCCCTCTCTTCTCCACATATCTTCTGTTCTTCAGGCTTCAAAAATTTGGAATCAGTAGGAGCTCTTGAGATTATCTCAAGAAATAATTTAGCTTCCAATGAGGAACTGACTATCGGTGGGTAGTTGAAGTTCTAGTGAGTGGTTACTCCCTTCTCAAGGAACCATTTATGAAACTTCTACATCATATGACTCTATGTTGAACTTTTGTTGTTTGTTATTGTCATTTGGCCACTATGATATGCTATTCAACCTCACTTGTCAGATATTGAACTTCCTACTTGCTGATCAAGAAAACATCTGCCTTCTTCACGTACTTTAAGCATAGAAGGGTGAAGATAGAAATCCAACATAAACAATAAATTGCTTATTGAGAGTTTGAGACCCTTACTAATAGGTTGACTTGGACCAGAAACTGTCTTTTTTAAAGATGAGGTCCAACAGAATAGACACATTGGGCAAGTTGAGTATTGAGATTCAGCACTTGATTGACATCTTTCTTTGAATCTGAAACTCCATTGGTAGAAAAGAAACACTAGATACAAAAGATAATAGTCATATTAATATATAACAAAAAGGAGATCAGTTCATGGTTGAGCTTTATACTGAAAAAGAACAAGAAGAGTAGGAAAGAAGCATGGACCAGCCAGTGCAAGAGACAACGTGAAAAGAACAGGATAGAGAAAAAAAAGGGATTCTGTTTAAAAAACGGATCATTCAAGGAAGGAGCTTATTCATCGTTGAGTCATTAGGCTTGAGACTTATAGTCTATCTCTTTTCCCACTTAGGTTGTGGGTTTTGTGGGTTAAACAAATACTCAAAACTAAATTGGATATCTGTGCACATATTCTCATCCACTTGGGCGACGTGAGTAACATACTTGATTACTGGGAATGTTAAATCCATGGCCTTCTCCATCATCATTGGTAGATGGACAACAATCCACTTCCTTGTCACTGAAATTTGATGGAGAAATGTGATCATACTTGAATTATTGCTTACTGATGACATCTAATAGCTTAACTGAGTGTGATGAGCAAACTTTCCCCTTGTTGCACTATTAGATAACTGAGACTGACTTGCTGCACCACAACCCATGAAAAATTGACTTTCCATAGCCTGATTACAAGTTATTATCGGACCCTTCTCATAACTATTTTTTTTATAGGAAGGCATTTTGGTCATTTGCAAAAGGTCTAAGACTCTCTTCTGGCATTATAGAAATAGAGCACACTATCCGAGAAAAGCCCAATATGTGGGGCTTTTTACCAGAAAATCACCTTTATTGTCATCCTCTAATTGTGTTGGTCATCCCTATTATATAGGGGCTTGTTCGTTCCATTGGGCCTCGGTTCCTTGTAGTGCCAAGCAAGGAAATTTATTATTTAGCTTAGGTCTCATTTCTTTTCTGTCCACATATTTCTTCATTTTTCTAGCCTTCATCTTCAAATCTTAGAATACATGTCTGTAACCCCACCAGTACAGGATCAAGCAAACTACAAATGCTTGTGACAAATAAAAATTGATTCTCTATATTGGTTTTGGAAAAATAATTTTAAAATATAATATTCTTTGTTAATTGCCTAAGTGCCTTAGGTTTTTTTTGTCAATTATTGCAAAATGTTATCTTACACTAAAAGGTGATATAGGACAAGTGCATGGAGGGTAAATAAAAAATATTTTTTAGGGATTCAATAGTTTTAGAATAAAAGATAAAAGATTTTATGTAAAATAGATAAGAAAGATAATTTGTAGACTCACTATGGTTTAAGGATTAACTCCTAGGAATGATGATCTCACTCTTTAACATGTCCTATGCTGACGATGGAACTAGATTGTTGAAAAAGGGAATGCAGTCTGACACCATTGACACTACATAACATGGGAAAAAAACTATTTGTTCATTAATCTATTGACGTTCCAATTACCATTTCCCTCCTTTCCTAGCCCTTTAGGTACAAGAAAAAAAATAAAAACTATAAAATAGGAAGAATACAAAAATTGCTATCCTATATGTGTCAAGCTAGCCTATACATGTGAATACAAAATTATAATGAATAATTAACACAATTCATAAACTTTTGAGTTTTAACATAATACATTAAGAATCAAGAGCAAGGCTAGCCTATACGGGTTAGTATGTAGAGGTGATGGAGAGGAGAGGTGCAATAGTTGAGTCCAAGGGCGATGCTAAGGAGTGGTGTTGTCATGTCAAGAGGGGAGGCAGTATTGGGAATGTGATGGGGCTATGAGCACGGGCGAGAGGGTAGGTGGTGAGGGATTGAGAACAGGGAAAGGTGGGAGAAGAAGGGACTGGTGGGTGGGTGGCACGAAAAGATGAGGGGGACTTGAGGAGTGAGGACGGGGAGGCAGGAGGAGGGGACTAAGAGTAGGAGTAGGTGGGAGAAGGGGGACAAGGTTGAGAACAAGGGGTGCTAAGAATAGGGATACGTGGGCGAGCAAGAAGAAGGGGGTTGATAGAAGGGGGAGGACAATAGAGTGTAGGCAGTGTCAGAGAGAGGGTGTTCCTTGTGCATATGATGGGGGTGAGAAAGGCACCATCTGAGGAAAAGGAGGGGGGTGGCATAAAGAAGAGGGGAGGGGTGTTGTAGCGTGTGGAGAGTGGATGTCATTCATCTAGGAGTGAGAAGCCCTATGGCTCGTCTGAGAGAGGGGGAGGACCACTTAGGGGAAGCACTACGTGCGACGAGTAACAATGGAGGTATTAGAGTTGAGGGAAGGGGCATGGATTATGTAGGGAGGTTTTAAACCCTAAGTAATTGATCGAGTCAAACCATTTGCTTCGTTCAGTTCAATGGAATTGGACTCAATGTGCACGGGAGTTATTAAACTTTAATTAATTGATTAAGCCAAACCATTTGGCTCACTTAGGACCATGTTAAATTACTGAGAATTGAACCCAATACATTTGGGCCACCCGATGCCTACTCCTAAGTGCTCGCCTAGGTGACACTAGTTGTACATGCCTCGCCTTGTTTGATTTGATGCGCTCGAGCTTTGCTTGGGTTGACTTGATGCCCTCGGGCATCGCTTGGGTTGACTTGATGTCCTCAAGCCTTGCTTGTAAACTTGATGCGCTCGGACCTTGCCTTGCACAAGCACCTAAATGGGCACTCTTTAAGTGTTTTTGATACCAGATATGATATAGGACAAAAAGCAAAAATGGGTAAAATATATATTTTTAGGTTTCAATAATTGTAGGACAAAAGAAGAAAATATTTTAGATAAGATGCAAGAATATAACTATCATATTCATTTTGACTCAAGGAGTAACTCTCAGGAATGATGGCCTTGCATTTCTGCACTTCTTCTAAGAGGATAATTGAATATAACACTGAGAAAAGAATATGACCTTACACTACTTGTACATTTATACGATGGAAAAATCTATTTCTTTATTCACTGGCCAAAGCTCCAGTTACAATCCTGTTGGCCCTTTATAGGTCTCTAAGTATAAGAAGAAAACAAAACTCTAAAAATAAGATACATTTTTCTTCTTTCTTTTTTGAAAATAAAAAGAAAAACAAAACTATAAAAATAAGTAGAAAACCAAACTATAAAAATAAGAAGAAAACAAAACAAAAAAATAAAGAAAATATTATTTTATAAATCAAAATATATCAATTATTTCTTCTTTTTTTCTTCAGGGAAGATACATTTTCTATTTTATTTTAGCAAATAATCTTCCTTGTTGATAATATATTTGATTGATAGGCTTTTTTCTTTGTGGATTTTTTAATGAAGAATATCCTTGATAGGGATGAAACTTTTGATTAAAACAAGACTTATGTCTTTTATATTAAGAATCTTTAATCAAACTTAAGATTTTTGTATTACACTTTTTTTTCTTTTCCTTGGTCAATATTGGTAACTAATAGAGGATTTTGGAAGAACTTGTTATTTGACAACTTTCCATTAACAAAATTTATTCAATTGAGAAATATACTAAAATGGTCCTGCATCAACAAACAAAGCAAATAACTCTTTGTGGGCATTTTTCCACATGTAGGCTAAATTAGATTGCATCAGCTTACACAAATAAGTCTTGAAAAACTTACTCTCATATATGTACTAATGCACTTGTATTAAGGAGACCAAACTCTCATGTATTTTACATCTTCTATCTCCCAGCATTAAGTTTCTCACTCAAGAATTTAAATCTCAGTTTGATATTGGTTTTAGAAACCCAACTAACTAGCACACTATCAGTATACAGGACATTACAGGGCATCATTGAATAAAATAATAAAAGTAAAAAATGAATGGTATTATCCCAATGTCGAGCTATATATTCTGATAGTATTACTTGTTTAGATTCATAAATAATGGTTCCTACTAATTGACACCATCGAGATTTGGAGTCATACTCTGTTTAAATCATCTGATTATGTATCTGACTCATGACACGACCATCTGTCTTATTTTATTTGGATGTAAACTAAAAATCCCTTGAAGCTATCTATTTTTCTTGAACCACCAAGCATTTTAGACTCGTACCAAACAAATTTGGGTGTATCATCTAATTCTTGCATGATTCTTCATGTTGCATGCTGTCATATTTAAAAATCATTGTTATTGTGTTGCTAAAACAATGATTGTTGTTGCTTGTACATTATCTAAATGGAGAATCAATCTTACACTGCACTTTTGCTCTTTCAGATTTGCTGCTAGATTGCTGGCCTGGTTTTTGAGCAGGGTATTGGGAGCATCCGTTGGGTTGCGAGTTGCTGGATGCAATTGCTTAAGGGATGTTACCATGAAATTCCAAAAGGTTTTCTGCTATCTGGACTCAAAATTATAGTTGAATCATCCAAATTAACTTCATTTTCTTCTGAACATGTAGTTCAAAACTTGCTTGCAAGAAAATGTAATTAATTTTGCTTCTAAACTGGGATCAATTTTCTTTCTTAGGCATGATTTTCAGCACATTACTTATCTTCTTTCTCTTTTTAGTTAATTCCTTGTTTGTTTCTTGGTAGATGACATGGAGATTGATTATATTTATTGTAGATTTCTACCATGCAATAACTCGTTTTGGGATAGCACGATTAAAGCTTCCAACACACCTCTTTTCTCAGTTACTAATATTACACCTTATCTCTTCCTATTTTAGACTAATTTCCATCTTTGTGCCTTGGAAACCATTGGTACATTGCATAGAAATTTGTAAAAATTCTCAACCTATTATTTTTCGCATCAACCTTGAGTTAGTGGCAACTTTTTAATGCTGCAAGGAAGTATAAAAATTCCTTGGCTATAGTGGTTTCTAGTTAAATGGTGGTTATTATGGTTTTTGTCTTTATCTTTTTTATTTTTTAATTTTATTGAATGTGGACAATAACATTGATTTTATGATAGGTAATTGATTCAACCTAAATACTAATTTAAATCTTGTCCTTTTTGTTTCTTAAAGCAAAATTGCTATTGTGGTTTACAATTAGAATTTTATCTGATGAATTATAAGCAAATAGTTAAATTAGCATATTTGGTTCAAAGATTCAAGAATTATTTATAGTGGTATTATTATCAGATAATTGTTTCTTTAGGCTCTGTGTTCAGTGTTCTTTTTGTTCGGATTCTAGGCTACTTCAAAAGTGAGATATGTATTTTCTTCTTCTATAATGGAAAATGAGATCCAGTTGTTCTCAATCAAACATCGAGATTTAGTTATTAAGTTTGTCTCCAATTCTGATATTCATATCCACTAAACCAAGCACAAGATATGAGTATGAAATAAATAGATAATATCATAGTGATCTGAAAATTTGGTTGAGAAAAGAAAAGACAAGAAATAGGGAAACAAGGGTCCTTTAATTTGAGCTAGTTTAAGTAAAACTTAAAGCGGTGATAGAAAAATTAGGCAAGAAAAACTATTTAATAATGGTAAACAAGCTGTTAGTAATCATGAGCTTTTACTAGGCTCATTCAGGATGAACTTAAACGATTTAATGCTACTTGCTGATGACATTTGTTTGATAAGTATTAATTAAGTCAGGATAATCCTTAAAATTGAGCAATGGAATGAAAACTAACCAACAAATGATTTTCATCTTAATAATACTGCATGTTTGAAGTGTGCTTTAAAATTTTAGCAATGACAAGAGAACTTGTTGAATGTATATATGTAATAATGGTCAAGAAATCCCCCAAAACAGATGTCTGATGTGTTAAATCATTGTTTGAGGGGAAGGTAACATCAAGCAAATAATTATCATAAACTTAAGTTTGGAAGGTTGAAGTGAAGAGGATTGTTCCAACTTCCAAGTGTTGGTTATCAATGCATACCTTTTTGATAAAAGAAATTATAAGATAATTACAAGGCTTAGAATACTAGGCGGTAATATCCAAAATGATTATTACAGAGTTGACGAAGTTATGATGGATGTGTGGTGGCACTTAAAAAGATGGAATAGGAAATGTTTACATCTGTTTTCAATGGTAGTTTTGATTGAAGAATTGAATATGAAAATATTGAAAACCATGTAAGAGGATCCAAGGGAGACATTGCAGGACCAGTTATTTGATGTTAATTTATATTAGTAGTGCTAGGAGAGTTGGGAGAAGGCCTAAAGAAAACTTAAATAAAAACAATATGATTCCATGGTTTCTAATTTAACTCAAGGTTCGCTTTATTGGTCCAAACCGGTATACTAACTAGCCAACGGTACGA
Source organism: Musa beccarii (assembly GCA_024322285.1). NCBI lineage: Eukaryota > Viridiplantae > Streptophyta > Magnoliopsida > Zingiberales > Musaceae > Musa > Musa beccarii. The sequence goes on from CM044395.1 coordinate 77,872,582, forward strand.
TATAAATTGAGGCATACCAATGTATCGTATATCAGTATGCTGAGGCGTACTGACGGTTCGATAAAATTATCGAAAATAGCCTAAAAATACCTGAAAAAATAAAAAAAGTTAGATTAGAGTTTTTAAGTTGGAAATAAATATAAATTTAGTATAATTTTAGCAAAAATAATTTAAATTATAAAAGAATAGTGACACATCTTTTTTGAGCTTTAAGTAGTAACTTTGTGGCACATTCCGAATCGTCCTTCTGTTAATATTGAATTATCTATAAAGAAATGATTTGAATTGTAAGATTATTTTTTAAACAACTTATACTATAAGATTTATATGAATCCAGTAATTAGTTGATGGATATACATGGTTTTACCATAAAAAAGAACGACGAGACTCCACAAGCAGTGGATTGGGATTCTCGATCCTATGTATCTGTATATCAATTTGATATACTTGTTGTACCCAATCTTGAAATTGATCCCACGACATAATATACTGATACACTGTATGCTATTGGTGCATCAATATAGTGATGGTCGTAGTTTGATTGTCATGAACCACGTGTCCGAGGCGGCTCTTGAGGCAAAGATGATTATGACATGTATTAGTGTAGAGTATAAAGAATGTTAAAACTTTTACTTTCACCATTGATCTGCTACTCCATATCATAAGATTGATCATTGTGCTATTGTTCAGAGAAGTATAACAAACTATCACTATATTGTTGTTGGTCATAAGATTCTCCATAATATAATGGTTATTAATATGATGAGCTTCGCTCTGTGTTTATATTGTGTAGGCTTTGTCGCATCTACTTAAAATCATCCATTGTCTTCCCCTTTTCCTTCTGTGTATAAACTTGACTAGTATCTCGTCGAGGGTGGCATATGTAAAATACTATCGATTCCTGGTATTGTCGCCATCATCGGTCGAGGCATTGCTGTTCACGTTGTTGCCATGTCTCTGGATTGAGCGGGCTGTTGAATACAAGTGAGAAGGTGTCTCATCGCCTGACTCGATTCTTTCCAATAGTGTTGTTGATGCTACTGCCTTTCCCTTTACCTTTACTTTTGCAAGCTGGGCATATGACTATGACAGTTGGGTGTCTTTAGTTCTTGGAGCAATTTGACTCGATGTTGTTTGGGTCCTTCGTCACATTTTCATTGACGGGGATCTTCCTTCTGCTCAAGATATGCTTTCACTTCTTCTATTGCCTCAATGATAAAATGTGAGGGACGTGGAAGGTCTCTCCCATCTCATCAAATAGAGGATCCTCTTGGTTCTCTGCTGCTTTGATCCACTCTAACATCGGCTCTAAATCTTCATTGCAATATTGGAAGTTGATGGGATCAATTTTTGTTGTCACTGGTTCATAAGCCAACTCGACATATCGCAACCTTACTCACATGTTATAGTGGATATATACCAATTTCTCCAATTATCTATATGATAGTTTAGTGCGGACCTTCATATGAATTAATGTAGATATTGACCAATTATGTTCGTAACCACTAGATGTTATCGTCTACGAAAGTATATGGACAACAACCTTCCTTATTTTTGATGTGTCCTATCTAAATTGAGCCACCACTCAACTACAAAAAGATATAAATAGGACTTTATTAGCATAACAAATAATTAATATCAAATATAGTTTATAATCAAGATGTATATAACTTTTCCTCATCATAATTCATATAGTAATGACACGATACAACTATAACGTCCGAGAATAGACTAGTTGTTTTTCGGGATAATTGGTCCTTCGTAATAGCATTGGTTGCATTAATGGTGTTTGACAAGTGTTGATATATAACATTTCTTAGTGTCGATAATAAATCTGATTGTGTTCCAGGACTATACCGAGATTAAATGTTCGGATCTAGATAATACGCTGCAAGACAAATAATTTTGTTAGTAAGAATTTTTTAAATATTGAAAAATTATAAATTAAATTACGCTGAATATAAATTTACTTGCATTATGAATATCTTAGTCCATATGAACCTCAGTCTTGCGATCGATGATATGTAAGTATTGCACGGCCTTAAAATCATCTTTTAATGCTTTCTTGACCTCATCTATTGTTATAATCAGCATGTCTAAGGCATTTGGGCACGCTTATCCATATCGATCGTATGGAGGACAATGTAAAGTGGTTCCACTCCTATTATGATTTCATTCACGGTATTCTAAAATCTAAAGAATGAATAGTCTTTTCTATCTATTTTCCATACTCGATCTGGAAAATCAGGAATCAAACTATTCTTGTGAGGTGACCATTGTCTTGAGGCCCTGCCTCTTTTGCTATATTGATTTTAAGACAATGAAATTTATAGCAAATCGAGTGACTCCAAGTCTAAGTATCTGATCATTTATATACTTTTGCATCAGAAAGTGGATCAAATGATGATTATATATAAACTTTGTGATCGACTGTGCTTGAGCTACACACTTATTAATTGATTGTCATGGACAAAGTTGTAAACGAGGTGTTTAATGTAATGCTAATATATGTTTGTGTCTTTCGATTTTGTTCATGCTTTGCATAGCACGTAGAGGGCTTATAGTAGGCTTGACAGTCCCATTTTGGTTAGCTTTTGTTGTCGTTTCAGCCGTGTAAATGCAGGTTATGTGCAGTTGTCGTATAGAGGCAAAACTATCCAGAAACAGCCCATTCAGGTAATCATTTTGAGGGTTTTCTAGCTCCGTAGAGTGGTGCGAAGTGTCAGCCAATATAGCATCCAGGAACTACCGGGGTGACACATGGTTGGATGGGCCTTTGGGGTATTGTCTAGGGCTGGTACGCTGCTTTGTTCAGTAACAATATCATATGGGCATTTGTGGGGATTTTGGGCTGCGGTGGACCACCTTGGATCCTTTGTCGCATGATCGTTCAGAGCTTGCAAAGTCCATGTTTGTAATTTGTATTGTCTATCAAGTGTTTGTTGAAATGGTTGCTTGTGGATCCCAAGTTAAATGTTTTCTCTAACCCGTCTTCTCTTTTGTTAGTTCTTAAGAGATTATAACTTTATAAAAGGTTTCGGGGAGGCTGATCCTTTGCGGACGGACATGCAATTATGCTTCACGGCTTAGGCAAAACTTGCTAAGTCTGTGATAGATGGTATCAGATCGGGACAAGCATACTTATAAACACTTGGCATGTAAACATGAGGGGCTTAGCGATGCTGCATTGAGGGTAGCCAATACGCGTGATCGTTTGGGGGAAACGACTGTTGAGAGGGAAAGGAGTTGCTTAGTGGAGTAGGCATCCGAGATTGGCATTCAGAGGAATGACCAAAGGCACCATGAGGAAAATCGAGTTGAGAAGAATATGTAGTGCACAAAGGTTGGGATGGCTGAGTTTGAGCTATGGCTTGACGTTAGCAATCAAACTTGATGGTGCTTAAGGCAAGTGGGGCGCTTGGCAAAGGATGAGACCATACAAGGTGGGATGGGTTGCTCAACGACCAAAAGAGTTGTGTAAAACTTATAGAGGTGAGGGGAATTGCTAACTGGAAGACTTCGGTACTCATGCAAGGGCTTGTATACGGAAGATGAGTTGTCCGTGGCTATCCCAAGGCAACCGAAACTCGGTGCCTTGGAGTATTGAAACTTTCTCTTTAGCATGGGAAGGATACGTCCGTAGGAGGCTGAAGTGTGCAGCAAGTTCAACATGTTGCTAGACCTTGAGGGGCACAGCGGGGTGTTGTATTGGCGAAGAGTCGTAATCTAACAAGTGCGTTCGTGGGGACGGAACAATGCAAAGTTTGTGCAGTAACGCTGAGTAGTATAAGGGGATGGTGGTCTTAGAAACATTCAGAGGGAAGGTGTTAGGACTCTAGCTAGGAGAGTCCTAATCTGTTGGGACTCTAGTTAGGAGAGTCCTAATCTGTTGGAACTCTAGCTAGGAGAGTTCTAATTTAGTTTCATTGATAAGGGCATTCATGTAAATCCTATCTAGCCGACCTCTATTAAAGAGGTGAAGAGGCCGGCTAGGTTAGGATTAGGTTGCTTCTTAGAGGAGTCTTATTAGAAGTAAGAGTCCTATTAGAGAAAGAGTCCTATTAGAATTAGGAGTCCTACTAGAGAAGGAGTCCTAATTAGAAGTAGGAGTTGGTTAGAAGTAGGAGTCTTGAGTAGGAGTCCCATTAGAAGTTGGGGTTTAGAAGCCCTATAAATAGCCATGTATTCACCCTCTTTTTTATCATGAATAAATCATCTTTTTTAACAGCCTTTGAGTAGCAATTTAGAGGGAGGAACCCTTATAGAGTTCTAAGGAGGTCGATCCCTTAAAGAGATCAACCCCAAGCTTAGAATCCATAAGGGTTCTAACAGACGGATGTGAAGAGAGAAGTTGCTCCAACGGGACAGGTATCTAGGAGGGATAAGTCTCGGTTTTCCAGAAAGAGAACTATGTGCAATGGATCGTATATGCTGTTGAGGGGTATCTCAAGACAATAACTCCATAAAGCTCAATAGACCGAACGAGCGACGATGAGTCGTCACATGATCTTGCATGAGATAATGCATTGGTGGATGTATTGTGAGATCAAGTGGAGGTGCAACCCAAGATAACACCAAACGAAGACACACTTGGAGCCGATGTGGAGATTGGATTCAATTAAGGGCTAACCCATGGAATGGCGGGCACGAGAGATAGAGCAACTTGGGTGGAACTTAGTGAAGTGCCCAAGTCGCATCAAGAGAGTTGACATAGAAGACGACACATTGTCACGGACTTAGCTGGTTTTGCCTAAGCCGTGCGGCACCAATGCGTATCACCGCAAAGGTCAGCCTCCCCGAAATCTCCTACAATCCCTTAGGATCGAAAGAGAAGATGACAGAGAAAGCGCTTCACACGGGATCCCAAGCCACTCTTTTAGCAAAACTTTATCCTGCACATTCCAACCAGGAATATTACAAGCTCGAGTAAGTTAGCTTGCACAACAAAGGCATAAAATTGGTCCACTACAGATCGAATCTAGTACAAGTGTCCACGACACAAACTTTTCTGACAAGCCAACAATGGTCGCTAAACTCACTCAAATTGGGCATTTAGCCTTTGGCAAGCCCTTTATAAGTAATAACAAACCAAAAGGGACACGGACACACATAAGTGTTACACCGAACAAGCCGTTTACAATTTTGTCCGTGACATTCTCCCCACTTATTCCTTCGACGCCCTCGCCGAAGCCTTCACGATGATCGCAACTTCTTTTCTTTGTTGGATCTTCGATCTTTCGCGCTCCCGCCGCGATGCGCCTCTTGGCTCCCAATTGTTCTCCACTTGTTGTTGAGTCGTCGAACTTTAATCCGCCTTACGCCGCTTCAACTCGCCAATAACTCGACTCGGTGTGGGGTCGGCGAAGTTGGCTTGATCCTTGTTGAGTCTTGCAGATTCATCTCGACGATGAAGGAAAAAGACCATCTTTGATATGCGCCGGTCTTCAAATTCTTCTTGTCTTCGAATCGATAGATGCTTGTTGGAGCTTTAATGAGCATCGCCCGCAACCTTTAAAGTTTTCGTGTCCTTCCTCCATAAAATTTGCCCATCGAATCTTCTTCCACTTAGTTGTCTTGCCCAAGTAGGCTCGCATCACTTCCGCTTTCGATTGGTATTCGGTTGGGAAATGAAGCATACCTACTCCCAAGAGCAATCGATCATCGTTAGTGAGGACTTAATAATCGTTGTCTTCCATTAGTCTCTTGAAGGGTCTTCAAATTTATGCGAGCTCCTCTGCCAGATAACTAAGAGAGTGGGGTACTTGGTTTCGCCCATCCTCTCGAGAGTCGAGAAGGCAAAGGTTACTTGACTTCGCCCGCCTCCTCGAGGTTGTACTTCGTGCATCAAGTTGGTTACTAGACTTCGCCGCTCTTAGCTCATACTTCCAAGCACTTGAAGTGTTTGCAATCTCATATGTTGAGTCGCCTACTATGATTCGCCTTCATTGCCCTTGAACTTCCGGAATGCAAGAAGTTATCACTCCAACTTGGAGTAAGTCTCCGATAGATCCTGGTTGCCTTTGGGATTGTACCGCCTTCTCCATCATTTCTATCGACTCCTCCGAGTAAAAGGTATAGACACGTGTACGCTCGCTCCGATCCTTGGTCATACACTCTTGCATCGACCAAGTCCTTCACTCAGGGCTATCTTGATGGAAAGTCTGCTGACACTTTGGTCTTACGGTTCTCGGCTTCGTCCTTCACCTTGTCTTGGTACATGGAGTTTGCCAAAGCATTCTCCTCCTCCGGCCCATATCATGACCAAGCGCTCTCCTCTACATGAGCAAGGGATTGATGACTCCGGAAGTCCGCCTCTGCGGCACCATGATACTACAATGCCCATGGCACTACTATCCGTTGTCTCAGATCCGCATCCCTTCTTCGTGATCGGTAGATCTGCTCGCGACATTGTGACACTCCTCGAGTTCACCTTCAATCTAACCGATGATTGATCTTGGGTAGTTGAGTCCCTCTTGGACTCGCATTGCTTCCACGCCTTTTCGACCATCCGCTTCAACACCACTACGTGTTCTCTCGAAAGCGATTCTACTTGGTCGATGGAAAGACAGATCGCAACTCCCATTATGGCCTCTCGCCATCATGTTGAGGTTTGCACCGCTTCGTTCTCCTTAGCTTCATTCGTCGCAACGCCGCTTACTCGGCCTTGTCCTCGACTTGCCGGGCTCCCTTAGCGAATGTGAGCTCAAGTAGTTCCACTCTTTCAGCAGCCCGATCATACCCTGTATGATCCGGTCCCCTGTGGGACTCCCTGGTACTTGCATCTGAACTTCTTCCTCGATAGTGCACAGCCCCCATAAGCTGATGTCTAAGGCTTCCATTCAATGCAACATTCGATGCACGCACGGAAGACTCACCTCTGTGGTACCATGGCATTCACTGCTTGAATCCATAGCTCTTCTTGCCGTCGTGTTGTTCATCGAAATGGAGCTCCCGATCGCGCTCCCGATCATACTCTACATGATCTAGTCCCCTACTGGGACTCACTGCGTGTGTGTCGACTTGCCGCGAACTTTTCCATCACGATCCGCCGTGATCATGTCGCCGCTGGTGACATCTCCTCGCATTTCGATCCTGTGGTATGAACTCGAATCGCGATATCTCCATGTGTGGACTCGCCAACACATCGCAGGCCTTCACCATCTTCGATTCGTTCGCTCTGTGGCAATCGACCTTCGCCCACCCACTCTCGGGTCACACTCGGACGAAGGCTAGCTCTAGGACAATCCATCGCTAGCAGCTCCTCCAAGTCCCTCGACTTACGAAATAGGTGCACCATTATTCGGATCACGGGACTCGCCTACCAAAGACAATCTCGCGCGCACCGCTTTCCTTATGGCAACTTGAATAGCAACACTATGGCATATTCTTCAAGAGTATTTGCCTCTGCATCCTCTTGCCCGTGCAAGGCCTTCTAACACCAACTCGCCATCGCAAGTTGTATCGCCTTAGTTCCTCGTCAAATGCTTCACCGAGATGAGGTGCATATGCCCAAGTTTCCTTCGTCTTTGGCACCATACAAGATGAGTCGCTTATCGTAATAGAGAACTCAAGGAACGACATGGTCCTACTCTTGTCTGCAAGAGTCCATGTCCTGACTTCGCCTAAGGAAAGCTCCACGCCCCGCTCCACGTTATCTTCTTTGCCAACTCCTTCATGCGGTTTGGGTACATCAACAAGTTACCCACAAGTTGTTCCGCTTCTCGATTTGCATTGCGTTAATGGTGGCCCTCACGCCAACTATTCCATGGGTTAGCCCTCTGTTGAGTCCGATCTCGCTATCGGCTCCAAGTGTGCCTTCACTTTGTGTTGCCTGGTTGCTCCCCACTTGATCTCGCTACGCGCCCACCAACGCATCACCACTTGCGAGATCATGCAATGACTCCTTACCGCTCACTCGATCCATCGAGCTTCGTCTTGAGGTACTCAACTAATGCGTTCATTGCACATGATTACTTCAGAGAACCGAGACTTATCCCTCCTGGATATCGTCCCGTTGGAGCAACTTCGCTCTTCGATCCTTCCCTTTGGAAGTTTTGGAGACCACCATCCTTTTGGACTACTTCGCCTTCTTTGAACAAATCGTGCCCATTCGCGCTTTGCAAATGCACTTGCTAGATTGTGGCGCTTCACCAATATAGCTCATGATGCACCCTCCGGGTCTAGCAAAATGTTGAACCTATCGCACACTTCACCTCTTACGAAAGTATCCCGCATGCCGAAGAGAAAGTTTTAATGCTCCATGGCGCCGACCTTTGGTCGCCTTGGGATGGCCGCGAACAATCCATCGTCCGCATGCAAGGCCATGCATGAGTATCGAATTCCTTAAGTTTACAACTCTTTCGATCGTTGAACAACCCACTCCACCTTTGCCCGGTCTCATCCTTTGCCAAGCACTCCGCTTGCCTCGAGCACCATCAAGGTTGGGTGTTAACGTCGAGCCATCGCTCGAACTCGGCCATCCCGACCTTTGTGCGCTCCGCAATTCTTCTTAGCTTGTTGTACTCGTGGTGCCTCGATAGGTCCCCCACGTTTTCATGCTAAGTGTTTGTAAGTGGGCTTGTCCCGCTCTGATACCATCTGTCACGAACTTAGCTGGTTTTGCCTAAGCCGTGCGGCACCAATGCGTATCACCAAGAAAGGTCACCTCTCCCCAAATCTCCTACAATCCCTTAGGACCTACGAAAGAGAAGACGGGACAGTGAAAGCGCTTCACACGGGATCCACAAGCCACTCTTTTAGCAAACACTTTATAGCCGATGTACATTCCAACCATGGATATTACAAGCTCAGAACAGTTGCACAACAAAGGCATAAAATTGGTCCACTATAGACCGAATCTAATACAAGTGTCCACATGACACAAACTTTCTGCATGTTTCGACAATGGTGCTAAACTCACTCAAATTGGGCATTTAGCCTTTGGCAAGCCCTTTACAAGTAATAACAAATCAAAAGGGACACGGACACACATAAGTGTTACACCGAACAAGCCGTTTACAATTTTGTCCGTGACAACATGGAGCGGAGGCACAAAGCTTTCCTTGGACAGAGGTTAAGGACATGAACTCTTGCAGAGGTAAGAGCGGGATCATGTCGTTCTATGGGTCCCTCATTTTGATGGAGCAGACTTATCCTGTATGTTGCCAAAGATGAAGGGAGCTTCGAGGCATAGGCACCTTCTCTCGACAAAGCATTTGACGGAGGAACTGATACGATTGAACTTGCAGAGGCGAAGTTTGAGTTAGAAGGCCTTGGCACGGGGTAAGAGGACACAAATGTGGGTACTCTTAAAGAATATGTTGTAATGTTGTCATTCGAGTTGCCACGAAGGAACGGTGTGCAGCGGAGATTGTGCTGGGGAGGAGCAGAGGTCCAGGATCCAAACAATGGCGCACTAATTTCATCAAAGTTACTAGACTTTGAGAGTTGCTAAGCGATGGATTGTCCTAGAGCTGTGCTTTGTCCAGGTGTGACACGAGAACGGGTGGATGAAAGTTGAATGCCAAAGGAGTGAAGACAATTGAAGGTGGCGGAGGCCTTGCAATGTGCTGGTAGAGGCCACACATAGAGAGATCGCAGTTTGAGTTCATCCCACATAAAGATCATAATACAATGGAGATGTCACCAGTAGGTGATATGGTATAGCGGATCGTGGTGGAATAGTTCGAGGCAATGACACATACGAGAGAAGTCCTACAAGGGACATGATCATACAGAGGGATGGTTCGGAGCTTCACTTCAGTGAACAACATGGATTTAAGGAGTGAATGCTATAGTATCGCAAAGGCAAATCTTCTGTGCGTGTATCAAATTTTGCATTGGATAAAAATCTTTCTCATCAGCATATGAGGACTGTGTACCACCAAGGGAGAATTCTGAGTGTAAGTATTAGTGAGTCCCATGAGGGGGACTTGATCATACAAAGGTATGATCGGAGCTGCTGGAGAGTTGGACTATTCCAGAGCTCATATTCGCTTAAGGGAGTCCGACAAGTCAGAGGACAAAGCCGAGTAAGTAAATGTTCCTATCAAAGAAGCTAAGGAGAATAGAATTAGTGCGAATCTTACAACATGATGGCGGATGCCATGCATGGGAGTTGCAGTCTGTCTTTCCATCAACCAAGGGGAATTGCTTGCAGAATATAGAGGTGTTGAAGCAGGTGGTCGAAAAGGGTGATGAAGCAATGATGAGTCCAGAGGGACTCAGCTACCCAAAACTAAGCATCAATTATAATGGAGGTAGACTCAGAAGAGTGTCATAGTGTCATAGAGGCGGATCTATTCTTTCATCTGAAGGATCCGCACAACTCGATTGACCCCACATTAGAGTCAGAGTCATTGGCGAGTTAAAGCAGCATGATGAATCAAAGTTTAACCATTCAATAACAGTAGTAGAGAGCAATAAGGAGCCAAGAGGCATGTTGCAGTTAGAGCAGAAGATTGAAGATTCAGCAAAGGCGAAGAGATGCAGCATCCACAAGGCTTCGATGAGGACATCGAAGGAATAAGTGGGGGCGAATGTCACGGATAAAGTTGTAAATGAGGTGTTTGATGTAATGCTCATGTACGTGTCTTTCAGTTTTATTCATGCTTTGCACAGCATGTAGAGGGCTTGTAGTAGACTTGACAATCCCATTTTGGTTGGCTTTTGTGATCGTTTCAGTCTTGTAAATGCATGTTGTGTGCAGTTGTCGTGTAAAGGCAAAACTGCCTAGAAACAGGCCATTCAAGCAGCCATTTTGGGGGTTTTCTAGCTCTGTAGAGTGGTACCAAGTGTCAGCTAGTATAACACTTAGGAACTACCCAGGTGACATATGGTTGGATGGGCCTTTGGGGTATTGTCTAGGGCTGGTTCGTTATCTTATTCTGTAGTAGTGTCATGTGGGCACTTGTGGGGACTTTCGGCTGCGACAGACTATCTTGGATTGTTCAGAGCTTGTAAAGTCTATGTTTGTAATTTGCATTGCCTATCAAGTATTTGTTGAAAAGGTTACTTGTGGATCCCGAGTTAAACGTTTTGTTTAACCCGTTTTCTCTTTTGGAGGTCCTTAAGAGACTATAAGAGGTTTCGAGGGGGTCGACTCTTTGCGGACGGACATGCAAGGGTGTTGCATGACTTAGGCAATACCAGCTAAGTCCGTGACATGATGGTAGTTTGCCAATATCCTTCAACATTAGATCCATGCAATGAGCTACACATAGAGTCGAAAATAATATTTTTTTTCTTCAATTGTAAATCGACCTTCTTGAAATTGACTTCATTGTCAGTTAATATCTGGACAATGTACTATGGTCTGATCTCCTCTATAATGGTGTTTGTTAGGTTTTTAATATAGTTTGCATTTTGAATCTTGTTGGAATCATTAACTGACTTATGAAAAACCACTCGTATGTTGCAATACACAAGAAAATTGATGATATTCATTCTTATTGGCCCTATCCAACTATCACACATCAGTGTCACCCCATATTCGTCTTATTGTTTCTTAAAGGATTTGAGCCAATCCTTTAGTTCTATCACATCCTCATCTAAATACATATTGTGGATCTCTTTCGGTATTGGAGGTTGGATCCTTGTGCCAGACTCTTGAATAGAGGAGATCATGCTTCGGCAATATGGACCTTGAGTTGTGATTGCTGGAATCTCGTGGAAGTTTGAACCATTTTACAAGTGCCTTCCTAATATCTTGCTTCTTTTCTTTTGTATATGTATCGTCAATACGTGTTTGCTTCATTATTTGTGGAGGATAGGCTTGCGGATCAATATCAGTAATATTTGGTACGGACATCCTGCCATACCCTCTCATAAAACCACGGATTCCACCCTATCTTATGCTACAAATCTGGCTTAACTAAGGAAGGGAAGTCGGTTGCCTCATGCTGGTTGGCCTTTGGATTCTTTATGGCGCAGACCCACTGCCATCGTCACGCTCCTATTGTGAGTTAGGTCGTCGATGTCTCGTTTCTTCCTATAGATGTATTGATGCTCTAGTGATGCATGAATATCAGCTCTAAGATCCAGGTTGATATTATCGCTGTGACCCTCATATTTGTCATAAACTGGTTTTTACATAGCCCTATAATATTCTTCCTCAACTCTTGTCTTTTTTTTCATTGTATCTTCTCTTATTTATTGTAACTTGTTTTAAAATGATTTATGGACCTTCGTCGAAACCTTTTTACTTTATATAACATCGATACTCGTCTGTCATATGCATCTTCACTAAGTTGAATCCTCTATCCTTGCCAATGTAGTCACAATAAATGCATAGCTAATGATGATAGTTTCCGTCTATATTTCAAGAATGATCCTAAGCATCATTATGTGCCTATTCCTTTGGTGTCATATTCTTACCAAAATTGAAAAAATAAGTAAGCTACAATTAGCCCTAATTTAAAATAAAAATGTACAATTAAATATCATTAAATACACTAAGTATAGTAATAAAAATTTAATTAAACCCCAATAAGCTCTATTATACCACTATGAATATGTCAAACATCCTAAGAAGCATTAAATACATAAATTTGATCTAATATAGGTCAAATTACAATGAGATCATTATTAAAAACACTAATCACAGCATTAACATGGTTAATTACCTCCTAATTATTTCTCTTTCGCCACTATAAACATGTTAAACACTCTAATAGGCATTAAAGACATTTAATTGACTCAATATGGGTCAAAATTTGATATCATCGTAATTAAATATATTAATCACAGCATTAACATAGTTAATTAATCCTCAATTAGTCCTTTTTCCTCTGCTATAAACATGTCAAATACTTTGATAAGTATTTAAGACATTGAATTGACCCAATATTGATGAATTTCGATTAAATCATCAATAAAACCACTAATCACAGCATTAAAAAACTTAATTAAAGCATAATTAAACTTATTGTACCGTCACAAACATATAAATCACCTTAATATGCATGAAATATAAAGATTTGACCCATTAAGTGACTAATTAAAAAAAAGCATTAAACACACTAATCACAATATTAAAGACCTTAATTACTCCCTAATTAATACTATTCCACCACCAAAAATATATCAAACAATATATTAGACATTAAGTCATTAATCACATAGAATATGTTTAATCATCTCATAAATCAATAAAAATCTAAAAAGAGAATACATACCTCTTGATTAGAGTGTTCTTCCTCTTAATCCTCCCAATTTGATCCAATCCACAAATCACAGTTTTGTTGAGTTTAGGAGAGTGAAATGTGAGAATGAGAGAGAGAGATGTGAGTGAGGAGTTTGCGAGAGTTGAAGAGATTGTGAATGTGAAATGGGTTGAAAGAGGAGAGAGGAAATCGTTTAAAAACCTTTTCATATGGTTCAAATGGTCAAATTGATCGTTTGAAATAGGGCAATCTTTGCCCTTGATCAATAACGATCGAAGTCCAATCATTACCGACCAGTACAAGTTGGTAACGATCGAATTTCAACCGTTACCGATTGGTACATACCCCATATCGCTCGATACAGGGTCAGTATAGGGCGGTGTGCATATCCGTCCCCTATTGGACCGGTATGTACTGCTTACACTGGGAGGTATAGCTCAATATGGCAAGCCCTGATTTCACTAGTTAACTTGTTTGTGGGAAAGGATCCCTATGATCATTACCAAATAATTTGAATTTTGGTCTCGTTTTTTCTTGTATTTTTATGTTTTTAGTTCTAGCAGTCACCATAATGTTGTGATTTGTGCTTAGGTAAATTGTATTTCATTTATTTGTCAAATATTTTTTCATAATTCAGCTTCTATATATGTAATTACTGTCATAGTTCTAAAGTTAACTGGTGACTTTTCTTTTTCAGGGCTCTGTTGAAACATTATCGGTTGGTGAAATTAAACTCAGTTTCCGTAAATCATTGGTCAAGCTGGGGTTTGGCTTTATCTCTAGGGATCCTAAATTACAGTTGCTAATTTGTGATCTTGAAGTTGTATTAAGGCCTTTGCAGCAAAGTAAAAGGGCAAATAAGGCAAGTAAGGTGGAGAAACCTCGTTCGGCTGGAAAAGGAAAGTGGATGCTCTTAACTAGTGTAGCAAGACTTTTATCAATTTCTGTTACAGATTTCGTTATTAAGGTATGTGCTTTTGGACAAGAGTATCTAGTATCAAACTATACAGATTGATGCTTGCGCATGGACACTACAGGAAATTTTACTGTTAAAAGAGAGAAGTCTCTAACCCTATTTGCACAATTGCATATAGGTTTATTTTTCTAATTCTAATAATTGATTATTGTAGAGTATTGTTTGTGTCATTTTATGCTTCATGTTTGGTCAAATCGTGTAGGTACCAAAAGCTGTTATTGAAGTCAAAGAACTGAAGGTGGACATTTCTCGAGCACAATCAAATCAGATTCTTTCTGTCAAGTTGCACCTTGTACCTCTTTTTGTTCAGCTAGGAGATCCACACTTCAGTTTTGATCATACTTTGAATTTTAGTCAAAAAGAATGCTTGCAAGCTGAACAACCATATCCATCTGTTATGGAAAAGAATTCTTTTCTTTGTGAGGATTTGTCTGTTTCTTGTGATTTTGGTCATGACAGGTGCGTCCTATTTCAAGTAGAAGGCTTATTTGGCAATCATCTGACTATAAATATATAGACACTTTAGTGGCTAGATATCATAATCCAAATTCATATCTCATAGTCATTTGTAGCTACCTACCAAAAGTAAGAACTTCATAAAAGCAAGACAACTGTATGGCTTGTGAAATATGTATTATGTGTTCAGTGTGTCTACTATAAAAAAATCACCTATTTTGTATCTTCCGACAGAATTATGCATTTGCAGTATTTGAGATACCTTGCATGGCTTACTTTTGTCCTTCTAACCATCAGTTATGCTAAACAACATGATTTGATTAATTCATGAAACAAATTAAGATCTATGTCTATTTGCCATAGGGAGAAAGGCATCAAAATCAGTGATCTGGACATGGTATGTGGTGATGTAGCAGTGCACCTTAATGAAGACCTCTTTCTCAGAACAGATAAAAATTTGGAGACTATTTCTGACACCACTGCAACTGAAGGGGCTAGATTGGATATATTATCTAAAACATCAGAGAAAAACAAGTCCTCCCTATCCATAAAGAAGCATATTTTTGCATTTCCAGAAAAGGTTTGTATTCTGTACTATTTGTTCGTTTCCTGTCTTGTTCCTTTACCAACTCATTGTTTTTTACAAGTCTTAATATTTGTTTCAGCCCGTAACATAAATGCACAATCCAATTGTTTGTTAGGCTACTTGAATGGTTGTTAATTGATATGTATAGGCATTATAGTGTTTTCTTACTGGATACTTAGTGTAGCTGAACAAGCCGTCACATTCAAGGAAATATTTGAAAGATTTTGAGCAATATCTCCCATGCTAATTGACATTCGGACTAGTATTTGCTATTGCCAAGTATGCATAATATTATGCAATGCTTTCGAAAACAACCAACAGTATTTGCGCTACTGGTTGCATGATGCATATGTGGTATGCAGAAACATATATCCAAATATGCAATCAGATAAGATGTATAAAAACATTAACTTTATATACAATAAGATACATTCAAGCCTAAATCATAGGTATGCTATGAGCAAATCTAAAATTATAAGATGATGTTATTCTCATTTAAGAGCTTATTTAAATGATACATTATTTTCAATGAATAAAGGTCTAAGTGATGAATGCTATATTATAGAGGACCATGTGTAGTAGTACCAAATATTAGTATTAGTTAAAAATTTAAAAGAGTCATAACAATGAGGAAAAATATGAATAACTATACAGACTACAGAGGACTACACATGTAGGATAAGATTTACATAGATAATCATATCACATTGATAACCATATTTTGGATAGTTAAACAACAGGATATTCATATGAGGCAACATAAGTCGAATTTGGTTAGAATACTATTATTAAATTGATGTAGGCATGCATCTAGTGGGATAAAAATCCTAAAATATATAAAATTATAAAAATAGAAAAATAATATACATCCTCTTTGATTTTTCTTTGCCTCTTAATTTTAGGTGAATGATTTTTCATGGTCTTAATCTCTTTGAGAATGATCAAGCCATGGTTGATTCCAACGATTTCAATAGGCCCTCGCTTCATGTCCAAGTGCCTCGCTTCAAAGAAGCGTCGCCTGGGCGCCCGCCCGAGCCTAGGCGCTGGGCGTTTCGGGTGAGCGCTCGGATTAAACCAGGCGATTGAACAAGCATTTTACGTCTGGTTTAATCTCCGGTGCTTTAGTTGGTTCAATCGAACCAACTAAAGCACCGATATCAGCCTCCTAGCATCCCTCTCGTGACTTCTCCAACCCTAACCCTACTCGCGATTTTGTCGCCAACATTTTCTCTCTACTGTCGCTGCCTCTCTCCGCTGCTGTTGCCTCTCTCTGCTGTCGCTACTCTCCGCTGCCACTGTCACTGTCGAGCAAGCTCGTCGCTGCTGCTATCGCTGCCATTGTCGCCGCTCCCGTTGCTGCTGCTGTTACCATTGCTACTTCTCTCAGTCAGTAGCCTCAATCTTACTCTTACGCTGCGCCCCTGCTACCACTGCGGCTGCCACTATTCTTGCTGTTGTTCTCGCCACTATCGCCGCTCCTGCTCCTACTGCTCGTCGCTGCTATTACTCTTACTCCCTCTTCTTACATCGACTCAATAGTATATTGTTAATAGTATATTAACAGTATATTGTTAACTGTATACTAGTAACAATATTTTTTTATTTATTAGATTAATAATATATTATTTTGATTTTAATACTACTAATTTTTATTTATTTGAAATTATTGTTATTGTTTTGAATTTTGAGACTTTTTGTTAATGTGATATTATGATTTTATATATTTTTTAATTTAATATCATATTTTTATTTAAATAATTATATTTAATAATTATATTATATATTTTTTTATTTTAGCACATCGCTTCGCTCGGGTGAGCGCTTGAGCGAGCGCTTAGCACCTCGGGCGTTTTTAGATCTTGGTGCCTTTTGGCGCCCGACGCTTTTTAAATCACTGGTTGATTCTTTTACATTGAGGCGCTGACCAAGTAATCGTGTACCCCAGAGATGGACATGGACCATCAGAAGGAATAAGTGAATTATTTGACCTTTCTTTCTATTTTCCTTTGATTTTTAGTCTTTAATATTAGAACAGGAATAAGAACCAAAGTTAAAAAGAGAAATGATTGTAAGTGGTTTCTTGAGGTGCATTTTGATTATGCTTGGACTTGTATAATACTGCCTTTATAATGGAACGATGATCATATGTAGTTTGATATAGTTATAATTTATTCCATTTTAGAATATCTAAAGGATTATTGAAATAATAAATTGCTGGACCAGTATACTAGATGTGATAATAATAATTTTTCTTTTCTGAAGGCATGGTCCTTGTTTAAAAGCCAATGGAAAATGTTGAACATAACTCATGATGGCTTAGGTATATACTCATGAGCAATAGGCTTTCTAACTGACACCTTTTGTCAAAATCAATGCTATTGTCAATAATTTATAAATTAAAATGCTATCTGTTGCACCAACAAACTTCATCAAACATGATTAAGATTATTAGATATTAGGATCATTCACAAACTTGATTTTCTAAATCTAGAGTAACTATAGTAGTCTGTTCATATTTAAAGTTTTGTACCTTTTTGGTACCATTGCCACTGGAACCTCTCTATCGTCAACCACTTACGTGAGGGCTTGAACTTGGCAACCCTAAACAAGTGTCTCTTTATAGAATTTGTGTTTTTCATAATATATTCATGTATTTTCATCCATATTCTACTTGCTGTTTAGGTTGATTTGATTGTATACTCAATCTTGATTTCTATTTGATTATTTGATTTACTGTGAAACCTAGAGGCTTTGCTATGAGATTGGTTTTTTATGTTATACAATAATATATATTAGTTACATTCGATTGCTCCTCTTTATTTTGATTTAGGCGGCTTTTTCAGCTTGAATTGAGAAAATGCTGATAGGAGGGTCACATCATATTAATTATTGTGATGCTGACTTTGCCTAAATTAAGCAAGATCAGCCATAGACCTTTGTGGGTTTACTCTAGCTCAAAGCCATCTTTGTTAGTACAGAGTTGAATTGATTCTTGAAGGGTATGCATGTCCCCTACAAAAGCCTAGAATGTATGTTTTGACTATGAATTGAATTAAGACAATGTTGGGACAATTTTAGAAAGCTTATGCCGATTTCCTAAGCTGAAAATGACTTCTAAAGATGATAAGCGTTTAACAACTTAGGAATTTTTTTTCCTATGTATTGGAAGCAGCATTTAGCTATAACATTTATTCTCATCAATTTGCTATTATTGCAACTTATGCGTCTGTATTGCTTTTTATCATAAAATGTGGTTTTTGGTCATATACCTGTGGAGTAAAACACTGACTATAAAATTAATTACAACACTGACTGCAAAATTAAGTAGCTAGAATGATGCTGAATTAGTTCAGGAATAGAGATGACAGGCAATCTTAGTAGTCAAGATGATAGCTATGCATTAGGAAAGAGTGCTTTTGGCATAAAATGCTTCCAATTTATTAGTAATTAGAATTGACAGCATGTAGATGGTTATTAATTAGAGTTAACCAACATGCCTAATACCATAGTCCTATTTTAAATTAATGTTTTTACTGGGAGGTTGTTATAGAGGTGTTACTAGTGACGATAGACAGACTATTATTTGAGCTTTCTTTCATATCAGGTCCTTGAAGTTAAGCCACTATATTACAGAAAAAGGCTTCATCATGTAACTATATTTACTGGTTATACTTGGTCAAGGATGGAGAATTTATTAGGAAATGCCTGCATTGGCAAAATATACCCATCAATTTGAGCGGTATCTTGGGATGTTGAATCCCATTTCTAAGTGACCTGTTTTGACTGAACCAGTCAAATTTTTGAAAATCTTGTTGCGTTCCATTAAATACCTACCTTCTCTCTTCTTCTCTTCCATTCATCTCCCTGCATCCATCTGCCATTTTGTCTGGCAGCACTCCCCATCAGTCATCTTCTGGCAGGGTCTCCAGACTCTCAAAGGCACCAGCCTAAGATGTGAATTAGAAGAAGCTACTAATCACTAGAGAGCATTGGTAAGGTGGGTACCTCTGTAAGAGGATATTTTCAATTTAAAACTTTCAGATGAATGTTTCTATGTGCTTTTTTTGTTTTTTAATTAATTTTTCTATGTACCACTGGCATGGTTGATTGTGCCATGTGTTGGTATCAAGATGGTGCTGGTACCAGACTGGTGCCAGCAACACCTGGAAAGTTAGGCTGCTGAATTGACTATTGAAACTTGTATGAGGATAATGAGAACTTAATACAACTGTTTAATCATTTGTTAACTGCAATTTATTTTACCTGGTTGTCATGTATTCATAATCATGTGCTTATGATCATTTAATCTTTTCTTTGTAGATATACTCATCAGTACTTCATCTGATAGCGTGCTCAAGTTGTGCTTCTTAAACCAAATTTCTTTTTAGTTACTTGAAAATTTTCATGAATTTATATTGCTGGTGGAGGGTGGATTTTGATAATTTTCCTGTGGAGGAAGTTGTGCTTTATATTTTGTTAAGAAAAAGATTCTCATAGTAATTAGTGTGCCTGGTTGAAGCTTGAACATCAATTAACAAGACCTATTTGTATTTTGGAAGGTTAGCTTCAGTATGCCAAAACTTGATGTGAAGTATATGTACCGAGGCAAAGATCTTATGATTGAGAACAATGTCAGGGGCATCCATCTTACAAGTAGTAAATCACAGCTAAATGAGGACTCAGGGGAGACATCACATTTTGATGCTCAATTAGTTCTCAGTGAAATTCATGTACTTTTTTGTTGTAAAACTTCTTTTATGGATTTGATCTTGCTATTTGGTTGGTTGATTTACTATCCTGTGCTTATTTTTCAGTTACTAACTGAAGGTGCAACTTCAGTCTTCGAAATTATGAAAGTTGCTGTTGTCACCGCCTTAGATGTTCCAATGGAAGTAAGCTCTTGATTTGTTCTCAACTCTTATCACTTTATTTTCATAAAAACTTCTGAGATTGATGCAATACCTTTGTTATTGGCCAGAACAGCATGGATATTGGGCATTGGCATAAGGGTTCTATGTATTGCTTTAGTGAATAGCGAGTTTTTAATTTTCAAAGGGAAATAGTAGGCACTGGCACTCTATTTCTATTATTACAGAGCAGCAAGCTGTGAAAGAAACTCATTGATGTTAGGGTTCAATGTGGATAATGCTCTGTCCTTTACATAGCCATCACTGAATTTGTCAGAACAAGTGTCGAAGTAGAATGTTCTAATATAAATCACATAGATGCATCAAAACTGTAGGAGAGGTTTCAAATGCTGAATTTTGGCATATACTTATGTTGATTTTCATATAAAAAAAAAGAAGTTTCATTCCATAGAAATTATTTCTGCAATATTCCATTAGTTGTTTCAGTAGGTTAAAACTTGTTTTTAATAAAACCTTGCATAGCATTTTTGAGAAAAAACTTGTGCATAAGAAAATGCAATTCCAAGAGCACTTAACATTGAAATGTCAAAGCACATTTGCAATGTTACAAATTACAATACAAATTTCTACTGATCCAAACTTCTCTTCCTCAGATTGATACTAATGAAAATAGGTTCAAATTATTTAAGACGGTGCAAGTTTTTCAGGACCAGGCCAAAATAGCCATTCACAACGGAGTCCAGTAGCCTTGGATGCCCCTGTCATATTCTTCGATGGCCTAGAATTCCGGCCCACTTGCCATGTCAGTAGCATTAGATCACTTCGAGGCTTTCATCAGCATTTTAGCCAACTCATCACCAAGTTTAGGCATATTTGGGATAGTATTTGGTGGGTCAATTCCTAGTCCTAGTAGCAGTGTGGACTGACCTCTATACACTTTAGAAATTCTTACAGGACCCACACTTTGTTGGATTGACTTCAAATCACATTGGGAGATACAGTTTATAGGACAATGTTCTCTAGATGTTTGGAACTAATTCGGGTACAATTAAGAGTTGGTGGCGTGGACAAGCTTTAATAACTAGCTAATTGACACAATTCCTCTACCTAGTCCAATTAGAACTTGAAGGATTCATCATGGGTTGCATAATCGTAGATAGAGTAGAATTTATGCTTTATTAGTGTATGGGTTCAGAATAGGTGAATTATGTCGTCCTTGAGGCATATAATTGAAGTATTACTTCTAATAAAAATCCTCCTGTTTACTCTCTTTCTCTTCTACCTTTTCATTCTCTCTGTTTAATTTCTTTTCATGCTCTTTTCTCCACTTTTCTCTCTATTTCCATCCCTAGAAAATATCATTTTCTCTCGAAGTATGAAGGTTCCATTGTAGTTACCAATTCGTTTACCTTAGACATAATTCACTCCAGTCAAGCAATGGCTGCATTAACGTATGCTAGTAAACTTGTTTATTAAGGCCATCCCATTTAATCATCGACCAATTGTTTCCTGTAAGATACTATGTTCCATAGTTAAACAGAATTAAAGATTTGTTCGAGATGTAGTTTAGGTCTTGTATGGTTTTTAAGTTGATGAATTTTATTAACAGTTGTTGCTCAATTTTGTTAGTCTGTTGACCAAAGAAAATGTCAGATGATTGTCATGAGTTAGCCTTGGCTACTGTCTATGATGCAGTTGTAGGTTGCTTCTAGTAAAAATAGTTTTAAGGCATCTTTTTCTTCATCAAGCAGAGCTGTTTTTAGCTTGGTTAATGGAAACAAGGTTTTAAATCTCAGTCGATTGGACCAGTATTGATACTAGTACAGAACTGGATCATGTGCTATATAGGTTCATCATTTAAAATATCACATGTATTGATTGGTTGGGCCAATGCAGTCCAATAGTCAACTGGTATGTGGACAATTTTGCCTAATTCGATTTGATATGGACTGTACTGCACAGCAAGCTCATTTTTCATGTTTTGTTAAGGATATCAAACTGAGGATATCAAACTGTATAGGTGGTAAACTTATCATTTAGTATTGGTACCAACATTTTAAGGTATTGAGAGTTGTTTTTCCTTTTTTCTCCTTCTCACTCTTTCTTCCTCTTTCTGCCCCTTCCTCCTTCCTGCCACATCATCGCCATTGCATCCTCCATCTGATTGTGTCACTGTTGTCTTCTCCTCCTCATCCAGGTTTTTGTGTCGTCCTACTAGTACACCTCCTCGCCTCTTCTCTTCTCTTTTTCTTTTGTTCCAACATTATTGACCTCTACTGAGTGATTGCACTTCCGTCAGTACTGCTACTGTACCTGTCTGCATGCTAACCGAGATAGGTATCAAATTGAGACATGAGCATCAATATCATCCACAAACATTGTCCTACCTAAATTTCTGTAAAAAAGAGCTACTGGCTCAAAAGTCCGTCACAGATGAACCGCAGTTGTTTTTGTTGTAATTCTCATTTCGAGATTTAGATTTGTCCTTACTTTGTTGCTTTGCCTGTTTGAGTTTGCTTTCCCAAATTGCCTGTTTGAGGTTTAGATTTGTCCTTACACTGTTTAGATTTGCCTGTTTGAGTATGATACTTTGTAGATCCTGTATGATAAGAGCCTCATGCACTAATATCACCCTTTTTTTAAATTATTTTTTTGTTAATGACAAGTAGAATTATGAACTGAATTTTATGTCTTTTTTTTTCATGTTTCACTGTCATAATACCTGGATGATGTTTTGAATCTTCCATCATTGCTCTTTTGATTTGTTATTGAAGCTAATTGACTTCTTCCTTTCTTACACCTAAATTCTACTTTGGGATGTGTATGCCTATATGTTTCATGTCGTTCATTCAAGATTAAAATCTTGATTTCTAACATGAAGTATGCCTTTGTTCTTAGTCGCTTCTACCAATTAGAGTTGAGGTTGATATCAAGCTTGGTGGCACCCACAGCAATCTCATTATTAGCAGATTAAAGCCATGGTTGCAGCTTCACATGTCCAAAAAGAAAAACCTTGTTCTTGTGAAGAATAAGTTTCAGAATGAGAATTCTGAAACTAGTCATGTTAAAGCCATCATGTGGACATGTACTGTTTCAGCCCCAGAGATGACTGTTGTCCTTTATAGCCTTACTGGTTTGCCACTATACCATGTAAGTTCTCTATAGCTAGGAACAAATTTATCGCCACTTGAAATCTCCTTATCTAAGAATGATTACTATATTGTATTTTTGAGTTTCTTTTGCTACAAAATATGACAAGAGAATGGTAGGATTTCAGTAATACTTTTTCTTTTTTCATTTTACTTATCATCAGCAGATATTTGGTTATTGGGTTTCTATATTTGACTATTACTAGTTTCTGTGATATCATCAGCAGATATATGACTAGTTTCTGTATGTCACTATGTTGCTCATAATCCTGTGATTAAGTTCATCTTTGGTGAGGCTTTTCTATGTCATCATAAGTGTAAGTTGCATAGTTGAACTGATGATTTGCAAATACTGGAAATGCTGTCTTGGTGCTCCCAATTGATTTCTTATGTTGCAGTTCTGTGATTTTAGTTGTCCTCATTTGCATATTTATTATTTTACTTCTTGCATTATATCCTTAGTGCTCCTTTATGTTTTTTTTGTGTCATTGGTCCTGTTGCAAGAGATAACATTAATGCATAGGTATGATCAGGAATGCACATAAATATATACACATATCTGACTTGAATTTGTGTAGGTCTGGGCATGAACCATCTGGATCTAGGCTAGATTTGAGATCTAAGCTAGATTCACATGGATGGGACCTTAGATCTGCACAATCTAGCCAACGCCCATGCAGATTCGCCTACATTTTTATAGAGTTAAAATAGATGTTTGTTTGTATTTTCAATATGAAGTGTACATTGTATAGTTGTGCAGCTAAAATAGCCGACACCTTAGATCTGCACAATCTAGCCAACACCCATGCAGATTCGCCCTACATTTTTATAGAGTTAAAATAGATGTTTGTTTGTAGTTTCAATACATTGTATAGTTGTACAGCTAAATGAGTTTCTTGAAATTGGTACTTTGTTTGAAAATGACAACTAACGAACATAAAATTGATTTGACTTGGTTGCATGTCTATCACTTAGATAATCATTAACATTGGTAGTGCATCCACTATGACTACAATGATCTAGGTGGAAAATTGATCCATTTGAAACAATCATTTGGTTGATGATTTCTTGAGATGGCCAAATGTACATAGGTTTGACCATTAGATTAAACAAGCTTTTAGGGTAGAGTTGGATGCTCGTGATACCCTGAAGCTTTAACGAAAGACATAATAGGAGTACATGGATTAACAAGCATCTGAGTTAGCTATGGGAGTTGGCTTTCTATGATTATGAGGGTTCCGAGGACCATGGTTCGTCATTTCGGGTGTTGGCCCGTTGTTGGTCTATGATTGGATCAGTATAGGTCCAATACTCTTTCTTTATAGTTTAACCATTTGAAACTCCAAAAGCGCCTATTTTATCGGTTTCCTGCCTAATAAAGTCAAAATTCATATAATTTAAGTGGTTTAAGATATAAAACATCTATTGCATTGAAACATGTGAAGGAAAAGGAACACTAATGGAATCTAAAGAATACATCATAATTCACAAATAAGTGAAGAGATATCTAAGTAATTATACATTAAAATGGCTGTATAAGAAGATCATATGCTTGTCCCTATTGCCAAAATGAATGTCCTGATTTCACGGTGGTGGATTGGGTTCCTAAATGTGATGAGGTTGCATATCAATATAGTACATTGGAAAGATCGAGTGGGTTAAGATTTGATCAACTTGATCCTTGTGGATCTAGGCTTGATCCATAAGGATCAAGACCTAAATTAGGTGAATCGAGCCCTAATTAAGTTATTAAACAAGCATCAAGCCAAGGATTTGAATATCGTACCGTACCGCCCGATATGGGTGGTATGTACTGTTCTGCTAATAGATCGACACGCGGACTGCCCGCCACCAGGCGGTATCAGGTATTTTGCCTCGTATCTAGCGATACGAGGTTGTACTGAGCGGTAACAGTTGAAATTTCGACCGTTACCAACCTGTACTGGTTGGTATCGGTTGATTTTGAGTAGATACGATAGAGACTACACTACGTAGACATAGAACGGAGCTCATCGTATTCATAGCTGTCGTATTATGGAGAATTTTACGACCAACAACAATATGGTGATAGTTGGTCGTACTTCTTCGAGCAATCGTATGATACAGAGTAGCAGATCAGTAGCAAAAGTAGAAGTTCTGACATTCACTAATACATGCCTCAGGAGCCGCTTCGGACACATGTGATTCATGATGATTAACCTATAACCATCACCACATTGATGTACTAATGACATATAGTATATCAATACACTATGTCGTGGGATCAATTTCAGGATTTGGTTCAATAAACATATCATATTGATATATAGATGCATAGAATCAAGGACCCCGATTCACCACTCGTGGAGGCCCATCGTTTGTTTTGGTGGTAGAATTAGGTATATCTACATATGTGATTACTTAATTCACTTGAATTTTAAAGTTTAAGTTGTATACAAAATAATCTAGTAATTAAAATAATTTTTCTGTAGATAATTCAATATTAACGGTAGGACGATCCGAAACAAACAAAAATTGCAAACCTTGCACAAGGCTACTCTGCAAAGCCCTAAAAAGATATGCAGCACTATTTTTACCTAATTTACATTAATTTTGCTAAAACTATACTAAATGTATATTTATTTCTAACTTAAAAACTCTATCCTAATTTTTTCTTTCTATTTTCAGATATTTTCGGAGGGTTTAATACCTCTTTTAGGCATATTGCTCGGTACACTATACCGTACTGTATCGAACAAAGCTTGATACACCAGTACAGTATGAGTTTAAAAACCTTGCATCAAGCCCCTAAATTAACTCATTAAGCTTCAGATTTGCCTAATTTTGATGAGATTAACCATGGGATTTTCAATTCATATGTTCTCCTTAAAAAATTAGACTTCTCCTTGAACAAGCTCTTGAATATGAAAAAAAATTGAGTTAGTGGGGGAAGATGGTTAAGATGAGGGATGGAAAAGAGAGATAGAAGGAAGGGAAGAAGATTGCTTTTGTTAGTTTATAGATGGAAAGGAGTGAACAGTAAGGGGAAGGGAACATAACAAGGTTTGCAAGACTGTCCCCTATGGTTTGATAAGGTTGGTATTTATTGGTCCGACAGTCTAATGGTGTGCAGGGTGGTACGCTTGATACCGGGCCTATACTGCCTGATAGTCCAATACAGAGCTTGTACCACCTAGTACAGGACTGGCATCGTTCAACGGCCTGTATAGACTCTTTATCAGGATGTTGCTTTGTTCTGTGTTTCCAAATTTTTCTACACTTCTTTCAAAACTCAGTATGTACTGGTGTATTGACTCGGTATATAGGTTGGTGCATAGGTTTGAACTGGTACTTTATCAATCTGAGCTATGACCAGTACATTACCGGTATACGAAATTGCAAACCTTGGCTGCTATTAGTGAAAAGAAGCTTTGTTAGCCCTTTTTTACATCTCAAAAGAGACCCAATGAGGTATTTTTAAGTCAAAAAGGGGCACAGGGCAGTCCCATCAATTTGGGATAGCAATAGCAACTTATCATACCTATTTGTATGAAAATTGATTAATGTTAGATATATATTTTTTCATATTGTAGTATTTTCTATATGTTGCTTGAAAGTTCTATCATATTTACTTATGATAAGTTCTTATAATTTTGTTCCATGTCAGTACCTTGTTTTCCTTATGTTATTCTATTAGATTTCTACTTTCTTTCCTTTATTTTTTTATCTTGGGTGTCAATTTTGATTGCTACATAGTGCCCAAGTTGTTGGGAGCAAGGTTTGTTGTGACGATTGGCAGGTGGCACAGGTTGGAATAATCTTGTTTGTCAATCTGGGCCAATATGTTACTCGGTGAAAGGTTGGAAAAATCATGTATGCCAATATGTGCTGATGTGCCGATATGCACCTTGGCCAAGTTTAGCCTATGGAAGCTGGCACTGGAATGTGGCAACAAGTAGCACAGCATGATATCATGCCATGTGTTTTGGAATGATGTTGGTTTAAGTAGGATTGTAACCCAATCATGTCGTTTTAGCTAGGTTGAAATGTTTTGTTCCAAAATGATCTTAGCACATGCCATTCCAACCTGTGCTTGTGTATGACTAAGCCATTTTTTTGGTTAGTGTCATCTGGCACAAGGGCAGGCTTTCTGTTTAAATTTCTTGTTATCCTACCTCTTTTATGTTTTATCTTTAATATGCTTTTTTTTAACCATTCATTCACGATGCAGGGTTGCTCACAGTCATCGCATCTGTTTGCAAACAACATAGCAAGTAAGGGGATTCAGATACATATGGAACTTGGTGAAGTACATTTGCACATGGAAGATGAATACCAAGAGTGTATAAAGGAAAATGTGTTTGGAGTGGATACCAATTCAGGCTCCTTAATGCACATTGCACGGCTGAGTCTAGACTGGGGACAAAAGGAAATTGAATCTAAAGAAAAGCAAGATCTAAGTAGGTGGATGTTGGTATTTTCTGTTGATATAAGTGGTATGGGAATAAATTTTGGCTTTCAGCATGTTGAGTCTCTTGTATACAATTTAATGTCCTTTAGGAGCCTGATTAAGTCCTTTTCATCTTCTAGTAAAAGAGCTACAGAGTATAATGTAGGACCCTTGAGCAAAAATTCAGCCAAAGGAACACCAATATTTAAACTAAATCTTGAAAAATGTTCTATAAGTTATCATGGTGAGGTAAATGTTGATGACACTGTAGTTGCTGACCCAAAGCGTGTGAATTTTGGTTCGCATGGTGGTGAAGTACTAATAAATGTGTCTGCTGATGGGACACCACGGAGAGCAAGCATTATTTCAATGTTAACAAATAAGAGCAAGATTCTCAAATTCTCTATATCTCTGGACATCTTCCATTTCAGTTTATGTGTGAATAGAGAAAAGGAATCAACCCAGGTGGAATTGGAGAGAGCTAGATCTTTCCATATGGAATTTACTGAAGGCCATGAACCTGGTAATAAGGTATCACTGTTTGATATGCAGAATGCAAAGTTTGTGCGGCGCACTGGTGGGCTTACTGATGTTGCTGTCTGTTCCCTATTTAGTGTAACTGATATTAGTGCCAGATGGGAACCTGATGCACACTTGGCACTATATGAAATTTTTACTCGTGTTAGATTCCTGTTGCAAAATAGCAAGCTCCAACACTATGACAACGATGGAAAGTTCTCAACTGATACTTTGAAAGAGATGGAAAGAGAAAAAATGGCTACAAAAAACCAAGTACGAGCTGAAAAACAACCTAAAAAAAGGGAGACAATTTTTGCTGTTGATATTGAGATGTTAAGAGTGTCTGCTGAAGTTGCGGATGGCGTGGAAACAGTGATCCATGTGCAGTCTATTTTTTCAGAGAATGCCAGGATAGGTGTATTACTTGAAGGTCTTATGCTTAGTTTTAATAGTGCTAGGGTTTTTAAAAGCAGCCGCATGCAAATCTCATGTATCCCAGTTCCACCAAGTAACATATATGATACAAAGACACAACCTGTGATCACAAGGGATTGGGTTATTCAAGGACTTGATGTACATATTTGTATGCCTTATCGGTTACAGTTACGTGCTATAGAGGATGCTGTCGAGGATATGTTCCGGGGCTTGAAGCTTATTACTGCTTCTAAAACCAGTCACATTTCCCCTGTTAAGAAGGATAAGTCAAAGACAACAAAGATCAGATCAGAAAAACTTGGATCTGTCCGATTTGTCATACGTAAACTCACAGCAGAAATTGAAGAAGAACCAATACAAGGCTGGCTTGATGAGCATTATCATTTGATAAGAAATGAAGTTTGTGAGTCAGCTGTGCGGATGAAGTTTCTTGATGAAATTCTCTCTTCTGTTAGCAAAATTGTGGGGAATAGTGATCAGAGCGATCTCAATTCTGAAAGAAGAATAGTTCATAACGGAGTCGAGATTGATTTACATGATGTTTCATCCATTGAAAGATTACAAGAAGACATACATAAGAAGGCATTTAAATCTTACTATCAGGCATGTCAGAAGATAGTACATGCAGAAGTATCTGGTGCATGTCACAGAGGCTTCCAAGCTGGTTTCAGACCAAGTAGTCGTAGAACTTCACTTCTATCACTTTGTGCTACAGACTTGGATGTAACTTTGACCAGAATTGAAGGTGGTGATCCTGGAATGGTCCAATTTATAAAGAAGATTGATCCTGTTTGCTCAGATTATGATATACCATTCTCCCGTCTCTATGGAAGAGATGTTGATGTAAATGCTGGATCTTTGGTTGCCCAACTAAGAGATTATACTTTGCCTCTCTTTTCTGCCACTGCTGGGAAATGTAAGGGACGTGTTGTGTTTGCTCAACAGGTTGAGCTCAACTCATTTTTTACTTCCATGCTTCTCGGTCATTATATTTATTGTGTTCATCATATGTTCCTTTTAACTGTGCTAGTTGTACTAACAGCTTCCCTAAACATAATCACACTAAACACCTTCTCTTTGCTGAGTACATTTGTAGCAGTCTACATTATATCTTTATCTATCTTTTTCATTCATCTGTGACCTGTTAGAGCTTCTCTAGGTAAAAGGGAAAAAAATCTGTCTGCCATCAACTTCAAAGGGCAAAAAATCTCAACAGTTAGACTGGCCATGGTTGACCATCGTTTGCAGATATTTCTTTGAGAACCAAACAATTCCTTTTTTTTTTTTTTTCTAATAACACACAAATCCATCATCTCCTTGTTGTTGCTGGGATTTCAGAGGCCTCGACCTTGTAATAGTGGAGATATTTGGAGTTCAGGTAGGAGCCTGGGAGAAAAAGAGATCAAGCTAGAGGAGACCCATGTCCCTCTTGAGTTACGGAGGCACAAAGAGGAGAGGTGGATTTGGGTTAAATGAGATGGTGCAGGTGTGAAATCAAGATAGAAATTTCTAACAGGATCAGATTAGCAACTGGGAAGAGAAAAAAAGAGGGGCTCATATTAGTTGAGAGATGGGGAGGATCTTTTAACTTTTTTATTTTTTTCTTCCGTTGGCAGCCTTCACTCACCCTTGTGCATGATAGTCACTTTACCTCTTAATGGCATGTGTGTTCTTTTTTAAAAGAAAACTTGATTTCCTTTAGCCTATTTGATCCTAGTCAAAGGGGTATTTTTTCTATTTTTTATTTTCTAGAGGGCACATAATATATTTCATAATTTCAATGTACAAGTAGGATATTTATTTTATCACTAGCGTGCACCTTTCTCACCTACATGCTTTGGGCAAGGTGAGGTGTACCCAATGCGGCTTGAATATATCAAGTGAGAGCCACTTCAACCATGTGCATGCTTTTTGCTCATAGGCATTATGTACAAATTTACTCAGGTGGCATCTGGTTAAAATATGCAACCAACTAAAAACTAAAATGTCACTGATCAACGTGACATATAATCTTATATGGTGCAATTTGGTTTGATTCATTTTGGGGAAAGGATTTGGTGATTGAATCCTTCCTTTGAGCAGATTTACCCTTTGTGCGAGGATTGACAAGGAAGAAGAAAAAATTGAAAGAGAATAAGGACCTAGATTACTTCTTGAAAAAGGAATACCTAGGTATGTAATTGCAAAGAGACTTCTTGAGCATGCAAGCTTGGCTTCTTGAGGCTTCTCTCTTGCTGTCTCCTCTCTCTCCTTTCCCTCCTTTTTAGGGCTGTCAACCCCCTTGTAGTTATAGAGGAGGAAGATTCCTAACTTGAGGACTCTCAATCGGAGTCCAACTCTTAGTCCCATGCAGGAGACATCTAGACTTCTAGTTGGAAGACTCTTAATCGGATTCCAACTCTTGGTCCCATGCAGGGGACTTCTAATCAGTGAAGTCTTCGTGATTCGATTCCAACTCGAATTAAGATTGAGCTTGAGTCTTTGTGCTGGCTGAACTTGGACTTTTGCTGGATTGATTGTCCTTGATCATTGATGTGTATTTTATAACTTAGTTTTATTCCATCAAACTAGAATGCTATTAATCTATCCTTTTCAGTTTTTAAAATTGTCCCTGGACTCCCATGTGTTTTTGTTTTCCACCGTTAGCCTTGGGCATTCACAAATCTGTCTTGATTGCAAAAGGAGATGTCTGTTTGGTGAAATGATGAACTTATCTTTTTTGTTTAGTTATGTTAGATGAAATGGTGAACTTATATTGTTTGCTTACATGTCTTATGTGGAAATATGCTTCTTTCCTGCTAGTTTCTGGGCAAGGACCAATGAACAGAGCTAGGGAGAAGTAATTTGGCAATTTCATAACACTTCACTTGATCTTAAGTGAGCGTGTAAGGCTGGTCTAAAGCATCAAAGGTTCAAGTCATGTAGTTTGTATCTTGTTGTCTATTATGTAAGAGAAAAAGTATAGGTAGGTAGCACATGAGTTCCCTTATAGTTGATGCCACTTATCTGAAGTCTTCTAATAAGAGTCAATACTAGTTCTAAATTTATATTGGTTTGCTTCATTAGCTTAAGATGTTATTTTCTTTTTAAAATTGATCACTTGAAGTTATATCATTACTGCAGCTACTTGCCATCAATAGGCTTCTGATTTTTATTACTATTATCCAGTAGTCAATAGGCTTCTGATATTTTTTTAGTATTATAAATACTTTTCTTGTGACTCGTGACAACATTTTAGTGAAGTTTCTGTTGAAATTGCCTGGCATTAGGAAGCTTTTCATGTTCATTGTATAATTTGAACAAAATAGAAATATGAACTTGGAAATTATTGGTAGCTTTGTACTGCTGGAGTTGTGCTCATCTCTTTTCATGCTCATTGCTACATAATTTGTTGTCTCTTTTGCCGGCTGAGAATCTAGATGACATTTTTTAAATAATGTCTTTTATAGTTTCTTATACTCTATGAAAGTGAATATTTCTCCTCCTTTTGAAGGAAGGATATAAATGTTTCTATGCACTTCTAGCCCACATTACTGTGAAAAAAAATTTAAAATTGGTAAGCTCAAATGCTCTATTGTGCAAGACATTTTTTGATCTTATCCTGTACAATATCTCATATGGCATTGTTTGTGGTTAAAATTGGGTCATTCAAGAGCAATATTAAGGATGCTAGCAATCCTTGGCACCGCAGTGATGGTGCTCCTTTATGACCTGGATAACTGATGGAAACAGCTTCTCTGCCTACAGGTGTAAGGCATTGACCTCCAAGACCTTGCATCAATGGAAGCCTCATGCACTGGGCTGTCCATTTACTTGTAGTGGGAAGGATTTATTTACAAACTTGGAATTAGTTTGTCGTCTTTATTATATGAGCTGCTGTGTAGCATTTTATAGTTACATGATGATGATAACATTATTCTTCTCCCTTTGGTTACAGGCAACTTGTTTTCAACCTCAGATACATCAAGATGTATTTGTTGGTAGATGGCGAAGAGTGTGTATGCTCCGTTCAGCCAGTGGCACAACACCACCGATGAAAATGTACTCTGACTTGCCTATTTACTTTCAGAAAGGCGAAATTTCTTTTGGTGTGGGTTATGAGCCAGCTTTTGCTGATATTAGCTATGCATTTACTGTCGCCCTGCGCAGAGCTAATCTTAGCATCAGAAACCAGAGTTCCAATTCAAATGGTCGAAATTCTTCAAATGCACCACATGCTACAAATTTCGTTCCAGAATCTCAACCACCTAAAAGAGAACGTAGCTTGCCATGGTGGGATGATATGAGATACTACATCCATGGGAAGGTTGTTTTGAATTTTAATGAGACTAGATGGAACTTGCTTGCAACTACTAATCCCTATGAAGAGTTGGACAAACTTCAGATTGTTTCTGATTACATGGAGATCCAGCAAACTGATGGTCATGTTTTTGTTGCTGCAAAGGAGTTTAGAATTTATATAAGCAGTTTAGAGAGTTTGTTGAAAAGTTGCAGTTTGAAACTTCCTCGTAGTGTCTCTAGACCATTTATTCACTCCCCTGCTTTCTCTCTTGAGGTGGTCTTGGACTGGGAATGTGAGTCTGGGACTCCCCTGAATCATTATTTACATGCACTCCCCAATGAACGTGAACCTCGGATGAAAGTATATGATCCATTTCGTTCAACTTCTCTTTCTTTAAAGTGGAACTTTTCTCTAAGACCATTTCTACTAGATGGAAATGCTACATCTGGATTTGGAGACAATCTGATACTGGATCAAGCCATCTATGATACTTCACAGAAGTTAGAGACTGTTGATTTTCCACTTATGAATCTTGGAGCCCATGACCTAGTGTGGGTATTCAAATGGTGGAACTTAAATTACAACCCTCCTTACAAATTACGTTCTTTCTCCAGATGGCCACGTTTTGGAATTCCAAGAGCTGCACGATCTGGAAACTTGTCATTAGACAAGGTTATGACTGAGTTTTTCCTTCGTCTTGATGCTACACCTACTTGCATCAAACATATGCCTTTGGGTGATGATGATCCTGCAAGTGGTTTAACTTTTAGAATGTCAAAATTGAAATATGAATTATATTATAGCAGAGGAAAGCAGCGATATACCTTTGACTGCAAGCGGGATCCACTTGATCTTGTTTACCGAGGTCTTGACCTTCATATGCTGAAAGCATATCTGAATAGAGACTGTAGTTCATCTGCAGTTCAGGATATCCAAACAAATAAGAGAGCTTTGCATACTGTAACGACAGGTAAAGTCAATGACAAATGCAGTTATCAACATAATTGTGCAGAGAGAAGTCGGGATGATGGTTTTCTTTTATATTCTGATTACTTCACAATACGAAGACAAGCTCCTAAGGCTGATCCTGCAAGGCTATTGGCATGGCAAGAAGCTGGAAGAAAGAATCTTGAGATGACCTATGTTAGGTCTGAGTTTGAAAATGGTAGTGAGAGTGATCACACACGATCAGATCCTAGTGACGATGATGGATTTAATGTTGTAATGGCTGATAATTGCCAACGGATATTCGTATATGGCCTTAAACTCTTATGGACACTAGAAAACAGAGATGCTGTCTGGTCTTGGGTAGGTGGAATATCAAAGGCTTTTGAACCTCCAAAACCTTCTCCATCTCGACAGTATGCTCAGAGGAAGTTGATTGAGGAACAACAGAAGTTGGATGAATCTGAGGTTTCTCCCAGTGATAACTTAATCTCCTCCAGTTCTGCAACACATTTAGCTGATTCTCCATCCAAACAAATCGAGATATTGGACCCAAATCCATCAGCATCTTCTTCTACTAAAATCGAATGCTTACAATCTGATATAATTGGTGAGTTTATTAGAGTAGAGTAGTTGGAGTTTTTTTCTCTTTAAGCAACCACTTTAAACATGGGAACAATGAAATTAATAAGTTCCTTAGCCAGTTAATTTTTACTGATCTATGCATACTCTGCAACTTTACCTTCCATTCTGTGGAAACTCACTGTCTTGTTGTCATGTTTGTGATGCCATCTCTAGCTTTAGATTAAATTGAGAGCTTCTATTTTGCCAAAGTTACTTGCAACAATTACTGTTTTTTTTCCTATAGATCTTTTCTTTCTATTAAGTGTTTATGGTTTTCTAATTATTTGGAATGAACATCCACCAGTAAAGCATGGACACATTGATGACTCGGGGGAGGAGGGTACATGCAACTTTATGGTTAATGTCATTCAACCTCAATTCAACTTGCACTCTGAAGAAGCTAATGTGAGTAAACTATGCCATGTGTGTTGAAACACCAGCTCGTGGAATTCTGTTTTAATTTTGGAAACATAAATTGGCCTGTTTATGATTTTCTTTCAAGCATTAATAGCATACTCTACATTATATGTTACTATATCTGTTGATTTTTTTTTCTGGTTTGCATGTCAACGATGGTCCTTTTTTTCTTATTTGATTTGGTTGGATCATACTTGGTGATAGTTTGAGAAATTAATCATTGGTTAGAATATTTATGATTAATGCCTTCAGCTTCTGTAACTGGGCTGAGATTGTCAAGATTTTATTTATAGATTGCAATAGAAGTGATGGTATTCTTGAGTTTGCTTTTGTTGAACAGGTCATAGAATTGGATTATACGTATCTACCTTAAATGAGAGTGGGTGTGATATGCCCTCCCACATGCCAAAGAAGAGGAAGAATACAATTAGTTAGCATTCCTTGTCTGATGGCATTCTTGATGTAGGAAGCTAATTGTTTTGCTTTGACCAACATGCATCTATGAGACCATGACCCTTATCTTTTGATAAGCCAATGACCAATATCTGTTATTACTTTTTGTGAAACTCAATCACTAGTTAGGATAAAGAATGCCTCTTATGGTATGGCAGCAAGGTACTACAAAGCCATTGGATCAATCTATACATACCAGTATTCTGAAACATAAGATGTGGACTGGGTGATTTTGCTCTGTTCAATCTGAAACAGGGTCACTGTCCAGTAACCCTACAAAACCAAAACTAAGGATACCCAATCCGCTCCAAAATAGGGATTACCACCCGTTAAACCTTTCAAACTGGGTTTGCCGCCTAGTTTTAATGAATAAAATCAGAGTATCTGATGGTAAGGTTACTACCTGGTACTCAATTTTTCTT
The DNA here is from genome assembly GCA_024322285.1 of Musa beccarii. Classification (NCBI taxonomy): domain Eukaryota; kingdom Viridiplantae; phylum Streptophyta; class Magnoliopsida; order Zingiberales; family Musaceae; genus Musa; species Musa beccarii. Next base: position 77,908,306 of record CM044395.1, read on the forward strand.
ATTTTATTGCTCACAGCTCTTTGTTTATTATTTTCTTTTCATTTTCCCCTCCTTTCTTCTCTCTCTCTCTCCCTTTCTCTCGTCATTGCCTCCTCCCTTCCATTTTCTCATAGTTCCACCACTCTGCCATCACTTCTCCACTGCCTTGTCATAGATGCCTCATTAACATCATCTCACCCCATGGTTGTCACCGCGTCTCATCGTCGCTGCCTCACTGCTTCACCACTCTTCTTCTGCAGCTGCCTCCTCCACCTTCTCTTCTGCTCCTCTGCATTCTCTTCCTCGTTCCTCCTCTTGCTCCCTTTTTCCTGTCCCTCCTTTCTTCCCTCCTCCTTTTCCCTTTCCTTGTATGCTCATGTGATGATATTGTTTGTCAGGGACCACAGTTAACCTAACAGTGATGGTTGACATTGTTTCACCTCATGTCCTGTCATATTAATAATGGATGTACCCAAGTATTTGCCAGTACTTGGACATAGTACACGGTCACATTCTCCTATGTGCAACAAGGATTTTAAGAAACTTGATCACAGTACACATGCACACACTCCTACTCTACTGCCGACAATATATATGCCTACTTACTCTAGCAGGATCTGTGGGACATTCTTTTCTAACATGCTTCTTCAGTTAAGAAGCTCATCCCATGCCATCTTTGGCAAAATCTTAGTAGTGCACTTATTCCACTGAGTAGCCTAGTTTGCTTTGGTGCAACTGGTATTCTTAAGATATTTGGGCACAACACATGGACAGTCCCTCTTATATTACCAACAAGATGTAGGCCTATTGTTACACTTAAGTGGAAGTGAATCTATTGCGACAATCCTATCAAGCATGATTTTTGAATGGTAGTTATGGTAGTCTTGGTAGATGCACGCCTACATTGGCCAGTTTTTGGTGTCCTGTATGTTGTCAAGCTACCATGCAAAGCTGCTAATGTGAAGCGCAATACATTGCTTAGAATCTCTGACAGAATGTACACACCACCCTTTTTTGATTATTTGTGTTTGTGTTGCTCATCGATTCTCAAATATTATATGGGTGGGCATACAAGATTCTCTGTGGGCACCTTGTCTGTCATCCTTTATTTACCGATCATGCTGCTTAATGTTCAATATGCACGCTAACGAACAACATGATTATTCTTGTTAGATGCGCATATCTAATACTAGTTGGATTATTGCTAATATGTAAGGCAAGTTTTCAGTGCTTATATTACATGCATGTCCAAACTTATTCATTATCATAGTTGTACACATGCAGAGTGAGTTACAAACTTCAAATGAATATGCAACTTCTTTTTAATGTCTTTGGATCTCTCATGCAAACATATTTGATAGTGTATAATGCTTTATGCTTCTATTTGTCATTCCTGGTAGATGACTAAATTGATTGATCCATCTAATGCTTTGAGAAAGATACCATAGTTTAAACAGGACAATAGTAATCTTAGATTCTTAATTTTGTTGAGCATGATGTGTTTTGATTTTTGTTAGAAGTTGAAAACAAGTCTCTCCACGTGAGAGGCTTCTTTAATAATAAATACATATAACAGAGTTTTCCAAATCCAAAAATTTAAGCTGATTGAAATTGCTTTAGGCTCATAAAGTTGCATTTGATATGTTCTTTTTCTTCTTTTGCAAGTAATACAAATGGAAGAGCTTTCAAAATCCAGAAACCAATGCAGATTGAAATTGCTGTAACTTAACACAGTCCTATTGATTTGCATTTGCTATGCTCTTTTCTTAATCGGTAAAGACAGGCCGAGGGTATGATCTTATTTTATTTAGGTTGTGAAATAAGCTGTAAGATGAGAGTAGTAGAGAAAGAAGGGAGAAAAGGTACCACAAATAGTAGATTGAAAGCTACAAATGAAGGCTTAACACACTTGCATAGCTTGACATATTTCCCGATCCATCTTCCTAGAATGTTAATTTTCCACCAGACTAATGCATCATAAGAAACTAAATTGCATCTGATGAACAATATTAGCCTCCAATGGGAAATTCGACATTCCTCGTATCACTGCAGTTTCTTCAAACAAAAGTAGGAAGATACAGAAACTAAATTGCATCTGATGGTTGCCCTTCACAACCTTGCAATTTTACCATGAGATCAACAAAGGCTTCTATCAATGTTTGTATCCAAAAATTTTAAAAGATAGAACTTTATATATATATATATATGTAAATATATGTATATATATATATATACATATATATACATATACACAGACACACACACACACACATATAATATATATATATATATATATATACACACACACACAATTTGTCGTACCATGGCATATCTCTCGGTACGAGCAGTATGTACTAGTCGGATAGGGGGCTGATATGGGCAGTACATCGGTATACCACATGCACTATCTGTTTGTATGCTCGATACGACTTGGTACAGCTTGGTACGTACTATACTGATAGTTTGTCGGTACATCATTATGGATCGGTAAGACAAACCATATATATATATGTATGAAATTTTTAAAAACTTATGGAATATTGGGATGTTGACTTAAACACAATTGATTTGGTATACGAACCAATATTTACGGTTGAAATAGCTTTGTCGGTACATCATTATGGATCGGTAAGACAAACCATATATATATATGTATGAAATTTTTAAAAACTTATGGAATATTGGGATGTTGACTTAAACACCAATTGGACTGGTACTTACTAACCAATATTTACCGGTTGAAAGTGTAGCTCGATGCTAGTACAATACCATTGGTTTTGTTCTTTTATTATTTTATTCTATGATACCGAGTGGTATATGTCAGTTTATTGAACTTTTTCTCCTAATAGTTTGCCCTCTTGTTGGCTAATCCTAAATAATTCCTAGTAGTAAACTTTTTTTCTTAATATTTTATTTGACATTCAAATTTCATTGATCTATATGACTGCAATAATAGCCATAATGCCATGTACTTAGTGTCCGCTCAGATCATGTACCATTATTTATTAAATGGACAACACCCTCTGTGATCTTGTGGCTATTGACTTGGTCTTCTTATTGTCTCCCTTGTTTTGTGGTACTTTCAATTTGATATTTTTCAACCCCTTTACATGTGCAATTATGATTCTTTTTCATGTCAAGACCAAGTCAAATGATTCTTTTCTCTCTTTGTTTCAACTATGCTGCCTCTAGATTACTATGACTGCCACCTTTTTCCCTTAGTCTTTTGAGTCTTCAGCTCAAACTTTATTACCTTGGTAGTAACGTCTTGTATGTGTCAGTTACTTTATTTTATAATTATTAATCCATAATTCATGCTCATAGATGACTTATAAAATCTACCTTTTTAACTATGGGTGTTTTACGAATCACATAGACTCATAGAGACATTTACTGTTCTATTCTCATTCTAGGAGCAATATTCTCCTTTTTTTTCCAGTTATTAATAATCAAGACAAGGCACTAAACAAATGTGTGCCTTTTGTAATGAATTGCATTTGTTCTTCACTCTGGTTCTTTATTTCCAGGGTAGATTTCTTCTTGCTGCTGCCAGTGGCCGTGTCTTAGCTCGTTCATTTCATTCAGTTCTTCATGTTGGATATGAAATGATCAAACAAGCCCTTGGAACTAGCAATGTAAAAATTCCAGAATCTCAGCCTGAAATGACTTGGAAGCGAGCTGAGTATTCTGTGATGCTTGAACATGTTCAGGCTCATGTTGCACCAACAGATGTTGATCCAGGTGCTGGACTTCAGTGGCTACCTAAGATTCTGCGAAGCTCACCAAAAGTGAAAAGAACTGGTGCTTTACTGGAAAGGGTATTTATGCCTTGCCAGATGTACTTTCGCTATACTAGGCATAAGGGTGGAACTGCAGATCTGAAAGTAAGATATGACAATATCGAGCATTAACCAAAATAATTGTACATGAGAATATTGACCATCCTTATTATGTGTCATTTGAAAATTTTATGGCTACTAATTTTAGGGAACTATTGCTTGCAATTTGTAAAACATGTGCTTTACTTCTTGACATTGTGAATCCAGGTGAAGCCGCTTAAAGAACTGTCCTTCAACTCTTCTAATATTACTGCAACAATGACTTCACGCCAGTTTCAGGTCATGCTGGATGTTCTGAGCAATCTTCTTTTTGCCAGGCCTCCAAAGTAACGCTCTGAACTTTTTATTTAACTTTTTAATTCATAAAAAAATTGACCTTTCTATTTTTCTGCTGGTTTCTTTTTGGCTGTTCAATTCTTTTAATCCAATAATTTACTTTAAATGAATTAATTTGAAGACTTATGGATTAAATGTGTTAGCAAACCTTACATGGGAATACTATAGCATTATCTGCTCAGTATCTGGTTTCTCAGTTCGAAGTGTTGCTTTTTCGCCAAAGCAACAGATGAATTGTAAGATTTTTCAACCTTGTTTGGAGCTAATGTCAGATTTGGAGCAAGACTAGCAAGAACTGATAAATTTGATGATGGATAGAATTTGGAGAGACACAAGCACTCGAAAGTTGAAACAGCATTGCATCTAATATCCAGCAATCCCCACTTTTGAAAGCTCACTTAGAGTGTTGTTCAACTGACCTTAAAGATTTACTGCCTCATTTTGGAAGGCTTCATGAAGAAAAAACTAATTAAAAGTCTATCTTAAACTTTACATGGAACAACTTGATGCATGCCCAAAGCACCATTCTAAAGCCTAATCTCATTGTGCTTATCATTTTTCAGGCTAATTACTTGGTTGCTTTTACTGTGTTTATACTTTACACTAGATTATTGAATCAACCTCTTGTTAGCAACACATAATACTGTAGAATGATGATGGATGCTAAAGCTTGAAAAGAGATAACTATCAAAATACTAAATGGGCCATTTTTCTATTGACTTGATGCTGTCCACAATCATGTTGTCATGGATTGATCTGCAAAAATTGAATAGAAAAGCATGAAATGGGAGAGACGAGATAAAGGGAGAAAGGAGGAAGAGACCACGTTCCTAAAGAATTCCTCTCTATTGACATCATGAAACCACAATGTGCACCCAAAAGTGTCAGGTTTATTCAAAGATGGCTTCTCAATTAGTATGAGAAGAAACATAAGTTGGCTCCATGTATCTTGGATCAAATTGGTCCTTTAAAATATGTAAGTATGGCTTATCAAAGACAGAATCAGTTTGGCAACTAATAAGAAGGAAAAAGATTTTTAAGGGGCTACTATCTACTTCTTAATCCGACAAACTAATTTTACATTAGTAAAGTATGTGCCAACAGGGCATCGGGTGATACATGTGCACAAGGACATGAGTTCTAGTGACAGTTTTGGTGCTAGTTGGGTATCAAAATGGTGCATTCAATGCTGTGTCACCTAGCATGGCCATTTTGCTAGGGACTGGACAGAATTACATGACAAAAAGACAACAATGCCTTCTGTTAGTGCTGCAAGGCACAATGTGGCCATGTGTGGAGCTATGAGGAGTGTAGAGGAAAGTTAGAGGCTTTTTCAGGTCATCTTTGGGGAGACCAAGGATGGTGAGATTCTATTTTATACTTATATGTTATGCTTTGATACACCATTTAAAAATACGAAGGACTATTAATGTTTCAATACTGATTGTCTGTGCACTCATACTGGTAGGTATTAGACAAGTTATGGTATTGGTTGGTAAATTGTGATATATGATGCAATTTACAAGTGTCAATATGATGATGCACTTGCTATCTTTACCAATAGAAATTGATGACATGGCAATTGAAGTTAAAGATTGAGCTACAACTTGAGATGGTTTGGTATAGCTGTTGCCAATAAGAATAAGATGCAAGGAACAACAAGGTATATACTAGACGTTGCAGAACAAATTTCGAAAATTAAGAAGAGAATTCTTATGAAGATTCAAGGTAATATTAGTTGAGATGGTTAAGATGTCATTTGAATTGTTGGATTACAGACACTATAAGATATTAGATTCTTATCTTAACATGTAGATAATTTGAATTAATAATCCAGGTAAGGATAAAATATTTGATCGTGCATCTCCAAACCAATTAAACTTGCACTTTATGAGGAGATTAAATATCTTTTTCATTAAAAGATGCCATACAACTCTGACCATCAAATGTATAATAACAAAATAGCTTGAAAGGCCTAAAAACTGAAATACTAGGTATCTTGTGAGTTTGTTGTGACCTTAAGGTTTAAACTACTGTCCTTGCAATCATAGTGAAGTTGGTCATCAGTAAGCTCAATCCCTAACAGATAGCTCTGTGCGAAATAGAATATTTCAGATCATGATTTTGGTTACAGTGCATGCCACCTTGGATTGGGCAAATGTATTGTAGTGGACAAGGTTTCTTTGGTGAAAAAGGGATCAAGCTATTTTTTATGTCAAAACATTATTTGCCTTGAGCAATATGAATATGAGGGTGGCCTTTTTACAATAGTCACAATTTTGGTTGTCACTGATCTCCGTCTTGATTTTCGTCGGCTATCTCATCTTCTATCATCAGGGTGTCCTGTTCAATAACTCGAAATGAAGGTGACTAATAATGAACTTTTTATCACTAGCACATATGCCCGGGGATATGAGGCCCAGGGATAGGACTTGAATAAGAAAGGATGCCATTGGCAATGAGGTACAGTTTTAATCCTTTAACCAATTTATTGAATCTTCTTTAAAATATGAATATTTCTTTTTCTAATTTGTTTTCAGATGCTGGCTTGGCACAATGGTATCTGCGAGTTGGCACTGATGGTGCTGGTAATATGTAGAGCAATGCCTTAGATTATAAGGTCCAACTTGATTATGTTGTTGGTAATCAACCATTTGTTTCTAAAATTAGTATCTGTAGCAAGTAGCTTAAAGACAACAAAAGATTATAGTTATATTATTTAATATTGTAATGGAGAAATTTAGTATTTAAAAAATATTTAAGCTAAGGTTATATTATCTTTGACAGCTTTTTTCAAAATTTTGTGAAGTGTAACCCACTTCATTTTTTTAGGAATGGAACCATTTTTTTAGGCAAAAGCAGCATGGATGCAATTTTATTTCATTAAGATCATAAAATAAATACTAGATGATTCACTTGAACAGTATAGATTGGCCTTGATTCGAGGTGCAATGAAGTTTGTTCTAGAGAAACTAAGTTTTCATTTAACTTGTGTTTTCAGAAATGATTCTTTCTTATTATCGATTCATCTTTTCTTCATCTTTATCATGATTTTTGAAAATCTTAATATATATCCAAATTAGCTGTCTATTCAAAATTTACTGTAAAATGTTGGTTAAAAATTAAAAGCATCAATTATTATGGTCTTTTTTTGTGTTTTTTCCCTATATCTAGCTTTTCACACTTTCTGCATCATTCACGAGTATTAACATGTATGATGGCTTTACCATTAATCATCTTTCTTTCTAGACCTCTTAACTATGTGAGCATGGTATCTTCTGCAGTTTTCTTTTTCAAATTCTTCTCATAGCCTATCATTTAGACTGAGAAATGACCATTTCTTTTGGTTTGAGGTGGTGTTATTTGGAGTGAATCATTATACAAGTGGTACCGTATAATTTACTGTATTCCATCAAGGTTCTTAAATGTTTCTGGTTGTCTATGCTGTTATGTGTTGTTATGCTTTTGCTTTTATAAATTCTTCAGGTTGTTTTGAAAGTGTGATTATATTGGTCATAGTAGTCGAATTCGACATGAAAGGAAATTACTGAATTTTGATTATTCTCTTGCTACATGCCAGGCCTCGTAAAAGTAGCCTTTGTTATCCATCTGATGAGGATGATGAAGATGTTGAGGAAGAAGCTGATGAGGTGGTTCCTGATGGTGTTGAAGAGGTGGAACTTGCAAAAATCCACCTTGAAAAGACAGAAAGAGAGAGGAAGCTTCTACTTGATGATATTAGGACCTTATTGGGAGATTATTATTCTGATCTGTGCTCTCAGGAAAAGAGTGGTGACTTGTGGATGATTACCGGTGGAAAGTTAGTGCTGGTAAGATTTCAGCTCAAATGAGGTGCCAGAATTAAAATTTTTATGTTATTTTCTGATATATCTTAGGCTACCATTAAGTAGATCCTTTATTAGTCCGCAAGGATGATATTAACTGACAACATCCATTCAAGTGTAAAATGATGCTCGCTCAATCAGGAACTAGCACTTGAATGTATACTTCCCTAGCTTTTTGTTGATCTATGGGTTGGTGTACAGCCCGATATGCTGGCATTGTACCAGTCTAGTTGATAACTGAAACCTACACATCCTCCTTTCAGAATTTTTGACAGAACTGGTGGTACTTCTCCCACATGATAGAAAGTTTCAAAGCTAATTCTTTTTCTTTTCACCCTATGGTATTTATCATTTTACCAGGTGCAAGGACTGAAGAAAGAGCTAGTAAATGTACAGAAATCCAGAAAGACAGCATCTTCTGCATTGAGGATGGCTTTGCAAAAAGCTGCACAACTACGTCTAATGGAGAAAGAAAAGAACAAAAGCCCATCATATGCTATGCGAATTTCCATGAGGATCAATAAGGTTGTCTGGACTATGCTTGCAGATGGAAAATCTTTTGCTGAAGCTGAAATCAACGAGATGGTATGCATTTGCATATTCTTTCTGGAAAATAATAGAAAGATTATTTTTCTTCAATGATGAATATTTATTATTTTTGATGTATTATTTTCTTACTGAAGAAATGTTATTTATAGCAAGAAAAAAATGAACCAGCAAGTAAACTTCTAGATTAATTATCTAAAGTCTGGTAGCAACTTAGAAATTAATCTCATGATATAGTTTTTGTACATGTTAGATTCTATTAGTTGTAGCTATCTTGTGTTTGTTAAGTCCTCTGCATTTACTTCTCTCTCTTTTATTTATTTGTGTTAAAACTGGCTAAAAAATTAGGGCCCAGTAGAAATTTTGTGAAATAGTGTTGTTAACCTCTAGACATCGGTCCGGTATGGTTTGATTTTAAAATAGAAAATTAGTTTTAACTTTAAAAACCACTGATTCTTATTCATAAGCCCTCTCTGTCTTCTCATTGCAGACTGACTCTCAACATCTCCTCCCTTTAGCTACTCTTTTTCATTTCTCTTCCTCTTCCTTCTTCCTCTTCCTCCTCCCCCCCATGGTCAGCACATGGTAAATTCTGTAGTATGGACACATGATACGTCTGAATAGGTCATGGGCCCAAACAAATCTGCTACCCAAAATTGCATAAATTATTTTTGAAAATGTTCTAGTCTAATGTAAAATTGACACAATGATTTGCTCAAGGAATTCAATATAAATGTGAACTTTATGCTTGTAATAATTTTACTAATGAAAGCATTTAACAAATGATAGTGCCAAAAATGCAATCGAAGACCTAGGATTGCAAAATTTATAACAATCATGGCAAAAAAGTTAATTTATTGCTTTGATCATCTGATAAACAACATTATTCTCTCAAATATGTTCCACAAATTTTTCAAGTAGTTTAATTGTCTTTCTTCTATATTTCATAAAGGTGAACACATCAAATGACTGCACAAACATTGTATATATCGAATAATTCATCCGAAAATTAGCTATACTTCTTTGTCCTGTATCGATTTATGTATCTGATACTACAAAACAATAATGTTTTGCATCCTTATGACCTTCCATCAAGTCATTTGTGTTAGCTAGCTCCTTTCCAACTTATGGAACTTAGTGCTCATCAGTGATTAAAATAGGCGCTCGGGCGCTCGCCTAAGCGCTTCGGCGGCGAGGTGAGGCGAGAGCGCCTCGCTTCACTTCAGCGCGCCCTTCAAAGAGGCGCCGCTGGCGCTCGCCGAGCCAGCGTCGGGCCGAGCAGCGCCGGGTTAAATCGAGCGACCGATTGGTCTCTATCGCCGCTGCCGTCGCTCCGTTGCCGCTTAGCGCGCTTGCTGCCGCATTTCGCCGCTCCTCTCATTGTTGCTCGTTGCCGCCGCCGCCGCCGCCGCGCTCCGTCGCCGCCATTGCCGCCATTGCTCGCCGCTTCATCGCCTCGCGCATCGCTGCATGCTGTCGCGTGCCTCGCGCTCCGTGCCCTCGCAATGTCCGAGATGTCAAGCGGCGACCGATGGCGCTTGGGACGCCGCGCGAGGCTTTAAGAACGTCGCCCGAGCCTCGGGGGACGTCGTGCGAGCCTCGGGGACGTCGCGCGAGGCCGACAACGTTGTTCGAGCCCGGGGGACGTCGCCCGAGTTTTAAAAAAACTAAAAAAATAAGTTTTTATTTTAAAAATTAATTTTTTATTTAAAAATTAATTTTTTATTTAAAAAATTAGTTTTTTATTTAAAAAATTAGTTTTTTATTTAAAAAATTAGTTTTTTATTTAAAAATTCAAGATCAAGGTGATCTTGGTGGTATTATACTAATAACAAAATTTTTTATTTATTAAATTAATAATATATTATTTTAATTTTAATACTACTAATTTTCTTAATTTAATAATATATTTTTATTTAAATAATTATATTTTTAATTATATTATATATTTTTATATTTTAGCGCCTCGCTTCGCTCGGGCTAGCGCCTGGGCGAGCGCCTAGCGCCTCGGGCGATTTTAGACCTTGGCGCCTTTTGACGCGTAACGCTTTTTAAATCACTGGTGCTCATAACTTGGAGGATTCAAGTTTGGACCATACCTTTGGTGATAGCTTCCAAATTCACCCTTTTTTTATATTCACACGTGCTTGGTTTTGATGTCACTAGGTGCAGGATAATGTGTAGGGCATCCTACACCTAAATCCTTCTTTTTCAACTTTTAAAAAATTTATATAATTTTTGCTGCATGTTGTCTGGTAGGACCATTAGAGTTCTTCAGAAGAATTCTTAAAAGAAAAAATAATAATGATATCATAAGTATGTCTTTTTTTAGTCATTATCTTGTGGCTTAGCTGATGACAAAAAGGCCATGCAGTACTTCATTATGCAACCACTCTTTTTTTTTTAAATTGGTCTTTCTAATAATGCCTTCTGTTACATGTTTATAAAAGGATTGAAATTTCATATCGTACTAGAGTTTTGAGATTTGCTTGGTACGATACTATACACCGAGCGGTATATTTCGGTATATATAATTATAAATATTATATATATAATTATATATATGCAGGGTGACGTCGCCTCCCTTCTCCGGCAATGTCACCAAGGTGACGTTGCATATTATAAAATAAAAAGCGACGTCACCTGAGGCGACGTCGCCTCCCTTCTCTGGCGATGTCGCCGAGGCGATGTCACATATTACAAAAAAAGGCGACGTCCCGTCGCAGATAAAAAAAATTTGCGACTGGCGCTGTCGCTGATTAAAAAAAAATTGCAAGTGATGTCGCTCGAGAAGAGAAGAAAAAATAAAAAATCTATGACCCCCTCCGCTCCGCGACGCCGATGCTGCGGATGAGAAGCCGCCGCCGACAGACGAGGAGGAGAGCGGCAATATCCAGGTTCTTCTCCCAGCCCCCACCCACCCACACCCCTACCACCCCCACACACCCTACCACCCCCACACACCACCCCCTCCCTTTTCTTTTTTTTTTATTTCATTCTTCCCCTTCTCTCTTCTTTCTCCGCCCATGGTCATCGTCGATAACGCCTTAATCGACATCAATAACACCTCAATCGATGGTACCGAGCGGTAGCGAGCGGTCTGTGTACTGATCTGTTGACGGACCGGTACATACCACCCGGTACGGTATTGCATGTTGTGTTGGGGAGTCATGTATCTTCAACCAAAAATACAACGACAAGAAAAAATAAGTTAATATGCATCTTTTCTGGGATAGTATAGATTCAGAAAAATTGAGCAACTCTTGTAGGTTCATATTTTAAATTTGTCATATAGCACACCTCATTTTTTCAGTTATGAATATAAGTTGATAAATTACTGACACCTTTACACATAAGGCATTTAAAGAAAGGTGATGTTTGAGCTGTGTTATTAATCACAAGCAGTCAGAACTCTAGCATTGCCATGTAGAAGGCTTGACGATGGATGATGGATATATATACATAGATAATTTGCTTCTCATATTTTCTTAAGAGAATCTATATTATCATTGTCACTCTTCAAACTCCAGACCTTCAGTTTATCTTGGTTTTTCTGTGCATAATCAGTTGGTGATCAGAAGTTCAGAACATTGCAGAAGGGATTTTGGGTACATCTTTAACAATGTTTGCCAAATGATTATCAACAACTATATCACAGCTCTATTGCTTAACTCAATGAGTTGAAAAACCAGAATTGAATGGAATAAAATTATTTTCCTAAATAGCTTTTGTGCTTTATTTCATGTGAATTATATTGTTGTTTGAAGCTTGTCAATGTAGTGTATAATCATAGAATCCATTAATTTGCTCCTAACATATTTGTGGTGGTTTTAGATTCATTTTGTAAAGAATATGAGACATTTTGTTATTATTTTGCTTATAATTTGTAAGTCTAGTGATTTTTAATCATCATATAATAATATCCATTGCCTTTACAAATGTTATGTCAGATATATGATTTTGATCGAGATTACAAGGATATTGGTGTTGCTCAATTTACTACCAAGTCTTTTGTTGTGAGAAATTGCTTGCCCAATGCCAAGTCGGACATGCTATTATCAGCTTGGAATGCTCCTCCGGAATGGGGAAAGTAAGACCATCTGTTTCTCTTATGTTCTGCTCGTTCAAAGACAGTTTTTGGCCATGGGAGTCACTGTATTTAACTTGTACATACTACATACTGTCTTGATTCATGATATTTTATGCATAATCATTTCGTATCACTGATGTTGCGGTATCTATGTGCCACTGGTTATATTTTTCTGGATAATTAGCTCTTCATGATCAATCTGTAGCAACAATGAAATGAGTATGTGGGAATCTTGAGATGCATGCACTAACTACCAGCTGAAATCTCATAGGATCTGTATTGTATACAAATCTCAGAATGTAATTTTCCAAGACCTAATCACACTATTGATTTGTACTTCCTCAGTTTCTTTCAAAGAACATCATAATGTGGATATCTGTAAGGCTAAAAATCAAATTTTGCTATGCAGAAACTAAATGCGAAGAACTATATAAGTTTATATGTTTTATGTGTATAAACAGAATCATTGTATATGTGTATATAGGTGAAAAATTCTATGCTAAATTTAATCCATATTTGCAGTGCCAAAGAAAAGTTACAGGAAGAAGAAGCTTCATGATTGAGAAATGATTTTCAACTAATCTTAGTGAAAAATAACATAAAGATAGAGGGAACAGTTTGTACTGCAGTATTATTTCTTAACTTTCTAAAGTTCACCATTTTATTCATGTGTAGTGTTACATGTAAAGAATAAAAGATGATCTCATTCGTAGCAGATGTAACATGATATGTTGAATAAGAAAAGGTCACGTATTGCCCTAATCTTCCAAAAATAGGCATTTAGTGACCTGACTTAAATGAACCCAAAATTTAGTGCCATGAAAGGGAAACAAAAGTACCTCTATGAAATAATTTATCTATCAAAGAAATTAATCAAAATATTTCCTAGACCAAAATTGCCTTGCTGGAAGCATGCCTTGTGTCAACCTTGAGCTGCCAGTATGTAGAAGTGTCATGATGCAGCATATGCTATGCTTAAATAAGTTAATAATGTAAGAAGAAGAAGAAATAAGACATAAAGAAAATATCCGTAGAACTATAGAACTTGGCAAGATACAAACATATCAGTTATGTGCAATGCTCATCATCCTATTGAGGTGGGTAGGTGTTTATGTCAATGATGACTGCTAATCTAGGTTACCCTTTATACTCTCAACATGATAGTGAAGGGAACACTAATGGTGCTTATTGTCATCAGAGTGGCAAAAATGTCAAATTGTCTTTGAAGAAGAGCTTATTCAGGAATTCTTTTTGCAATCAAATGGTCAACTGGTTTGCTAAGTTAGATCCAACAAGAAGAGTCCTAAAGATCCTATGTCACCAGATTGGTTCTCTATGGTCTAGTATTATTTCTTGTCAGACTGGTACATACCTACCCTTCACCAGATTGGTAAGTACCAAACTGTATTGACTGGTACAATCAATTTCCTTGGTGCCGTACATATATCTAATCATGCTCGTCTTGGACAATTGTCATGTTTATTCCAACACTTCCAGACACTAGAACAACCTAAAGGGCACCAGCACAAAACATGATATATCTACATTTTTTTTATCTTTTTGCTATAGTTTCATATTCATATTTTCCTTATTTATTTTTCGATCTCCTCGCCCTATTGAATACTTGATCTATTGAAAGTCTTTTACAATTTGAAGTTTTGCAGCCTTCAAAACTAATTGAGCTTATTCTTCTGCTATATATTACTAGAGTTGTCCTTTATATACTTGACACATTCTTGTTGGTCTAAAATCTTAGATTCTATTGGTGTTTTCAGTCTTAAATTTTATTCCTATCTTATAGTTTTAGAAAGAAACGGATAGAACAGGAGAGGAGGAAGAGGATGAAGATGAGGAGGTAGTGGTGGCATAAAGATAGGAGGAAGTACAGGACGAGGAGGTGGCAGCGGCAACATGGTGGAGTGGAGGTGGCTACAATAATGTAGCTGGGAGAAGGATGAGGTGGAATAGGAGGGGAGGAGGAAGCACATATGTGAGAAAGAGAGGAAGAGCTCGTGTGATGCCTTTCAAACCTTGTTTCCAACCATATATAGCCAAGAAAACTTGGGCATATTGTATCAAAACCAGATGAAACAAAGAGAGAGATATAAGGTGGTGGAGGAGGTGGAGCAGAAGGAAGAGACAGAGGAGGAAGAGAGGTTGTGGATGAGGATGAGGATGCATACAGGTAGGAGGTAATGACTCAGACAAGATGGAATAGGACAAAGAGACAAAGTTGCAAAAAGAGCGAAAGAACTAAGAGAAAACTATGACAACTATCATAAGTTACAGAAAAAAGGTTCTGATTAGGTTCACCACTTTGTATTTTATTATACTAGTATGCTTCCTGAGAAGCTTGCTATGGCGACCTTGCTTGGTTGTATGGCCCATACCAATACTGGTGACACATGGTACATCAGTGTATGCTGTGGCACCAGTTTCGAGTGATCTGAGCCCATCAGAATCTGAAAAATACCTAGTTTAGGGCTGTTTCTAACCTTTTTTATTTAGACAGTCAAATTATATAAATTCAAAGTGGTTTCAGTCTAAAAAATAATAAATAATTATGCAAAAGGCATATCATATAAGGACCACATATTGTATCTAAATTCTAAAGAATAAATGTATACATTAACAAGACCTAATTTCTAATAATAATAAATTGGATGTAGAATATGATAATGCCTACCACCAAGATGGTTCAGGGTCCTCAATGTGACTCTATTTTAGATTAATGCAGTATTCGTGTAGGGTTCATGCGTGAAACTATTCTCACAGCATCTAATAATTGTGTATATTAGGACATGCTTATTTGCCATTTCTTTTATCATTTTGTGTTGACTTTGAAGCCTTCAACTTAGATTAACATACCTTATTAATGTACCAAAAAGTTTTGATTGATCTATGGCATGCAATCTACCTTAGAAAATTCTTAACTATATCTAACTAGTGCTACACTAATTTACAAGACACCAATTTTGTATCTCAAAATCTGTGGAAGTGTTTTTCTTTCACTAGTAAACTTTTTTGATTTGCCATGTTTGTTATGAGGTTTCAAAAACTGTGTACTCTATATATACTAGCCACTAAGATTCACCATACCGTTTAGTATGGGTGGTATGTATTTGTCCGATAGGGAACTGATACAAGCGGTACATCATTACGTCTCCATATACCGTGTGTTTGTATGTTTGGTACAGCTCGGTATAATTCGATACATACCATATTGACAACTAGTCGGTACATTGGTACAGACTAGGAAGGCGAACCATATTTGCCACAACCAGATAACAATACATACCACAAGCAAGGAATGAAATTTCACATACTAAACCCGAATCTGGTCAATGCTGATCTACCAGCACATGGTACACTAGCATGTACCATGATACTATTTTTGTAAGGGAGGGGGGAGGGAGATGGAGGAAGGATGTAAAAGGGTGAAGGAAGAAGTGTCTAAGAGAAATAGTAGGGATGAGGTGAAGGCCATCGCTGAGTGGGGGCTAGAAGAGGATGAGGATGAGAAGGAGAATTATAGGAGATAGAGAAATACTTGAGATGAGGCTCAGGGAGGGGGGGAAATGGAAGAGGAGAAGGAGAAGAAGAGGAGAAAGAGAAATACTAGAGATGTCGCGAAGGTCGTCAGTTGGTGGTGGGTTACAAGCAGTGAGTGACAACCGTGTGACAACAAGAGGGGGAACGTGTAGTGACAATTGTGCGGGATTGCAAAGTGGGAAAAAGGGAAAGCCATCCAAATCAATCCATTTAAAATAAAAAATCAAGCCCTAAATATTTGTCTCAGTTCGGGCCCTTTTATAAGAGAAAACCCACATATACATCTGCAAAAAGAAAAATCGAACGGCCCAAAATAGTGCAATCTGCATCTTGATTCACACCCAGACTAGTAAATGCCAAACGTTAACTGGCCAAAAGTGAAATCCATGACCACAAGCCTAAAAATTACAATGAGCAACTCAATTTTTTTATTTCATTAGAAATCTAAAAGTTCAAGGAAGACAAAGAACCATATTATAGTGTTTTGTTTAATTGATTAATTGGTTTTTCACTTTCATTACATGTTTTGTTGAGCGACTTGTCAGTTATGTCGGGCATCTTAATCCTGATCCTGCTATCTTCCTCTTTCAGAATCAAGGATTCAGTAGATAGTATTGTTTGGCAACAAGTCTTAAGTCCAAGCAGATTATACCATCATATGCAGCTATTTCAGCTCTCTGGTATCATCAAAAAGTATACATAACCATCAACAATAAAGAAGAAAAACAATAATTCTGCTTCTATTCTATGTCATATTTCATTGTAATTAGAAATTCTTATTGAAAAATCATAACTAATTTTTTTCTATTCAGTTCCAATAGTATTTTCTTGTGGACATTTTTTAGATACTCATTGGCATACATGATAATGAATATTGAAAAAGATAACATATTGCTTTCTTCTGCTATTATGTGTCATGCTTCATTATAATAATTTCTAAACTAGCAAATTTGTGAGAACAGTAATTTAAACTTTCATGAATTATTATCTACTATGATTGTGTTCTGCTGTGTTAAATAGTAAAATAAATACATAATCTTCATTTTCTAATGATATCTTTTTCACAAGTATGTACCATGGAGATGTTAATGTATTCTTAAGATAATAATATATGATTTCTTTTGTTTCTTTGACACAATTATGACCATGATTCTTTCAACTTATTTTGGTTCCTTATATAAGTTGAATGTTATTTAATTATGGAAAACAAAGAAAACTATTTTTTGTCTACTCCACTGATATCCAAGTACCAAAATGTCAATGCAGAAATGTAATGCTTCGAGTGGATGCCAAGCAAGGTGCTCCAAAGGATGGAAATTCACCTCTTGAACTTTTCCAGGTTACACTTGTATAGTTTATAGAAGCTTAAGCATATTTGACCTTATTGCCAATAGAGGAATTTTATATGACGCAGAAGATGCACATCCCATTCCTGTATATCACTTTCATGCACTTCTTGACTTGTTGTTTAGGTTGATGCACTATTTCATCTCTTACTTTCAGCCGAGCACCCACATACTTCATTACAATAACGTCCACTGTTTTAGCCACCACAACTTAGCTTTCCTCTCTTCTCATCCACTACAATTGCTTCTTCCAATTTTGTTTGACATCACTACCATCATTTTTTTTTCCATCCCTCACATTGTTTCCAAAAGTGGTCAAAATTAGGTCTGTCTATAGAATGAACTAGCTCATATCAACATACATGTTTTGGCATTCAGGCCAAAACTTAAATTCTTGGTCTCAACTATTTGGTTTCAACTAGAGAGCATCTTTAAAATTCTGTCTCAACTATTTGGTTTCAGCTATAGAGGATCTTTTCACATTTGAGCCCTACTGAGGGTAAAATTACTCTTCAAAGTAGGATCAATATTTCTTTAACGTCATTCTATACCTTTCCTTGCACCACCATTCCTTTGAACATACTTTCACCACCTTCAACAAGTTCTCCTCATTTTATCTTCAAGATAAAGTTTTCCCTAGGTGTTCTAGAATGTATATGCTTTTTGTTTTATAAGTTATATACCGGCAAACATTAATCCTAACATTTTCATTAGAGTGACACTGATATTTTTTTATATCTGTTGTTTTGCAATTGCCCAAAATTCATCCCATCAAATATGGCTAGTTCTTTAATTGTTTTATTAATTTTTGTGGGACCATTGGCATTATATTATGAATCCATATGCTGGTTCTGCTCTTAAAGGATTAGCTGAGTAAAGTAATTTTTCATTTCTATTGTTTTGTGCCAATAAGGTTCTTGACTAGAATTTTACAATTATGTTAATGAAATAGCATAAGAAGCTTGTAAGAAGTCCTAATAATATTTATTAGCATCTTTTTATCAAAATTTTTGATTTTTTTGTTACAGATCTTCTTTAAATATGCCATTTTGTCAAACATATGTAGTAGTTGGTTAATCAGATAGATATAAACAATTGAATTTGTAGAATTCATATAAATATGTTAAAAGGTTTTTCCATTTCTCATAACTAGTGTCATTTGCAACTTACGGATTTTGCATTTACAAATGGAAAATAATTCTTTGGTTTGCCTGCATTGATAATTGCACTTTTCAGTTATGTTTGGTTGACTGTCATTGGTATTCATAGACAACAGGTGGATGTTAGTAATAGAGCTAGAAAAGAATATCTTCATCTGCATAGGTATCCCTCTTCAGAGTTCAAACCATTTTGCAATTCAAGGTTGCTCATTTGCCATCTACAAGAATCTAGGCTTCAATTTTGAACATCTAGCCCTAGTCTATGATGCATATTGAAAAATAATCATAAACCTTAACCTGATTGCATGAAACTAGCTTAGAGTTTGGTTTGGCTTTACATTGATTTGAAGAGAATTTTATCAAAATCTTGAGATTCAATTTTCTTGTGCAAATCAACCACCCCAAATGATCTTCCAATAGTTTGTAAGGGAGTTGAGAGAATTAGATGATTTTTCAGAGAAATTTCAAAGAGAATGAGAGTGAGAGAGGCAGTGAGACTATGAGGAGAAGAAAGGGACTTGTGGGGGCTGCTGATGGCCACCCAACAAGCCTTAATGACTAGTTCGGTAGTCTCATCCATGGTTTTCAATTTCGAATAATACCGCCCGATACAGGTAGTACATACTGGTTCGACAGCATATCGGTATGCGGACCGTCCGATACCGGGCAGAACACTCAATATCATTCTGTATCGGACGATACGGTGGTATGTTGGGCGGTAACGGTCGAGATTTCGACTGTTATCGAGTGCTCCAATGGTCGAAATCGGCTGTTACCGATTGTTGGAGTCCTTTCTCATGGGTTTTTAAACTCATATTCTCTTTTGTTTCATTCCATTTCATCCTCACACACTCTTAAACTTTTTCAAACTCATTTTTTCTCACATTTGTACTCTCCTAAAGTCTATAAAACAACGATTTGTGAATTGAATCAAGGCTAATTTAGAAAGATTAAGAGGAAGAACTTTTTAATCAAGATGTATGTATTCTCTTTCTTTAATTAGAGAGTAATTAATATATTTAATATTATGATTAGTGTGTTTAATATTGATTAATTTAAATTAGACACTTAATTGGTCAAATGTTTATACATCATGTATATTAAATATTGAAATATATTTATGATGGTAAAATAAGTTTAATTAGATTTTATTAAAGTTATTTAATAATGTAATTAGTGATTTCAATGATGATTTAATCGAAATATGATCGATTTTAGATCAATTCAATATCTTTAATATATAATTAAAGTGTTTGACATATTTATAGTGTTGAAAGAGAAGTAATTAATGGATAATTAACTATGTTAATCATGTGATTAGTGTATTTAATGATGATTTCATCATAATTTGATGTATATTAGATCAAAACAAGGTTTGCAATACCGAATGATACCGGGCGGTACGTATCGGTCTGATAGAAAACCGGTACGTGGACCGTTCGCTACCGGTCGGTACCATCTATTGAGGTATTTGGAGGCGTTATCAATGACTGACGGTGGAGAAAAAAGTGGGAGACGGTGACCGAGGACGGAGAAAGAAGAGGGAGAAGGGGAAGAATGAAATAGGGAAAAAAAAAGAAAAAATCTGGATATCGCCGTTCTCCTCATCTGTCGGGGGCGACTTTTCTTCCTTGGCATTGGCGTCGTGGGGGGCGGCTTCTCATCCTCATCGGCTTTTCTTTTTATATACGATATCGCCGTGGAGACATCGTCAAGAAGGGAGGCAACGTCACATTTTTTTTCTTTTTTAATATGCGACGTCGCCTCAACGGCGATCGCCTCGAGAAGGAGGCGACGTCGCATATTAAAAAAAGGGATGTCGCGCGGCGACGTCGCCTCACATAATATATATATAATATTTATCTTTATATAATATTTATCTTTATATAATATAAAGATAAATATTATACTGTATCGTACCGTACCGAGGAAACCAAGAAACTCCGGTACGGTATGATATTGCAGACCTTGGATCAAAATTACTTATTTAATGTAATTTTGCTAAACTTATATTATTATTATATTTATTTTTAACTTAGAAATCCTATCCTAATTTGTTTTTAATTTTTAGATATTTTTAGAGGATTTTATACTTAAATTAGGTGTACCTCTCGGTACGTCCTAATATACTGCCCGATACACAGTACCGTACCATACCAAGCGATGCTCGAAACTCTGGTATGATATGAAATTTCAATCCTTAATCTCATCAAGGATGATATACTTACTGCTCGGCATAGGCCCTTACCAGGTATATGTACCAGACAAGAAACCCAGTTCAAGGCCCATACCGAGTAGTACTAGTAGTATCAGACTTGAACGTACTGGTAGACTATCAAATCAATAAATATTACCCGAATCATACTGCATCTGGCGGTATTAAAACCCATGATATAAGCATTGATAAAAGAAAAAACTTCAAGTCCATTCTTCTGACATAAAACAAGTACACATGCTTTTAGTTTATAATATAACCTGTACCAGGTGGTTGACCATAATCTGGTACATGAAGTGCTTGATTTTGACTAAGGAATGTATCTGGTTCCAGTTGAAACAGTTGAAATTCTAGAAATTAGCCTATTTTGGTCGAACTCTACTGGTCTCAACCAAAACTGGTTGAAATACATTTTAAAGTATAATGCCTTGATGCATCATAAAACCTTTCTCCGCTAATATCTTGCCTACTGTCTGCTCCTATAGTCATGCATCATTGTGGGTGCAATGAGTCTGATTTGGGCCTCAAACTTAAATTCAGTTATCACACATGCCAACCAGTAGTTGTCTCAAAGAGTAATCCATATATTTTCTTTCCACAATATTCAATGCTTTGAATGCATGAGTTGGGAAGAAGAGGGAGAGGAGAAAAATACAAATAGAAGTTGTGGAAAGAAAAGGCTAGATGATTGCTAAAACCAAGCAGGTGAATAACTTATTAAAAGGACAATAAGCCTGAACTCCAAAGTATCATGGAAAACTGAGATACTAGTAAAGCCTTTTTGCTGAAATTGATCGCTGGATAATACTGTTGAACAACAGCCAACATTTCACTTTCTTATTTGATATCTTTCTTCCTCCTTAATTTAGTGTCAGCCTTAATCAAGTGATACAATACCATCCCATCAAAATGATAAAAATGGAGCATACAAATGGAGGATGTTGAAAGCCTTTCCTCTTCAATTTTGTAGGACTGAGCATTGAAGAAAAACTATGTTTTGTAATGAGATGATTGGGTTAAACCATTCCTATGGACCTAAATCTCAACCAAAGTCGATATATGGTTATATAGCTTGAGCTGCTGCTATGACCCAAACTCATAGTGGCGCCATATCTGCATGTGCTTGCCAAGTCCCATCCTATGAACTCTAATGATAATAAACCTTCCAGTGATTTAAAAAGCGCGCTAGGCACCACCAAAAGGCGCCAAGGTCTAAAATCGCCCGAGGCGCTAGGCGCTCGCCCAGGCGCTAGCTTGAGCGAAGCGAGGCACTAAAATATAAAAATATATAAATATAATTAAAAAATATAATTATTTAAATAAAAATATACTATTAAATGAAGAAAATCTAAGGTACAAACTCACAATGTCACATTACTAAAAAGTCTCAAAAATCAAAACAATAAAATTTTACATCAAAGTCATTCATCATAATCAATATTAGGATTTTTCGGATTCTTTAAATAATTATACTTCCATGCAGGATCTTTTTTTGATGTCATCGTGGAATCAATTGAGTTGCTCTGAACACTTGCCATTTATCCTGAAACCTAACAATAATTTCAAATAAATAAAAATTAACAGTATTAAAATCAAAATAATATATTATTAATTTAATAAATAAAAAATTCTGTTAACAGTATACTGTTAACACTTAACAGTATACTGTCGAGTGTCGAAGCAGAAGGAAACTATCGAGGACTGAGAACGAAGACCGAGCCTGTTGACAGCGGCAGCAGGTGACAACGGTGGGAGCGTCGAGCGACGGCGACAGCGGCAGCTGGAGCAGGAGCAGCGAGCGACAGCGGGAGCGGCGAGCGACGGTGGGAGCAGAAGTGGCGAGTGACGGTGGGAGCGGAAGCGGCGAGCGACGGCGAGAGCAGGAAGCGGCGAGCGACGGCGAGAGCAGGAAGCGGCGAGCGACGGCGAGAGCAGGAAGCGGCGAGCGACGGCGAGAGCAGGAAGCGGTAGCGGGAGCAATGAGCAGCAAGGGCAGCTGCAGTAGACACCAGCGGCAGCAGAGGCCAATCGCGAGGGTTAGGGTGGAGAAGTCACGAGGGTTAGGCTATTAACTAAATCACCGGAGGCCGAACCAAACCTAAAATTCTGGTTCGGTCGCCCGGTTTAACCCGGGAGCTCACCCGAAGCGCCCGACGCCTGGGCTCGGGTGAGCGCCCAGGTGGTGCCTCTTTGAAGCGCGCCTCCTGGAGGTCACGTGAGGCGCTCGGGCCTCGCCTCGCCTCGCTCGAGCACTTAGGCGAGCGCCCGAGCACCTTTTTAAATCACTATAACCTTCAAAAATTAAAAAAATCCATTGCAGATAACCTTCACTTTAGATCACCGTTTTGGTGAGTGCTTTGGATCTACTCAAACAGAGGAAGCATCATGGTTCATAAGATGCAAAGCAAAGAGTCATTCCTTTTTTGGTAATATATATATATATATATATATATATATATATATATATTTTGGTGAATGTGAAACAGTTAATGCTTATATATATACCATACTTAAGATTATCAAGTAATAGTTACTAAGACCATAACCAAAATAGTCATAAAATATAGTTACACTGTGAATCTTCTATATGCATGTAAAGAATTGCACATGACTTATAAAATTAAGTTGATGCTTGCTACTCATATCCATTCAGTTGAACTGCTATGAACTGATCATCCCTTCACTTTTTGTACCAATGAATGCAATTTCATACTGTACTGATTCCTGGCCAAACTGGTACACTAGTATGTCAACATGATACACCGCTATGTACCAAAGATGAAGAAAAAAGAGGGGATGGAGAAAGAGGAGGAAGAGGAAGAAGAGAAGGTGGTGGAGGAAGAGGAAGGAAGAAGAGAAGATGGTTGAGGAAGAGGAGGAAGGAGGAAGAGCAAGGTGTAAGGGAGAAGAGGAGGCAATGGAGGAGGTGGTGAAGGAAGAATAGGAGGACTAGGCAACGGAGGAGAAAGATGAGGCGGAAGAGAGGCTGTGGAGGAGAAAGACGAAGGAAGAAGAGGAAACAGTGAGGTAGAGGAAGAGGAAGAGAGGAGACAGCATACCCAAGGTCGGCGGCACACGATGGGTGGCGAATCAGTGGGCAGCAGCACGCCCGCACGTACACTGAAAAGGGCTCGCGCACTCTGCGTGTACAAAGAAGAGGACTCCTGATCTTTAGATGGTTTTGACATTTTCTTTTTTAATTAGGCCAGACCAGACTGGACTGCTCGAAATGGGGCTGCTCCATGACTCAGTTCAGGTTCGGATGGATAAATTGAATTCCATGCTGAGACCGAACCAGATGAAATTGAATTCCATGCTTTGTATTCCACTTCTAAGAATGACGTCTATGTTGATTGTTTCTTGTGAATTTTGTCCATAAACTTCTTTTGTTATATAAGCTTTAAGCATCATGTTTATACTTGCATGTACATCTTTTGCTTCGTAGTGTTCAATTTACTTGGATGATTGCTTTCTACTTGCTCTATGTGAGAATATAACTCATTTTAATGCTGTGGTTTCACATCTTTAACAGTTTAATCTCTAGAAAAAAGAGTTAATTATTGTCTTTTCTTGGATTTATATAATATTTAACACTATATACTGTTCTATTAACAAATGATCATTGTAGGTGGAGATCTATCCATTGAAGATTTATTTAACTGAAACTATGTACAGAATGATGTGGGATTACTTTTTCCCAGAAGAAGAACAAGATTCACAAAGACGGCAGGTTAGTCATAGTTTGTAAATTTTTCATTATTATATGTCCATGATATTCTCATAAACTACTTCGAATTTGCTGTGTTTCTATTAAAAAAATAAAGGAAGTCTGGAAAGTTTCCACCACTGCTGGTTCAAGACGTCCAAGGAAAAACTTTGGTGGCCTTGAAGCAGCTTCAACTAGCCAATCTACAAGAGAATCTGAGGCTCCAGGTAGACTGAGTGCAACTGCAGCTATGTCGGCAAATGTTGGGTCTACTCACACTGCTGTTCATGCTGATTCTTCTCAGGTAATTTATGCTCAACTTTTTGACAAGAAATTCTTATTTTAAAAAATGCACATAGTTCAACTTCGTCATTATTAATGATGTCTTTTGAACTTTGTGTTATATGTCTAACCAATTATCAATTTTGGTTAATCGAAGTGTTGGAAGTTTCACAACATTCATCATTATGAAATAACACAGTTGGATTATTATTATATTCCTTAAATGGAGGTTTGCTTGCAGGTCTCTAAGTTGCAGAGCTTAAAAGCAAATATGGTCTGTGGTTCAAATCCAGAACTTAGGCGAACATCTTCATTTGATAGAACATGGGAAGAAAATGTGGCAGAGTCTGTAGCCAATGAGCTTGTTTTGCAAGTTCAATCTCTGACTGTCTCCTCAAAAAGTGGGCCTCTTAACTCAATGCCAGAAAATCAGCACACAGCTAATGAAACATCCAGAAATAAACCAAAAGACTCAAAGTCTGTTAAATCAGGTCGTTTATCCCATGAGGAAAAGCGAGTAGGGAAAACTCAAGATGAAAAAAGAGCTAGAGCCCGAAAAATGATGGAATTTCATAATATCAAGATAAGCCAGGTTGGTTGTTTCTGACATCTAAAACAATATTGGCAATTCAGTATTCTGTTGTTAATGTCGATTACTTAGTTCTCATTTCTGATTTACTCCCTTACAGGTTGAGTTACTCGTTACTTATGAGGGATCAAGATTTGCTGTTAATGATTTGAGGCTGCTGATGGACACTTTTCACCGTGTTGATTTTACTGGCACCTGGAGGAGACTATTTTCGCGAGTTAAGAAACACATTATCTGGGGAGTCCTGAAGTCAGTAACTGGCATGCAGGCAAGTCTGGTAACTAGAATCAGTGGTAAACATCATATGATGCCTTTAGATGCATTTAGCAGCACTGCATAATGAAAAGATTTCACTAATTGTAATTCTTTTAGTTAATTACATGTATCACATGGCCTCTGTAGAGATCTAATTTGGATTTTTTTTTATTAATATGTAGATTAAAATAATCTGTGCTTGATATGTTAATCAGACCATTCAACTGTCACTACATTTTCTCATTTAGGGTAAGAAATTCAAGGATAAGGCCCAAAGCCACCGAGAGGTACATGAGAATTCTGTTCCTGAGATTGATCTTAACTTCAGTGATAGTGATGGAGGTCAGCCTGGAAAATCTGATCAGTTCCCTATATCTTGGCTTAAGCGGCCAAGTGATGGGGCAGGTGATGGTTTTGTCACTTCCATCAGAGGGCTTTTCAATTCTCAGCGGCGCAAAGCTAAAGCATTTGTGTTGAGAACTATGAGAGGTGATGCAGAAAATGACTATCATGGTGAGTGGAGCGAGAGTGATGTTGAGTTCTCTCCATTTGCCAGACAATTGACCATAACAAAAGCTAAGAAGCTTATAAGGCGGCACACTAAGAAGTTCCGGTCAAGAGGACAAAAGAATTCAGGTAGTTCTATGTTTCAATACATTCATTTTGTTTATTATAGAAGTGACCTTTTCAAGTTAAACATGGTTCCTGAAAAAGACCTTCACCTCCACATTTCATACTTTGTCATAGTCTAGATTTTAGATTTTGTTGGAGGGCTAGAATTATCACTTCCGATGGCTCATCCCAACACCCTCTCTTTTTCGATCCCCCCGTACCATTCTCCCTTTGTGATGCAACAATGTGTTCATGACATCAACCTTGGGATTCGGTATTCTAGTATGTAACCTAGGTTCACATTTATAATTCACTGCTGGCTAAATATAAATGGTTGTGGATCCAACAGATTTCTCAACAAAATGGTTGAAACAAATTCCTTGACTGTTAAATGTTTTCCCCCTTTTTTTTTTTTTTTGCATTAGTCACATACACGGAAACCTAAGTAATGGGCTGCAAGTATTTTCCACTAGAGCCTTTTATCAACCTCATGCGTTTTTTCTTCCATTCTTGGTTTTCATTGGTATTTAGCATATAGCAACTACCCTATCCTTTTGATCCCATTATTTGCTAGCATTAGTGAAGAGTTCTATTAGCATTTTTCTCTGTTATTGATTTTCTAGGATATCAAACACAGAATGGCCACTCTCTTTGATGTCTTACTAACTTATTTTTTGATTCTTTTTCTTCTCAAGGGTTGACACTGCAACGTGATTCAGTCCCATCGACTCCGAGAGAAACCACACCTTTTCAAAGTGATTCCTCCGGTGCATCTTCTTACGAGGACTTCCATGGGTAGAGCAAGCACGCCCTCGACTGGTTGGTGTCTTTCACTTCAGATTGTAAAGCAATTGGCCAGAAGCATGGTTGAACAGATCAAAAGTTGCAGAACTTGAAATTGCTGTGTTATTTAAGGTTCGAATCAAAATGTGGCCTACAACCCTGACAATAATTAACTGCATGGCCTTGTGGGAAGCTACAGAATGTTCTTCATTCGGCAAAGATTGGAAGTCTGCTTCCATGCTAATTTCTTTGAGAAGATGCAGCAAGCTTCATATTGTACATATTAGTGAGTTTTATTATTTTGTTTCTGTTATGTACCTATGTAATCTTATGCCTCTTCTGTATAGAAGTAGACTGTGTTTAGAAACTACATGATTTTGTAGACATAACTGTTACCATTCAGTCAGCATAATCTTCTACATTATAGGTGGTGGGATGAGTAGTTAATTTTCAGAACAATTCTAAACCATAGTGTTTTGCCACTAGCTTAAGTTTTGAATGGGAAAATCATAAGCGAGAGGAACTGTGTTTTCTGTTTCTTCATATTGTCCAAATGATTGCATGTCTAGATTTATGATCCCAGTTTTTGTTTTTAACTTCAGCTATCATAAGTTGGAAGTATGTTAGTTTTGAACTACTTGGAATCGTATTGTTGGTTAAGGTAAAAAGCTCCACGTGAACGTCATCCATGATTTGTTTCTTGTATGAGCCAAAATATAAATTTAATTTGCTTGCGTGGCTACAGACCAACAGATGTTCTAATTTTTATGATCGTTTGCTATAATTTTGAAGGTAATCATGGAGATTGTTGGTAAGACCTTTAATAGTGAGACCGTGGTCTTGTTTGGTAAGACCGTTAATCGTTTGCATCGTAGTTGTCATTGACCTAGTCCACTAAACCATATATCTGATTAGTGGGTCAAATAGCCAAACCATAAATTTAATATATATTTTTTATTTTTAATATTTTAGCAGAGAAATTTCTCTCCGTTTTTATTAATTTAACTTTTTTTTTCTTTTTTCTTCTTTCCCTCCTTTCTCCCCTCCTCTCTATATCTCCTCTACTATTGCCATGCTCGTAGGTCTTGTTCATTATTACGTGGGTATCATTCCAACTGAGCACTTCAAATCACTTAGAACGCCTGTGTCGAATCTTGCAAGGTTCGTCTATCAATTTCTACCGACAATGAATGATTCCAATCAACAACTCAAGTTATACTCCAAAGGGGGAGTAATAGTAGATTTCTTTTTTCTTTTTCATATGTTGATTTGCATTCTTTTAAAGTCATATACATCGTTTGGATATAAAGAAATCCTTTTCTAAAGGTCTAAATTCACGATCGTCGACATTGCCTTACATTTATGCTCCTAATACAAAGAACACACTGCTAAAAATCATTTCTGCGATACAGGCTTCAGATGGATAAACACCATTGACTTTGTTTTATCGAGAGAACATGGTTAATTGGGACTTTCTTAAGTTCAATACACGTGTATCACATTGTATTTCAATATATACATTATGCAATGTTATGAGAAAAATGATTCTAATGAATTTTTATTAACTATGAATTTATATACACAAAGAGAGATGGCAATATATTATAATTATATGATTTTTTAGTCAATAATAAATATAAAATATTTATCTAAATCATTTCATAATGTAGGAGATCACATTAAGATCATGATCTTCGTTATTGATAGAATCATGATAGTATGTTATCATAATTTTTATGATTTAGAATCATGATAACATAGTATCAAAATATTGAGAAGATCATGATAATCTTAGCATGATTTATTTTTCTTAATAATATTTTTTTTAATATGCCCTTGGAAGATTGTACTTTCATTGGAGACAGATCTTAGATCGAAGTATAAGAAATTGTTGATGAGACAAAAATTTGGTGAGAGTATCTATAAGTTGATCGGAAGACAAGATATGAGAGACATGTAGCTCATCATTTTAAACTTTATCACAAACAAAATAAAAATTGATAGCTATGTGCCCCGATATTGTCATGGTATATTAAAGATTATGATAAATAATTCATATAGCAACGATTAAATCTAATAAAATTCAACAGTTGTAAAAGCAACTGCTTATGTGTTATTTCTTGGAATTCCAAGAGACATATTACATTAGAATTTTCTAACATCCTTATTACCTGCCTAATCGACATCAGAAAATACATAAAGTAAAAATACATAAAGTAACAAAAGAAAGTTCTCTTAGAAAAGTAAAAGTAAGCCATGATGAATAGTGTCCTTCAATTATTGAAGATGTTTAATAGTTGAAAGTAGACTTGTGCATAAATTAAGATAATTTATTTACTACATATGTAATGTCCGGGGAAATGCTAAATACTGTAGATTGCCAACAACTTGACAATACTCAATGGTGTTGCTGAGATTAGTACTATAAGATAAGGTAAGATAAATACTTGTGGAGATTGGCATAATAATAGTATTGGCTTCAAGCATCTTGATACGATCAAGAAGGTCATGAATTATTTGTAGTGTGGATAACTTGAACACTAAGAAATAGCTAAGAAACCTAAGATTAATACTTATTTACAATCTACTAAATAAACAGGTTAATTATTATTGTTGAATCTCGGATTTTGATGATGAAACTAATTGATTGTATTTTGTGATCTAACTGCGTTTTGAGTTATGCAGGTCTACTATCGATCAGGTTTAGACAGTTAACACTGAAGGAATTGACATTGCGCCGGAAGTGATCACGTCAAGATATTGAATGTCGAGCCGGAGGTTCGGTCAACAATCGGTAGAAGGCTTCGTATATCGAGCATTGGACCAAAAAGAGTGGAGTTGCGCCAAGGATATCGAGGTTGCGGAGGTCAACCGCCGATTGGGCAACAAGCTGTAAGAGAGGACAATGCGCCGAAGAATCAGACGAATCGCAAACCAATAACGTGCCGGGCAACTGAATGTCAATTCGCATTGTAATAATTGTCTAGATCGAAGTAGAGTTTTTGTTTGTGTATGTGCAGGATTAACTACGATAACGATGAAGACGTAAAGCGAAACAAGTGCCGGAAGATAAGTGTGATGGATCGTTGGGAGTTCGAGAGTTCGACGGAAGTCCGAAGATTCGTTCGGAGTGCTGTCGGAACTGGCCAAGAACGAGTAGAGAGCTTACCGAAGAGTTTTTAGAAGTTCACCGGAAGGTTCATCGGGAGTTCGCAGAGCTTGCCAAGAAAGATCAGAGCTTACCAAAGAAACTCGTTGGAACTCGCCAAGATCATCGTGAAGTCCGGAAGCTTGCTGAGAGTCCATAGAATGGTTTTCGAGGGTTTGTCGGAAGACCGTCGGAAGTTCACTAGAAACTCACCGGAAGAAGTCTTGACTTGTCGAACTTTGTAATAGCTTAGGAAATATCTTTAATTTTATAGTTAATACGTTAATTTGGGTTAGGATTAGATATTAATCCTATAACCCAAGTAGAGGGGCTCATTAGGCCTTGTTTTGGACCGGATTGGGTCGAGTTTTTGGCCCAAACTAGTGTGTTAAAAAGTGCTAGGCAGTGGCATCGCCCTAGACCAGTGAGCTGGGCGATGGCACTGCCCAGAGGACGAGAGTTGGGCGGTGGCACCGCCCAGCACCCGAGAGCATGGGCGGTGGCACCACTGCCTTGGGCGGTGGAACCGCCCTGTATACTATCAATTCGACAACTGACAGGCGGTGACATCACCACTGACAGGCGGTGGCACCACTAGTACTGGGAACAATGAAAGAGATTCAAATTTAGGCTCCAAATTTGAATCCTCTTAGGGTCTATAAATACACTAAGTGTTTCTACAAGAAAGAGAATAAGCACAACACTTTGAAAGTAAGAAAACTCTATTTAAATCTCCCTAAAAAATCCTCCTTAGTTTTTCACTTGTATTCCACCGAAATAAAGGAGAGAGTGCTTGTAAGAGTTATCTCCTAAGCCCATCAAAAGGAGAGGTGCTGTAAGGGAGTTTATCCTTGCCCGTTGGAAGGAGGATAGCTAGTGGAAAAATCGGTGGCCTCAAGCGAAGAGGAATCAAAAGTGGACATAGGTCGCATGATCGAACCACTATAAATCGGTTTGCATTTACTTTCTTGCAACTTACTATACTGCAAACCATCTTCATTTTGCTACCTTACTTACTTAACTTCCTCTTCATCTTCTTACGTATGCTTTCAAGTTAAAACACAATCAAAACAGTTTCAAACGAAACATTGCTTTCAATAGTACGAAGTTTTCCGAACTTGTTTTAAATCGCCGAAAGTTTATCATTCTTTACTGTTGCACTAATTCACCCCCCCTCTCTCTTAGTACCGCTTGATCCCTAACAATTGGTATCAGAGCCACGTATTTCTCATTCGGATTTACACCCGTAAGAAATGACACTTCATGGCTTTCAAGAGGGCTTTTCGGTTGTACGTCCACCGTTCTTTAACGGATCGGACTATACTTATTTGAAAACTCATATGAGAGTTTTCTTACTTTCAATGGATTTGGATTTGTGAAACATTGTTGAAAATCATTTTCAACTTCCCTCTAAACCGACGAACGAATGGTCGGACTTAAAGAAAAAATCTTTTTCTTTAAATGCAAAGACTATGAATGCCTTATTTTGCACTTTAGATAAGAATGAGTTCAATCAGATTTCTATATAAGAAACAGCTTTTGATATTTGACGGACACTTGAAATCACACACGAGGGAACTATTAGAGTTAAAGACTCGAAAGTAAACCGCTTCTTGCGTAATTTTGAGCTCTTCCGAATGACACCAAGCGAAACTATCGATGATATATACACCTGTTTCATAGATGTCGTCAATAGCTTGAAAAGTTTTGGTAAATATTTTTCGAACTTTGAACTTACTAACAAGATTTTAAGATCCCTCCCAAAGAGTTGGGATCCAAAAATAATGGCTATTCAAGAGTCTAAAGACTTGAACGTTTATTCACTTGAAGAACTAATCGGGTCTTTATTTACCTATGAAATGACTCTTGAACTTGATGAACATGTGAACCACCTTCTAAAGAACAAGAAGAATTTGGAACTCCGAACTATGAAATGCCACTTGAGTGATGACTCAAGTGATGAGGACAATGAAGAGGACATTGAACTTTTAATGAATTTTAATAAGTTCATTAAATAAAAATCTAAAACTGAAAATGAACTTGAACGAAAGAAGAGGTCACCAAAGAAGAAGAAGAAGGATTGCCAAGAAGAATCAAATAACAAAATGATGAATTGGGCTTTGACGGTCTTCGACTACAAGGTAAGCAACTTAACCAAAGCTCTTTTGCTTTTTGAAATTACTTGAAAATTTTCATGAGTGCGTAGTTCAGTTAGTAGGAAATAAAAATTATTTTAAAAATTATATTGCTAAGCTTTCATGCATGTTATGTTTTGAAAGTTTGATTAATGCAACATTATGGGTGATAATCACTTGATTTGCGTACAAGATTAATTCCATGAATGTTTATGATTTCCGTATCGATTTTTGATGCATGGTTTTAAACACAAAAGTTAATTAGCATGATTATGCTTAATAGGGTTAACCATGATTGTGTACTTTGGTTTTCATGATGAAAATTACTTTTCAGATTTATAAAATGATGTGTGATTTTAGCAAAAATTTGAGTATTGATCATCTTGTTATAACTAATTTTAATGATGCTCTCATTTTTTTAAAAAAAAATAAAATGCTTGGCTTTCATATAAAATTTTGAACATTCCTATGTGTAATCAAATTGCATAAAATGAAAATGTATTTTCCATTCTATTAAGATAAATGAATTCATTTTATGAATCTTGTGAACTTCTTGAAAATAATCATGATGAATGTGTCTCATGTTTTGGGTCTTAACGATTTCTCTTGAAACTTGTTTTTCGGATCTATATGAAAAACATGAGCATACTCATACTCATATGAAGGATCAAATCACTTAAATTGAAACACAAAAAAATTGAGAAAATGCACTATCATGATATTTTATGTGTGATGCATTTGATCTTAATAGCTTTAATGACAAAACTTGTATTTCAAATTTATACGATGATGACTTTAATATAAATATTAGAACATATCTTATGAAATCATCATTGATAATGATGAAATAAAAATATAAAAAGTTTATTTTCATGATTGTCTCAATTTGATATTAAAAGACAAAGGCATGCTTATTTGAAATAAATCATAAAAAAGAAATGCATGATCTTGAAAACTTTTCTATCTCAAAAGTTTTCGATTTTGATGAATCCATGTGAATCTCTTGAATCGAATTTTTTGAAAAATGCCACATACTTAATGTGATTTGACTTAATGATTATTATGATGAAATTTGTCTTTCCATCTTGAATGTTAACATTTTATTTTAAGGCAAAGGCATGCTTATAAGAAGCAAATCATATGAATAAAAAATTTATAAAAATGAAATGCAATCATCTATCTTATCGATTCTTCAATAAATCAATGCTTGTCATGTATGAATTTATTGAATGTGATTATTGAAGATTTGAAAATTTCTTGATTCGTATTTATGACATAAGATATATTTTAAATATGAATCATGCTTCAATCATGTTAAATGCTTCAATCATGTTCTATCTCCCTTAATTCATTTTATTCTCCTATAATTCCTTTTTATTTACTAAAGAGGAGAACCTTCCAAATGAATCATGAATTCAAATGAAATGATACAAATGAATCACTTATCGATATATCTTTTTGAAATATCTTTTTAATATGATGTTGATAACTTGAGATGTCCTTTGGAATTCATGATATAATATGATTGAATCTTTGACTTACTCTTTTTATCATGGCTTGAAAATGAATATTTAAAATCCTCTTGACAATTTGCTTTATGAGATTTAGCATTTATGTCTTGAACTTTCATGCTTGTTTCTATTCAATGACAAAGACATGTTTATACGAAATCAATGTAAATCATAAAAAAAGTGAAGTGTATGATTTATGAAATTTTTGATTTTTCATGAAAGACAAGTGATAAATTCATTTATGATATTTTGTAAATCACTTGAATTTTGAATGAGATTTTGATGATATGGTAATAACTTTGTTCATGTTATGAATATTAAAAATGATAATTTGATTATGAGTCTTGATTTGTCAAATTGAACTTGAATGATTTTCCTTTTAGTGACTTTTAAATCTTTTGGAATTATGACTTGTTAAGATGTATTTAATGCTTGAATCAAGCTCTAAAAGATTTTATTTTGCTATAAAAAAAATTTATTGAATTCATGACCTTGTATGAATCTCTTGAGAGTAATTTTGATGATTTATATGAGTCTTATAAATCATGATTTTGATTTCTTGGAACTATATATTTGAGATTTTTTTTTTAGGAAATCATCATCGTAATGATTTGAAAACTCTTACATATAAGTCAAGATTTTCTTCATGATAAATATATATAATTCTTGTTTATTCATGAATTGATCCTTTATGACATAACTTCCTTATGTGATGATTGAAAATTTGAGAAAAAAAAAAGAAATGTGCTTAATGATTGAATCTTTGATTTATTCTTTTATCATGGCTTAAAAATGAATGAAAAGAAAATATATTAGCACTTGTAATCATGACTTGATCCTTGATATTGATATGCTTCTATATATCATGATTCTTGATTGTATGACATTTATCTTAAATTGAAAATTGATACATTTATCTTGATCTTGCTAAAAAGAAAGTAATGAATCATGAATGATATCTTTTGGTTTTGATCCTTGTTGAATTTACATATTGATATCCTTCATGACATGATTTCTTATCTTGTATGCATCTTGTGATGATTGATATATTGATTGATGCATATTTATAATTGATCATTAGTTTCTCCCTTTCTTTCGATAATGATGAAAGGGGGAGTTAAATTGCTAGCTAGTGCGTCAAAAGAGAAAAATTTGCTAGCTTAAACCTTGAGAAGCAAAAAGTTACTATCTCAAGAGAGGCAAAAATCTTGCTTAACTTTACTTTTTCAATAAAATTAGTTGCATCTTTGTTACAAATTATTGTTGAATCTCATGCAAGATTATTTGAAGTATTAATCCTCCCTTTCTTTTTGACATTGATAAATGGAGAGAAGGCTTTTGCTAGCTTGCATATTACAAATGAATGCAAAAGTCCTAGCATGCAAAGAAAGAAAAACTTGCAAGCTTGCTTTTCTCAAAAAAGAAGAAAGAAATTACAAAATTACATGCATATCACAAAGAAAGTCAAGAAAATGCACATCTTTGAATACAATTTGCCTGCACTCCTCAAAGAAACATAGAAAAACTTGCTATCATCACAACAAGTGCTATCTTGCCTATCATGAGAAACTTGCTATGCTTAAATGTTGTATGATGTGATTAATAGCTAGTATGTTGTAAAATTTGTATATCTTTTAAACTAGCTATGATGCAACTTCTCCTTTTTGTTGATGACAAAGGGGGAGAAGTAGGTTAATGACTTCATACATTGAATTGAATATTTTATATATTTGCATAATGATTTTGTTATTTTATCATAATTTGTGATGAATGTTGCTTGGATTTGGGAGAATCCAAGTGTTCTATCAATGACATATTGATAGGGGGACTTTGGTTAAACTCCGGGGAGTTATGGTTAACTCCGTTAGTCATCAATTAGTTGTCATCATCAAAAAGGGGGAGATTATTGAATCTCAAATTTTGATAATGAAACTAATTGATTGTGTTTTGTGATCTAATTGCGTTTTGAGTTACGCAGGTCTACTATCGATCAGGTTTAGATAGTTGATGTTGGAGGAATTGACGTTACATTGGAAGTGATCATGTCAAGATATTGGATGTCGAGCTAGAGGTTCGGTCGACAATCGGCAGAAGGCTTTGTACGTCGGGCATCGGGAAAAGAAGAGCGGTGTTACGCCAAGGATATTGGGGTTGCGGAGGTCAACCGCCGATTGGACAACAAGCCGCAAGAGAGGATGATGCACCGAAGAATCGGACGAAGCACCGACAAATGACGTGCTGAGCAACTGAATGTCAATTCGCGTTGTAATAATTGTCTAGATCGAAGTAGAGTTTTTGTTTGTGTATGTGCAGGATTAACTACGATAACGATGAAGACATAAAGCAAAACAAGTGCCAGAAGACAAGTGTGATGGATCGTTGGGAGTTCGAGAGTTCGACAGAAGTCTGAAAATTCGTTGGGAGTGTTGCCGGAACTGGCCGAGAACGAGAAGGGAGCTTGCCGAAGGGTTTTCGGAAGTTCATTGGAAGGTTTATCGGGCGTTCACAGAGCTTGCCAAGAAAGATCAGAGCTTGCTAAAGAAGCTCGTTGGAACTCACCAAGATTATCGTGAAGTCTAGGAGCTTGCCAGGAGTCCGCAGAATGGTTTTCGAGGGTTCGTCGGAAGACCGTAGGAAGTTCACCGGAAACTCACCGGAAGAAGTCTTAACTTGTCGGACTTTGTAATAGCTTAGGAAATGTCTTTAATTTCATAGTTAGCACATTAATTTGGGTTAGGATTAGGTGTTAATCCTATAACCCATGTAGGGGCCCATTGGGCCTTGTTTTGGACCGATTTGAGTCGAGTTTTTGGCCCAAACTAGTGTGCTGAAAAGTGCTGGGTGGTGGCACTACCCAGGACCAGTGAGCTGGGCGATGGCACCGCCCAAAGGCCGAGAGCTGGTCGGTGGCACCACCCAGGCTAGGGCGTGAAAGGATCAAAAGGCACTAAGAGGGGGGGGTGAATTAGTGCAGCGGATTAAAACTCGTATTCTTGAAACCGATTTCTCAAAGAAACAAAAGTTCGTGGAAGAATTCGATTCGACGAAAGAGAACTTGAAAGTAATTGCTAAGAACTTGCAGCCAAGAAATGAAGTGATTTCAGAAATGTAAACACTCACACATTTGAGGAGACAATGATGTATAGTGGTTCGGTCAAATGACCTACATCCACTCTTGAAGCCTTTGCAATGAGGCTCCACTCTTCCACTAGCAAGTCCTTTGAAGGGGAAGGATCAAACACCCCTTTTTACAACCCTTTACAAGATGTTCACACTTGTACAAGATCTCTCAAGAAGAAGAAAGGTGAACACTTAGCAAAGAATACAACACTTTTCAAAGACTCTTCAAAAGCTCAAGACTCAAACTTTTTGCTCAAAAGGGTAACCCTTTCAGCTGAGAAAGGGGGGGTATTTATAGATCCAAAAGTGGATTTAAAATTGGGCTCCAAATTCCAAGTGAATTTGGAGTCCCTGAACAGTGGTCAAAGCGGTGCCACCGCACTTTGTCGAAGCGGTGCCACGCTGTGTCGATCTTTGGACGTCTGGAAGGTACCGCCAGGCGGCGGTGCTACCGCTCGATCCGGTGGATCGAAGCGGTGCCACCGCTTCACCAGCGGTTCCACCGCCGTCGATGAATGGCAGGGGCGGTACTATACTACCGCTTTGCATTAAAGCGTTCCACCGCTTTGTGTGTGTGTGCAGGGCGGTGCTACGCTCCAGTGGCGGTTCCACCGCCCAGCGGATGTTCCACCGCCCCAGGCTTGGGCGGTTCCACCTCTTGCCCCTATTCGGACAGAGCTGAATGGGGCCTGTTTGGTCCTCAACTTGACACAGTAGTGGCCTGGTTGGCTCCTACTGAATTTTGGGCAGGATTTATTTCTTAAATCCTTGCTCTACTCATGTGCAAATTTACGAACATAACTTAACGTGATTTGATCGGACACCCTTCAAGTCGACTTCCGGCGAGTACTACGGCGAGATTCAGCAGCCTCCGATGCTTCCCTCGGATTGCTTGCGGTGGTCTCCAAAGATACTCCGGCAAGCCCAACTAGTCTTCAATTTGGTTTCGAATTTTCCGGAAGTTCCGCGAACCTTCGACGATCTTTGAAATGGACTTTGAAAACTTCGACAAGTCCCCGAGTTGATCTTGGATGGTTCCGGCAACTCTTCCGAAAATCTCTCGGACTTCCGATGAACCACCGACGGACTTGGCCTTGATAAATCACGTTATGTTTTCCATCGTAGTAATTCCTGCACACTCATCTCAACAAAGAGATTAATACAAATATTTCACCACTTGATTTCATCATCAAAATCCGAGATTTAACAATCTCCCCTTTTGATGATGACAATCAATTGGTGATGGAGTTATTCTTAACTCCCCTATGTATATGCCATAAGAAAAATCGCTTGAATTCAATTTTGAATTCAACATAATTAATTTTAATTTCAAGATTTCAAACTAGACATCAAGGATATCAATGAAGTATACATATAAAAAGAAAGCATGATATCAAGAACCCAACTAAGTTTAATTTTTGGACAATGATATCATATAGCAATACACATTTCATTTCTCCCCTTTGTCATCAACAAAAAGGAGACGAGGGAATTATAACAACAAGGAGGGTCGGAAAACATCACGAGATATGGAAAAGGAAATCGAAAACCGAAAACCATTCCACAAAGTGGCGAAAAGATATATCATGAAGTTAAGACAATATAGATGTCACGATGTAAGGAATACAACATACATGTCAACATACAACATAAGTTTACATCGTTCAAAAAGAAAACACAGCAAGCTACTCTTCAGGAGGAATGCCAAGATGCCTATACATGTGATCGATCTTTAAGTTCATCTTCCGCATCTCCTTCAAAATTTCAATTTGCTGTAGTTTTACTTCATTTAACTCTCTCATGATCGGGTCAGTAGTAGATGGAGCAGAAAATGTCACTGATGTAGCTGCAACAAAAGGATCAGGAGGAGGAGATTCATTTCCCCTAAGGACTGGTGTTTCAGGATGGTCTACGGCCGGGGGAGGTATATCACATCTCCTAGGTTACCTAACCCTATTCCATGCTCGATAGTACATCTAAGTCGTCTCAGTAGTTTAACATTAATAACATTAAATTTTTCGATTTGTATTGCTTCTTCATCTGGTGGAATGCAGATGTTATGGGCATGCAATAGTCTAGTTATTAAACCTCCATATGGTAACATTGATCCTTTAGAAAGGACCTCTATCATGTCTTTGCTGATTAGGTAACCAAAGCAGAAATGTTGTCTAGTCATAATCCAATATAAGGTACCTAATTCGAGTGAAACTGATCTCATCATGATGAAACTGCTTAGGAATAATAATGTTTATCAGAATGTGATGCAAAATTTTAGAGTTAAAAGGTAATAGATGTTCACAACTCTTGGGAATTATTCCTAAATTTGGGTTTGCAAACACAGTTTCTAAAGCTTCTGAGTGAGTGGCACCAAGCGTGTCCATATCCCATTTTCCCGAAAATAACATCCTAGCTCTTTTTCAACAATTCCAATTAATGAGCATATAGTATTATCACATATTTGAATCTCATTACCTAGAAGATAAGTTGACAAGCCATCATCAGTCACAGTTAAATTAGCATAGAACAACTTAACTAAACGTGGATAAATAGGTTCAATAATTTGCAGAATAGGTAAAGCCTCTAAGTCTGCAAACCACATGAAAGGTTCTAAGTTTCCTAATTGATTCAAATCAACATACTTTCCTTTGTGAATGGGTCTTGAACCAAATTCAGAAAATCTAAGGGAGGCTTCTTGTGATTTAAACAAGGATTGGTCAAATGAATCTACCTCCATCCTTTTTCCTTTGTCTCTTGATGTTCTTCTAGGAGCCATTTCTATGAATAATCGAAAATTAATTGAAGAAAGGAATGAAACTTCACAAGAAAATGAAAGAGAAAGAATTCTGTTTTTACCTTAGATTGGTTCTTTGAGATGTAGGAAGAATGAATCACGATGGAGTCTCCTCCTTAGGCTTCTAGATAGGAAGAAATCACACCAATTTGAAGTTTAGAGGAGTTTAGAAGAGTGAGGAGAGGCGGTATGCAGATTAGGGGAGGCGGTTCTACCGCCGGCCCTAATACCTTTTATAGGAGGGTGTTCGGGCGGTTCCCATCGCCCAAAGAAGTTCCACCTTTGTGGTCGACTACCCAGCGGTTCCACCGCCAAGATCAGCATGGATGCTACGCGCAGAGCACTAAAACCACTTCGGATT
The DNA here is from genome assembly GCA_024322285.1 of Musa beccarii. Classification (NCBI taxonomy): domain Eukaryota; kingdom Viridiplantae; phylum Streptophyta; class Magnoliopsida; order Zingiberales; family Musaceae; genus Musa; species Musa beccarii. Next base: position 77,948,507 of record CM044395.1, read on the forward strand.
TTAATGTTTTTTTTTTTTTTTTTTTTTTTTTTTTTTTTTCCTTTTTTTAAAAAAAAAAAAATCTCAGAGATGGGATGAAGTCAAAAGAAATAAATCCATGGACAATCCGAATCAAATTGATGGAAATCATAGTTTAAACATAATTTCAAGAAAAGACATCAAAAAAAAAGGTTACTTACTTGGGACAGTTTAGCATGCCTAATTCCCTTCTAATAAAATCAAATTGTTCCTCATTTAAAGGTTTCGTAAAAATGTCCGCTAATTGATGATTTGTATCAACAAAATCAAGAGTGACATTTCTACTACTTACATGATCACGTATAAAGTGATGCCGATGTCAATGTGCTTAGTGCGAGAGTGTTGGATTGCATTTTTAGTTAGACAAATTGCACTCGTGTTATCACACTTTATAGGAATATTTTTAAGTAGATTCCATAGTCCTCTAGTGTATTTTTCATCCAGATAACTTGTGCACAAAGCATGCACTAGCAGCTATATATTAAACCTTCTTTGTAGATAGTGCAATCGAATTTTGTTTCTTGGAAGTCCAAGAAACAAGTGCATGTCCTAGAAATTGGCATGTTCCGGATGTGCTTTTTCTATCTAGTTTACATCCACCAAAATCCGATCTGCATAAGCTTTCAAACTAAAATTTTCAGATTTTGGATACCATAATCCAAGATTAGGGGTCCCTTTAAGATATCTAAGAATCCTCTTGACCGCTTTCAAGTGAGATAGCTTAGGATTAGCTTGGAATCTTGCACATAGCCCTACACTCGAACATGATATCAGTGCAGGTTGCAAGTGAGATAAAGCAAAGCTACCTATCATGCCCCTATAAGTTTTTTGATCAAAGCTTTCTCCATTTTCATCCATATCTAATTTAGTGGAGGTGCTCATAGGAGTGCTAATTTCTTTGATCCATCCATATTGAATCGTTTTAACAATTCCAATGTGTATTTTGATTGATTTAGAAATATACCATTACTTAGTTGCTTGATTTGAAGTCCTAAAAGAAATTTAGTTCTCCCATTAGGCTCATCTCAAATTCATCACTCATATCTTAGCAAATAAATCACATAGTGATTTATTACAAGATCCGAAAATGATATCATCAACATAAATTTGAACAATAAGAAAATTGTTTTCAAAATGTTTAATAAACAATGTAGTATCAACCTTGCCTTTAGTGAAATTATTTGAAATCAAGAAAGAACTAAGCCTCTCATACCAAGCCCTAGGGGCTTGTTTAAGACCATATAAGGCCTTAGTTAGCTTAAATACATGGTTAGGAAATAGAGAGTTTTCGAATCCGGGTGGTTGTTCAACATAAACTTCTTCGGAAATAAAACCATTTAAAACGCACTTTTGACATCCATTTGAAATAATTTAAAATCTTTACTACTAGCATAGGCAAGGAGCATCCTAATGGCTTCCAATCTTGCCACCGGAGCGAAGGTTTCTTCATAATCGATACCTTCTTCTTGGTTGAAACCTTTGGCCACTAGTCTAGCCTTGTTTCTAACCACGATACCGCATTCATCTTGCTTGTTTCTAAAGACCCACTTAGTACCAATAACTAAGTGGTCATTAGGTCTAGGAACAAGCTTCCATACCTCATTCCTCTCAAATTGATTCAATTCTTCTTGCATTGCGATAACCCAAGAATCATCTTTTAGGGCATCAACAATGCATTTTGGTTCAACTTGAGAAAGAAAGGCAGCATGGGCACAAAAATTTTTGAAAGAAGAGCGAGTTTGAACCCCTTTCGATGCATCTCCTATAATTAACTCCTTGGGATGAGCATCTACATACTTCCATTCCTTTGGTAAGGAAGCTTGGGAAGAAGATGCATCCAAGATGTTATTTTGAGGAGAGGGTTCATTCAAATTCAAATCATCAAGACCAAAATCATCATCAAAATCTTTTTCTTAAATTCGGAAACTTCATTAAAAACCACATGAATAGATTCTTCTATAAGTAAGGTTCTCTTGTTGAAAACACGAAAAGCCTTAGAAACGGAAGAATAACCAAGAAATATGCCTTCATTGGATTTTGCATCGAATTTTCCTAAGGCATCCTTTTCATTCAAAATAAAGCATTTGCAACCAAAAACTTTAAAGTAAGAAACATTGGGTTTTTTATCATTCCATAATTCATATGGAGTTTTGGATAGGGATGGTCTCACTAGAACTCTATTCATCACATAGCAAGCCGTATTCACGGCTTCGCCCAAAAATATTTTGGTAAATTATATTCATTTAACATGGTTCTAGCCATTTCTTGCAAACTTCTATTTTTCCTTTCTACTACTCCATTTTGTTGTGGATTTCTTGGAGTAGAGAAGTTGTGATTGTATCCGTTTGTTTCACAAAATTTTTGAAGTCATGATTTTGAAATTCACCTCCATGATCATGAATTGATGAGATCATAAAGCCTTTTCATTTTGAGTGAGTTTACAAAATTTAGAGAAACATTTGAAGCAATCACTTTTATGAGCCAAAAATAGGTCCAAGTGTATCTACTATAGTCATCCACAATTACAAAAGCATATTTGCTACCACCTAGGCTTGTTATGTCAATTGGTCCAAATAAGTCCAAGTGGATCAATTGCAATGGTCTAGTGGTGCTAATGTGATTTTTTGATTTGAAACTAGTCTTTATTTGTTTTCCTAGTTGACATGCATCACATACCTTATCCTTAACAAATTTCGTGTTTGGGATACCTCTTACTAAATCTCTAGATGAAATCTTAGAGATTAGTTTCATGCTTGCATGGCCTAGCCTCCTATGCCAAAGCCAAGCGTCATCATTCAAAACCGAAAAACACATTTCATTACTTAATTTATCAATATTTATTGTGTAGACATTGTTTTGTTTTAAAGCAATCATGGATATGTTGTTGTTGGGTTTTTCAATAATGCAAACATTGGATTCAAATCTAACAACATAACCTTTATCACATAGTTGACTAATACTTAAAAGATTATGTTTTAAACCATCAACTAGTAACACATCATCAATTGAAAAACTTGATTTGTTACCTATGGTTCCCTTGCCAATGATTTTACCCTTGTTGTTGTCTCCGAAAGTGACATATCCTTCTTCTTTGCTAGAGAGCATAGAGAAATGAGATGGATCTCCGGTCATGTGCCTTGAGCATCCACTATCAAGATACCATTTCTTGCTCCTAGCTTGTGAGTTTGTCTACAAAAGAGGATTGTTTTTAGGTACCCATTTGATTTTGGGTTCCTTACAAATTGATCTACTTATTTTGTAATTTATCATTGAATTGTTTATGGTTCCTTTAGGAACCCATATCAACTTTTGTGGACTAATTTTCTTGAATGGACATTTGTAGGTAACATGTCCCATTTTGCAACAAAATTACATTTCAAATGGGGTGATACATGCAATGTAGACCCTTTAACAAAGGTGGTGGGATTTTGGTGAGAACCTCTCACAAATCCGATACCACTTCTATTTCCGACATGACCTTTGTTAGCAAGAATCATGTCTAAGCCCTTGCTACCGACCTTAAACTTGTTTAGGGTCTCTTTGAGTAGCAAGTTCTCCCTTTTTGTTGCATCTAAGTCTTCACACTTAGAGCATGGGGGTAGAGAAGGGTTTTGAAGACTATTGAATTTACTTTGTAATAAAGCATGCTCTTTCTTAAGTAAATTGAACTTCTTACTAATAGTTCTACATTCATCAAACAACTCATGAAAAGCCATAGAAAGTTCATCGAAAGATAACTCTTCATTAAGTAACTCACTAACCTCTTCTCCAAATGCCATTAGAGCGAAATTTGCCTCCTCTTTGTTGCTAGCCTCTTCAATCTCGGAGTCACTAGAATCATCCCATGTGGCCTTCAAGGCTTTTTTCTTTTTGAATTGCTTCTTCTTGGCTTGAGGGCATTCATTCTTGAAGTGTCCCAGCTTCTTGCATTCGTAGCAAATGACTTGGTCCTTTTTGTGTTCAAATTTGCTTTGTGTCATTTTTGAACTTGTTCTTTCTTATGAATTTCTTAAACTTTCGAGTTAGAAGTGCAATGTCATTGTCACTATCCTCATCACTTGATGTTCCTTTCAAGTGGTCTTCTTGTGTTCTAAGTGCCATATCCTTCCTGTTCTTTGGAAGGGGGTTCTCAAGCTCTTCATGAGCATGGCACGTCATCTCGTAAGTCATTAGAGATCCAATAAGTTCTTCAATGGGAAATACTTTAAGATCCTTGGCCTCTTGAATGGCCGTGACCTTTGGATCCCAACACTTTGGAAGGGATCTTAAAATCTTAGTTACCAATTCAAAATTCGAAAAAGCCTTTACCAAGAGCTTTAAGTCCATTGATGACATCCGTAAAGCGGGTGTACATGTCTCCAATGGACTCATTTGGTTTCATCGAAAAAGTTCGTAGGAATGCACAAGAATGTTGATTTTGGACTCCTTCACTCGGCTAGTGCCTTCATGAGTGATTTCAAGAGTGCGCCAAATATCAAAAGCCGATTCACAAATGGAAACCCGATTAAACTCATTCTTATCAAGTGCACAAAATAAGGCATTCATAGCCTTTGCATTGAGAGCGAAAATCTTCTTCTCCGACTCATTCCATTCACTCATCGGAAGAGAAGATTTTGCGAAACCATTTTCGACAATGTTCCAAAGTTCGAAGTCCATGGAGATAAGAAAAATTCTCATACGAGTCTTCCAATACGTATAATCCGACCCATTGAACATAGGTGGACGAGTAATGGAGAGACCCTCTTGCATACCGGAGTAGGCCATCTCTCTTGGGTTTTAAACCAATATGAGAGCAAACCTTGCTCTGATACCAATTGAAAGGATCAAAAGGCACTAAGAGGGGGGGGTGAATTAGTGCAGCGGATTAAACTCGTATTCTTGAAACCGATTTCTCAAAGAAACACAAGTTCGTGGAAGAATTCGATTCGAATTTAAAGAGAACTTGAAAGTAATTGCTTGTGAAAAGGAACTAACTAAGAACTTGCAGCCAAGAAATGAAGTGATTTCAGAAATGTAAACACTCACACATTTGAGGAGACAATGATGTATAGTGGTTCGGTCAAATGACCTACATCCACTCTTGAAGCCTTTGCAATGAGGCTCCGCTCTTCCACTAGCAAGTCCTTTGAAGGGGAAGGATCAAACACCCTTTTACAACCCTTTACAAGATGTTCACACTTGTACAAGATCTCTCAAGAAGAAGAAAGGTGAACACTTAGCAAAGAATACAACACTTTTCAAAACTCTTCAAAAGCTCAAGACTCAAACTTTTTGCTCAAAGGGTAACCCTTTCAGGTGAGAAAGGGGGTATTTATAGATCCAAAAGTGGATTTAAAATTGGGCTCCAAATTCCAAGTGAATTTGGAGTCCCAGATTTCAGTGGTCAAAGCGGTGCCACCGCTTTGTCGGCGGTGCCACCGCTGTGTCGATCTTTTTTGCGTCGATGAAGCGGTGCCACCGCCAGCGGCGGTGCTGCTACCGCTCGATCCGTGGATGGCGGTGCCACCGCTTCACCAGCGGTTCCACCGCCGTCGTGAACAGGGCGGTGCTATCGCCCATAAGGCGGTTCCACCGCCTGTGTGTGTGTGGCGGTGCTACCGCTCCAGGCTGGGCGGTTCCACCGCCCCAGGCAGGGCGGTTCCACCGCCCCAGGCTTGGGCGGTTCCACCTCTTGCCCCCATTCGGACAGAGCTGAATGGGGCCTGTTTGGTCCTCAACTTGACACAAAGAGTGGCTGGTTGGCTCCTCTGAATTTTGGGCAGGATTTATTTCTTAAATCCTTGCTCTACTCATGTGCAAATTTACGAACATAACTTAACGTGATTTGATCGGACACCCTTCAAGTCGACTTCCGGCGAGTACTACGGCGAGATTCAGGCAGGCCTCCGATGCTTCCCTCGGATTGCTGCCAGTGGTCTCCCAGCATACTCCGGCAAGCCCAACTAGTCTTCGGCTGGTTTCCGAATTTTCCCGGAAGTTCCGCGAACCTTCGACGATCTTTGAAATGGACTTTCGAAAACTTCGACAAGTCCCTGAGTTGATCTTGGATGGTTCCGGCAACTCTTCCGAAAATCTCTCGGACTTCCGATGAACTCACCGACGGACTTGGCCTTGATAAATCACGTTATGTTTTCCATCGTAGTAATTCCTGCACACTCATCTCAACAAAGAGATTAATACAAATATTTCACCACTTGATTTCATCATCAAAATCCGAGATTTAACATTTAGCAGGCGGTGGCTTGCATAGTCATAAATAAGCCAATCACATGAGTGATGACACTTGTGACTTAATATGCACTTTATCTATTTGCTTATTATTAGGTATTTTATCACATTATCTTGTGTGTTGCATATACTGTGATGTCCTTGGATTGCTAGTAATGGGAATCGGATCTTTGATGAGATCCGATAATGAGACCAATTCACCTTTAAAATGAATGACCTAAATTATCCGATCATAGGTTACTCAAGAAGGACATCGAGATAACCGGATAGGCGGTGTCTTGTATACCCATTCATATGATGGAGGTGTGCTGGTCTCATAACTACTCGTGTGGGGACACTAAGGTTACTTGTAAGTGCTCATTGGAGAATGAGTTCATCTGTCCGTCTTGATTGATCCGCCTACGGAATGTTGGATGGTTATTGATACCTAACGTCGAACGAACAATGATTCCGTAGTCCTAGTAGTAATATATCTGGTTTTAGACTTAAGACACCAAGGATGTTCTGTATGAGTACTCTACTCTTTGATACCGGACTTATAAGTTTGGAAAGTTACAGATCTAGTACAACTGGTTATTGGGAGTGGTAGCCAACCTTACAAGGGCTATTGAGTGTCAATAGAGGATCATCCACTCTCGGTATCATGAGAGGAATATCCCATGTGTTCTTGCTTGAATAAATCCTTGGCCAAGGTTATTCGGATTGAGAGAGAAAGAGTTCTCTGGGAGAATCCGACAAGAGCAAGACTCGAGGAGAGATCGTATGGGCCTGACAACATCATGCCCGATATAAGGTCTCTGGAATATTGGATAGATGAGGGACTATAGATACATGGTAACTGAGGATAAATAAGTCCAAAGGATTGGATTCCCCTGTATCATCTAGGGGCTGTAGCGTAGTTTCCTGGTACGTCCGTAGTCGATGAGTTGGGTGAATTATTATAGAGATAATAATTCACTAAGTCAGAAGGAGTTCTGATAAGTATGACTCACGGCCAGCTCAATATTGGGGCTAGAGGGTCACACACATATGGTAGGTGTTGCGACGAGTAGAGGTTCGGATATGAGATATCCGCTGAACCCCCTATTTTATTGGATATCCATTAAGCCCCCGAATTATTGGATCCTGAGATGAGATCCAATAATTGCTAATAAGAGATTATTGGGTAGAGACTTACTAATCCAAGAGGCTTGGGTAATTGGATGGAGATCCAATACCCAATAGGGTAAAAGATCCATTAGGGTTTTCAAGGGGGGGCCTCTATAAATAGGAGGGAACCAAAGCTCTATAGGCTTAGGGTTTCTTTTGGTAGTCATCTCCTGTTCTTCTCTCCCTAGAGAGAGAGGTGCATCGTTGTAATCCTTGTCATGTGGATACCGCTAGAGAGGAGGACGCTTGACCTCCTTCATCCTCTCCCATAGATCTGCAGGAATTCAGGGATATACGATCTCCCTAAGTATCTTCTTTTATACGTGTAGTTTTGCAGATTTATTTTTTGATGCACTGATCTTTGCACGATGACGGAAACTTTGTACGGAAAATCTGGGTTTTGTTTTTGTTCTTCCACTGCGCATGTGATGTCGCTCCCCTGAAGGATTTCCCAACAACACCACCCAGCACCCAAGAGCATGGGCGATGGCACCGCTACCTTGGGCAGTGGAATTGCCCTGTACACTATCAGTCTGACAATTGATAGGCGGTGGCATTACCATTAATAGGTGGTGGCACCGCTAACACTGGAAACAACGAAAGAGATTCAAATTTGGGCTTCAAATTTGAATCCTCTTGGGGTCTATAAATACCCTAAGTGTTCCTGCAAGAAAGAGAATAAGCACAACACTTTGAAAGTAAGAAAACTCTATTCAAATCTCTCTAGAAAATCCTTCTTAGTTTTTCACTTGTATTCCACCGAAAGAATGAAGAGAGTGCTTGTAAGGGTTATCTCCTAAGCTTGTCAAAAGGAAAGGTGCTGTAAGGGAGTTCATCCTCGCCCATTGGAAGGTGTTAGGATCGGAGAAGCACTAAGAGGAGGGGGGCGGGTGAATTAGTATAGCGGATTAAAACTCATAAGTTTAAAACTGATTTCGTAAATAGCTAGTTCGTATGAAGATTTCGATTCGACGAAAGATGACTTAGTTAAAGTAGCTTGAGTAAAGGAGATGAAAACCGAATGATTTGCAGCTAAGTAGAGAAATGATTCAGAAATTTAAACACTCACACATTCAAGGAACACCACGATATATAGTGGTTTGGTCAAATGACCTACATCCACTTCCGAAGCCTTCTTCGATGAGGCTCCTAACTTCCACTAGCAAGTCACTTTGAAGGAGAAGAACCAAATACCCCTCTTACAACTCTTTTACAAGAGGTTCACACTCTTATAGATTTTTTAAGGAGAAAGAGGGAGGTGAACACTAGCTATTGAAAACGAAACTTTTCCAAAGCTTTTGCTCAATTTCTAACTCTCAAAAGGGTGATCTTTCTGCTGAGAAAGGAGAGGTATTTATAGACCTCAAGAGGATTCAAACTTGGGCTCTAAATTTGAATTCATTTTGGGTTTCCTGGTGCTGGCGGTGCCACCGCCTATCAGTTGTTAGACTGACAATGCACTGGGCGGTGCCACTGCCTAGCTTTCGACCACTGTGTCATGGACAAAATTGTAAACGGCTTGTTCGGTGTAACACTTATGTGTGTCCGTGTCCCTTTTGGTTTGTTATTACTTGTAAAGGGCTTGCCAAAGGCTAAATGCCCAATTTGAGTGAGTTTGGCAGCCATTGTCGGCTTGCCACAGAAAGTTTGTGTCATGTGGACACTTGTACTAGATTCGGTCTGTAGTGGACCAATTTTATACCTTTGTTGTGCAATTGTTCTGAGCTTGTAATATCCATGGTTGGAATTTGAATTGGCTATAAAGTGTTTGCTAAAAGAGTGGCTTGCGGATCCCGTGTGAAGCGTTTTCTCTGTCCCGTCTTCTCTTTCATAGGTCCTAAGGGATTGTAGGAGATTTCGGGGAGGCTGACCTTTGTGGTGATACGCATTGGTGCCGCACGGCTTAGGCAAAACCAGCTAAGTCCGTGACAGATGGTATCAGAGTGGGACAAGCCCACTTACAAACACTTAGCATGCAAACGTGGGGACCTAGCGAGGCACCACAAAGCAGTACAACAAGCTAAGAAGAATTTGCGGGCGCAAAAAACGGAATCGGGATGGCTGAGTTCGAGTAGTGGCTCGACGTTAGCACCCAATCTTGATGGTGCTCGAGGCAAGCGGATGTTAGGACTCTAGCTATGAGAATCCTAATTTAGTTTCATTGATAAGGGCATTCATATAAATCCTATCTAGCCGACCCCTATTAAAGAGGTGAAGAGGCCGGCTAGGTTAGGGTTAGGTTGCTTCTTAGGAAAGGAGTCCTATTATAAGTAGGAGTTCTATTAGGAAAAGAGTCCTATTAGAAGTAGAAGTCCTATTAGGAAAGGAGTCCTATTATAAGTAAGAGTTTTATTAGGAAAAGAGTCCTATTAGAAGTAGAAGTCCTATTAGGAAGAGAGTCCTATTAGAAGTAGAAGTCCTATTAGGAAGAGAGTCCTATTAGAAGTAGAAGTCCTACTAGAGAAGGAGTCCTAATTAGAAGTTGGTTAGAAGTAGGAGTCTTAAGTAAGAGTCCTATTAGGAGTTGGGGCTTAGAAGCCCTATAAATAGCCATGTATTCATCCTCTTTTAATCAATGAATAGATCAATATTTTTGCAGCCTTTGTGCAGCAACTTGGAGGAAGGAACCCCTATAGAGTTCTAAGGAGGCCGATCCCCTATAGAGATCAACCCCAAGCTTAGAATCCGTCGAGGGTTCTAACACTTGGTATCAGAGCAGCGTTCTTGGCGTCTCGCTGCCCTTCCACAGCCATCCACCAGCCCTCCACAACCACGCAAAGCAATTCCCACAATTGCTTAGAAGATCATCGCTGAATTCCGCCGTCATCTCCACCACCGTAGATCATCTTTTGATCTTCCCGTGAATTGCAACAGGTTCTGGTTAGCTACCCTACTGCTGCTGCAATTTAGTTATCCTTATTCAAAAAATCCAAAAAAATTCGTTCCTATAATTGCTGCATAAACTTTTCGTCGAAAAGTTTTCATCTCTACAACAAAAGTCGCACTGCAGAATTTCAGCCGCATAGCACTGCCTTTTTGATCTTGCTACTGCGTTTTTTCTATCCAAATCTCTATGAAATTTTTACGGTGACTTTGACACTTCCTAACAGTGGTTTTCCCTTTGGTTTTGTCGAAAAATTCTCAATAAAAACCACTTATCTTTTACGTCCAATCTGCTGCACTTTAGATGTAAAAATCTGCTATAATACCTCTCCGTGATTCTCAATTTTGCCAAACCTCTTGTTGTCGTTTCTTCCTACAAAATTTTTTACAATATTACCTCTTCCTTATCAGTAGATCCCATTTGAGTTTTACTTGAATCTCTTTTGAAAATTTCTGGAAAAAATTACATCTTTACTGTTGGAATTTTTTCGGCGAAAAATCTGGTATTGCACCTTTGTCCTTTTTTCTTCTCCGTAACCTACCAAACCCTAGCCACCTTGCTACCACAAACCAAGACATCTTTAGGGCATCCCGCTAGCCTCAAGATGCAGCCATCATAACCTAGTTTTATAACCCTAACAGCATAAAAAACCATAGCCCAAAACAGTAAACCATTATTTGAGATTGGCTGAACCCTTCAATCACCGATCCATTGTCTGAAGAACCTTCCACCACCCCATGCCATTAACCCGTCAACAGAAAAAAGACAAGGGCATCTCTGATCTACAGACATATGCTATGGCTTCCCAAGATCCAATTGATGCCAAATTTGAAGCATGGGAATCTCGGATTGAATCACGGCTTGAATCGCTTGGAAGACAAATTGCGTGCTTTGTTTGCAGAATTCAGAATTGGACAACCATCGAGTCCAACCAAACTACAGCAAGGAGAGAATTTAGAAAGGACCCCAGAGAAGGAGGGACAGCCCTCGGACATGCTACAGCCACGCATGAGGTGGACTTCCCACGATGGGAAGAAGGAGACCCGGCGGGGTGGATTTGCCGAGAATGTTACTTGCGCTACTACCGAACGTCGGATAATGCTATGGTGGAGATTGCTGTCATCCACCTTGAAGGAGATGCTATTCAATGGTACAATTGGCTGGAATATAATCATGGGGCTCCGACATGGAATCAATTTAAGAATGCTTTGCTGAACCAGCTTTCGGACCTACGGAGTATGAAAATATCGCGCCAACTCGCAAAGATTCGACAAACCTCTACGATTCAAGAGTACCAAACCAGGTTTGAAGCTATCTTATCTTACCTTGCTCGTGATTGGACTGACCGTCAATTGTTAGGAACATTTATCGAAGGACTCAAGACAGAGATAAAAGGAAGAAGTTAGCGCGCATGCCCCGCTCGCAGTGATGGCTGCGATTTCTTTTGCCCGAATACAAGAAGAACGACTTAACCAAGATGCTCGGAGGATGAGAACCACTCCTGGAACCTCAACATATAAACCTCTTCTGCTCCCAACCATCCTTCGCTACCCACAAAATTGACAAGAGAAGAACTACGTGGCCGATCGGCAAAAAGAAAGGGTCTTTGTTGGCATTGCTGGCGATCATCAGGAATGGAACCGCGATCATCGCTGCAAAGGGGCCACCTCCTATTGATTGAACCTCTTGAAGACATGGAGGAGGAGGTCCAGAAGCATGAGGAAGAGGTCACGGATGAAGAACAGCAGCCAATTGATATTACGATGCATGCCCTTGCGGTTATGCGAACGCGCAAACAATGAAAGTGGGAGGATTTCTGAAGCAACAACCAATCACCGTTCTTATTGACACCGGGAGCACTAATAATTTTATGAACAGCAAGGTTGCTGTCGGATGGCCTTACCTATTGAGAATTGCAGCAGGTTCGATGTTAAAGTCGCAGATGGACGAATTTTGAAGTGTGATCGTAAGTACCCACGGCAGGTGAAACTGTTCGCAGGACCAAGAGATAATTGCAGATTTTTTTCCTCCTCTCTCGATGATTATGAGGCCGTGCTTGGCATCGAATGGTTGATGACATTAGGTGATATTTCCTGGAATTTTTGAAACTAATTATGAAATTTTACAGCAGCAAGGGAAACAGGTGATCTTTACCACGGGAAGCGTGGGGCGACGTAATGACAATTTGCACACAACGAATGGAGAAAGTTTTGCACAAAGCATGCAGCGGCTTTTTGGTACAACTTGAGCAGCAACCTAAGGGAGAGCCAACCAAATTTGAAGATCCAAACCTACTTCCCTTGCTTGCTGAATTTTCAGATATATTTGACGAACCAACCTACCTCCTGAAAGCCACCACGATCATCACTATACCGATTCTTCGGGGAAACCTCCAGCAAATACTCGACCATATTGGTATCCACATCTCTAAAAAGATGAAATAGAAAGGATTGTAAAAGAGATGCTTGAAACAGGAGTTATTCGGCCAAGTTGCAGCGTCTTTGCCTACTCTTCAAGGAAAGGCTCCTCGTCGAAAGAAAGGCGGAACATGGCGAATGTGCGTTGATTACCAAGCTCTCAAGCGACATAACCGTCAAGGACAAGTATCCTATTCCAGTAGTAGATGAATTGCTTGATGAATTAAAGGAGCACGAGTCTTCACAAAGTTGGACCTTCGATCCGGGTATCATCAAATACGAAAAGCGAAGAAGAAGACATACCGAAAAGCGCCTTTCGAAGCGCTGCGGCGGTCACTATGAATTTCGCTTTCTTCAACAAAAGATAGAATATCTTGGGCATATCATATCAGAGGAATGGGTGACAGTGGACCCTCCAAAATTGAAGCAATGCAGAAATTGGCCAACCCCGAGGAACATAAAATCAACTGCATTGGCTTTCTTGGTTTAACAAGTTACTATCGTGAAGTTCGTGAAAGACTATGGAAAGATCGAGTGCACCCTTACTTCCTTGCTTTGAAAAAAAGATGCTTTCAGTGGTCGGACAAAGCCACCACCGCCGACGCGAACTTAAAGTCGCAATGATAACAACACCAATACTAGCATTACCCGACTTCGATGAGACTTTTATTATTGAAGCTGATGCCTCCGGAGCAGGAATTGGTGTTGTACTAATGCAAGATGGCCGACCCCTCGCTTATACTAGTAAGGCGTTATCTCCTTCCCACCTCAAGATGACTATTTACGACAAGGAGATGCTCACGATTGTGCATGCGATGTCCAAATGGAGACCAAAGGATTTAATTGGGCAACGCTTTCACATCAAGACCAACCATAAAAGCCTAAAATATTTCTTGGAGCACATCGCGGAGCATAGCATACAGATTGGACTTACCCGCCGCTCCCGAATCCATCCAGTCTTCCATGTATCATGTTTGAAGCTCAGGTTGGGACAACGTTTGAGTTTGTGCCCAAAGCCATCTACCAAATATAACTACCCAAGGAGAGCTTGAGACCTAACCAAGTGCCATTATTGATCGACGAATCATGACTCGGCGGCGACCTACCTACATCTGAAGTGTTAATACTGGTGGGCAAACCTACCGGCAGAAGATGCCACTTGGGAGAACTACGACGACTTGAAGATCAAATCCCGAAGTCATGGAGCGTCATATCCTCGAGGACAAAATTGAAGAGGTCTTGTTGGTGTAATGACTCTAGCTATGAGTCCCTAATTTAGTTTCATTGATAAAGCATTTGTAAAGGGCTATCCAAAGGCAAAATGCCCATATTTAAAGAGTGAGCCATTGTAGGCTTGGCATAAGTTAGGGTTAGGGAATACTTGTAAAGGAGTCCTATTGGATAATTTTATAGTTCTATTGTTGTGCAAGTCCTATTAGAGCTTGTAATATCCATGGTTGGAAAGTGCATTGGCTATTATAAAGTGTTTGCTAAAAGAGTGGCTATTAGAAGTGGATCCGTAGGAAGAGCGTCTGTCTCCGTCTTCTCTTTAGAAGTCCTAAGGGATTGAAGAGAGTCCTTTAGAAGTAGAAGTCCTACTAGAGGTGATCGCATTGGTAGAAGTTGCAATTAGAAGTAGGAGTCGTAAGTAAGAGTCCTATTAGGACAAGCCCACTTAGAAACACTTAGCATGCTAGCGTGGGGACCATGTAGGCATCCCTTTTAATCAATGACAACAAGCTAAGAATTTTTGCAGCTTTGTGCAGCAAAGGTCTTGGGGATGGAACCCCTATAGAGTTCGAGCAGAGGCTCGATCCCTATAGAGATCACCCAAGCTTGATGGGGTTCGAGGCAAAGCGGAGTGCTTGGCAAAGGATGAGATCGTGCAAGGTGGAGTGGGTTGTTCAACGATCAAAAGAGTTGTAAACTCATGGAATTCGATACTCATGCATGGCCTTGCATGCGGACGATGGATTGTTCGCGGCCATCCCAAGGCGACCGAAGGTCGGCGCCATGGAGCATTAAAACTTTCTCTTCGGCATGTGCAGGATACTTTCGTAAGAGGCTGAAGTGTGCAGCAGTTCAGCATTTGCTAGACCCAGAGGAGTGCGGTCTGCAGAGTCTGTATTGGTGAAGTGCCACAATCTAGCAAATGCATTTGCAAAGGCAGAATTGGGCACAGTTTGTTCAGCAGAGGCGAAGTAGTCCAAGAGGATGGTGGTCTCCAAAATTTCCAATGGGAAGGATGCGAAGAGCGAAGTTGCTCCAACGGGATAGATATCCAGGAAGGATAAGTCTCGGTTCAACAGAAGTAGAATCATGTGCAATGAACCGCATTAGTTGAGTACCTCAAGACGAAGCTCGATGGATCGAGTGAGCGGTAAGGAGTCATTGCATGATCTCGCAAATAGTGATGCGTTGGTGGACGCATAGCGAGATCAAGTGGGGGAGCAACCCAGGCAACACAAAGTGAAGGCACACTTGGAGCCGATAGCGAGATTGGACTCAACAGAGGGCTAACCCATGGAATGGTTGGCATGAGGGCCACCATTAATGCAATGCAAATCGAGAAGCGGAACAACTTGTGGGTAACTTGTTGATGTACCCAAACCGCATGAAGGGAGTTGGCAAAGAAGATAGAACGTGGAGCGGAGGCGTGGAGCTTTCCTTAGACAGAAGTCAAGGACATGGACTCTTGCAGAGACAAGAGTAGGATCATGTCGTTCCTTGAGTTCTCTATTCTGATGGAGCAGACTCATCTTGTATGGTGCCAAAGACGAAGGGAACTTGAGGCATATGCACCTCATCTCGGTGAAGCATTTGACGGAGGAACTAAGGCGATACAACTTGCAGTGGCGAAGTTGGTGTTAGAAGGCCTTGGCACGGGGCAAGAGGATGCAGAGGCAGATACTCTTGAAGAATATGCCATAGTGTTGCTATTCAAGTTGCCATGAGGAAAGCGGTGCGCAGCGGAGATTGTGCTGGTAGGGGCAGAGTCCCAGGATCCAGACAATGGTGCACCTATTTCAGCGAAGTCAGGGGACTTCAGAAGAGCTGCTAGGCGATGGATTGTCCTAGAGCTAGCCTTCGTCCGAGTGTGACCCGAGAGTGGGTGGACGAAGGTCGATTGCCACAGGAGCGAACAGAATCGAAGATGGTGAAGGCCCTACGATGTGTTGGCGGAGTCCACACATGGAGATATCGCAGTTCGAGTTCATACCACAGGGATCAGAATGCAGGGAGATGTCACCAGGCGGCGACATGATGCAGCAGATCGTGGTGGAAAAGTTCGCGGCAAGTCGACACACACAGTGAGTCCCATGGGGGGGACTAGATCATGTAGAGGTATGATCGGGAGCGCGACTGGGAGCTCCATTTCGATGAACAACACGACGGCAAGAAGAGCTATGGATTCAAGCAGTGAATGCCATGGTACCATAGAGGTGGGTCTTCCGTGCGTGCATCGAATGTTGCATTGAATGGAAGCCTTAGACATCAGCTTATGGGGGCTGTGCACTATCGAGGAAGAAGTTCAGATGCAAGTACCAGGGAGTCCCACAGGGGGACTGGATCATACAGAGGTATGATCGGAGCTGTTGAAGAGTGGAACTACTTCAGAGCTCACATTCGCTTAAGGGAGCCCGGCAAGTCAGAGGACAAGGCCGAGTAAGCGAACATTGCAGCCAATGAAGCTAAGGAGAACAGAAATGGTGCAAGTCCTGCAACATGAGTGGCGGTGGCCATACATGGGAGTTGTAGTCTGTCTTTCCAGCGACCAAGTGGAACTGCCCAGAGAACACATAGGTGTTGAAGCAGGTGGTCGAAATATGGCGAGGAAGCAATGACGAGTCCAAGAGGGACTCAGCTACCCAAGATCAATCATCGGTTAGATTGAAGGTGAACTCAGAGGAGTGTCACAATGCCGCAGAGGCGGATCTACCGATCATGAAGAAGGGATGCAGATGCGAGACAACGGATAGTAGTGCCATGGGCGTCGCAGTGCCATGGTACCGCTGAGGCGGGACTTCCGGGGAGTCATCAATCCCTTGCTCTCTTAGAGGGAGAGCACTTGGTCGTGATATGGGCCGTGGAGGAGGAGAATGCTTTGGCAAACTCCATGTACCAAGACAAGGCTGAAGGGCAGAAGCCAGAGAACTTCGTAAGACCAGTGTCAACAGACTTTCCATCAAGATAGCCGTGAGTGAAGGACTTCGGGTCGATGCAAGAGTGCATGACCAAGGATCGGAGCAGACAGTACGCGATGTTGTACCTTTGCTACTCAAAGGAGTCGCGACAGAAATGATGGAGAAGGCGGTACAATCCCAAAGGCGACCAGATCTACCGGAGACTTACTCCAAGTCGGAGTGATAACTTCTTGCATTCCAGAAGTTCAATGGCAATGAGAAGGTGAATCATAGTAGCTAACTCAGCGCAAGGATTGCAAACACTTCAAGTGCTTCGGAAGTGTGAGCTAAGAGCAAACGAAGTCTAGTAACCAGCTCGACGCACGAAGTATAAACTCGAGGAGGCAGGCGAAGACAAGTAACCTTTGCCTTCTCAACTCTCAAGAGAATGGGTGAAACCAAGTACCCCAGCTCTCTTAGTTATCCAGCAGAGGAGCTCTGCATAAATTTGAAGACCCTTCGAAGAGACTAATGGAAGACAATAGTTGTTAAGTCCTTACCAACGGTGATCAGTACTACTAAGAGTAGACTGTCTGCTTCATTTCCCAACTGAATACCAATCGAAAGCGGAAGTGATGCGAGCCTACTTGGGCAAGACAACTAAGTGGAAGAAGATTCGATGGGCAAATTTTATGGAGGAAGGACCTGAAAACTTTAAAGGTTGCGAGGCGATGCTCATTAAAGCTCCAACAAGCATCTATCCAGTTCAAGAGATAAGAAGAATTTGAAGACTGGCGCATATCAAAGATGGTCTTTTTCCTTCATCAGATGAATCCGTAAGACTCAGCAAGGATCAGCACAACTTCGCCGACCCCACACCAGAGTTAGAGTTATTGGCGAGTTGAAGCAGCATGGCAGATTAAAGTTCGACGACTCAACAACAAGTGGAGAACAATTGGGAGCCAAGAGGCACATCGCAGCAGGAGCAGAAGATCGAAGATCCAACAAAGAAAAGAAGTTGCAGCATCAGCAAAGGCTTCGACGAGGACGTCAAAGGAATAAGTGGGGGAGAATGTCACGAAAAAAATTGTAAATGGCTTGTTCGGTGTAACACTTATGTGTGTCTGTGTCCCTTTTGGTTTGTTATTACTTGTAAAGGGCTTGCCAAAGGCTAAATACTCAATTTGAGTGAGTTTGGCAGCCATTGTTAAACTTGTCACAGAAAGTTTGTGTCATGTGGACACTTGTACTAGATTCGATCTGTAGTGGACCAATTTTATACCTTTGTTATGCAACTGTTCTGAGCTTGTAATATCCATGGTTGAAATTTGCATTGGCTATAAAGTGTTTGCTAAAAGAGTGGCTTGCGGATCCCGTGTGAAGCGCTTTCTCTGTCCCGTCTTCTCTTTCGTAGGTCCTAAGGGATTATAGGAGATTTCAGGGAGGCTGACTTTTGCGGTGATACGCATTGGTGCCGCACGGCTTAGGCAAAACCAGCTAAGTCCGTGACAACTGGGTGATGCCACCGCCCAACTTACTAGTTCTAGGTGGTGCCACCGCCTAGTATTTTTCAGCACATGGGTTTGGGTCTTAAACTCGGCTCAAACTGGTCCAAGACAAGGCCCAATGGGCCCCTACTTTGGGTTATAGGATTAACATCTAATCCTAACCCAAATTACATACTTAACTATAAAATTGAAATATAATTCCAAGTGATTTAAACCGACATTCTTCAAGTCTTCTTCCGATGAGCTTTCTGGTGAAATTCCAGTGGACTTCCGACACTCCTTTGGATTTCTTCCAGCAGACTCCTAGCAAGCTCCCGGATTCCGTGGCGAGTTAATGAGTCTTCGGTAAGCTTTCGAACATTCTCAGTGATCTCCGTGAACCTCCGACGATCTTTTCGGTGAACTTCCGAAACCTTCGGTAAGTCCCTGATTCTATCTCGGTTGGTTCCGGCAACACTTCCGACGATCCTTCGGACTTCCGGTGAACTCTTGAACTCTTGGTGAACTTGACCTCGGTAAATCGCTGTGTTTTCATCCTATCATAGTTAATCCTGCACACTTATCTCAACAATATATATTAGAACAAATAATTCACCAATTGACTTCATCATCAAAATCCGAGATTCAACAATCTCCCCCTTTTTGATGATGACAATCAATTGATGATGGAGTTGAACTTAACTCCTCCTATCTATATGCTATATCATGAGAAGGTAAATTTCATTTATAAGATTGAATTCAAGCCGAAACTGATAAATTTCATTTATCGTCAAGCTTAATAAATATGATTTTTCATCCATAAATACAAAACTTCATATTTTTCATAATGTCATAGCATGATATGCATTTTCTAGTCGAATGATAGACATTCATCATTTCGACAAGAGAAACTAATCACAAATTGAAATAACACAAGGATCAAATGATATCAATGAGGTGCACAAAGTCAAGGCATGATATCAAATGAAATAATAGCTTAAAAAATTTAAGCATTTGAGATATATTGCGATATATTGTAATGCTTCATAGCAATTAATTGTTGATTTCAAAGCATAGCAAAAGCAATTTGCAATATGAACCTTGTAAGTTATTGCGATGAGATACAATACATATAAGTTATTTTTTATTCCAACATATTGCGACATATAAGTCACTTGTCATCAATTTCATATTTTTCTCCCCCTTTGTTATCAACAAAAAGGAGGTGAAGTAGCCATCATAAGGTATCATACCATACAAAAAAAATGAGTGGTCAATTTTCAAGCATATGATAAATGAGTCGAACATAATGCAAAATATGTCATCCTTGACGGAGAAATCCGAAAAATTTTTGGATCATTTTTATTCATATTCATGAGATCCGAAAGAAAACATTAGAGTGTCAAAATGCTCATAAAGAATTCATATATGAAGAATATAAGACTCAATTTTTTGATTGAGAATTCAAGCATAGAATTGTGAAAGGATGGATCATTAAAGTCATTCATCAAGGATTTCATATTTTAAGGTAAACTCCATGAGAATGAGATGTCAAAACTCATAAAACTTCAATGATTGAAATATACTAATATCAAAAATTTGAAGGAAAAACTTCGACGTGGTATGCTTGTAGTGATTCATGAGGAGGAAGTCATAAAACCTTGAATCATACCGATTAGCACAAGAATAAAAACATTTAAGAACTTAATTTTACACAAATAATAATATTGATTTATGCATATTTAAGCTTCATATAAAATTCAAGTCATGAAATATCTTTAGTCATACTTAAAGGAGGGTATAAAATCAGTTTTTACTATATCATTAGTGTCCACTATTTAAAGAAGGAGGAAAACAACATCATGATAGCTTTCATCAAGATTATGATCGAAAGATAAAAATGAGAGCTCCATGATATAAAGATGTCATCAAAATATGAAAATATAATATATCAATATGAAACTATCAAAACTGAAAATTTAATCATTTTATCAAAAGTCATAACTCAAAAATTCATCAATTGGAAGATCAAAATGCCAAGATGATATTGTAAAGATGTTATTCAAAAATGAAAAGGTGATATTAAGATGATACACTCAAAACCAAAGTTGAAAATTTTCGAAAAAGACACATACAACATCATGTATTAGAACAATTTAGCATGCCTAATTCTCTTCTAATGAAGTTAAATTATTCTTCATTTAGGGGTTTTGTAAAGATGCCCGCTAATTAATGTTTTGTATCAATAAATTTTAGAATGACATTATTATTATTGACATGATCTCGCATAAAGTGATGTCTAATGTCAATATGTTTAGTTCTTGAGTGTTGAATTGGATATTTGGTTAGACAAATAGCGCTTGTATTATCACATTTTATGGGAATGTTCTTTAAATAAATTCCATAATCTTCTAAGGTTTTTTTCATCCAAACAACTTGTGCACAATATGCACTTACGGCTATGTATTCGGCTTCCAACGTAGATAGTACAACCGAATTTTGTTTCTTGGAAGTCGAAGAAACAAGTGCATGTCCTAAAAATTGGCATATTCCAAATGTGCTCTTTCTTTCTATTCTACATCCACCAAAATCCGCATCTATATAGGCTTTTAAATCAAAGTTATCAGATTTTAGATACCATAATCCTAGATTGAGAGTTCCTTTAAGATACCTAAGGATTCTTTTAATAGCTTTAAGGTGAGATAACTTAGGATTAGCGTGGAATCTTGCACATAGACCTACACTAAACAAGATATTTGGTCTAGTTGCAATGAGATAAAGTAAGCTACTTATCATTCCCCTATATGTTTTTTGATCAAAATTTTCTCCACTTTCATCCAAGTCTAACTTGGTGGAAGTACTCATTGGAGTGTTGATGGCTTTTGAACCATCAATGTTAAATCATTTTAACAAATCTAATGTATACTTTGTTTGATTAAGAAATATACCATCACTTAGTTGTTTAACTTGTAATCCTAAAAAGAAGGTTAATTCTCCCATTAGGCTCATTTCAAATTCATGACTCATACACTTGGTAAATGATTCACATAGTGATTCATTCGAAGAACTGAAAATAATATCATCAACATAAATTTGAACAATAAGAAAATTATTTTCAAAGTGTTTAATAAATAATATAGTATCAACCTTGCCTTTAGTAAAATTATTTGAAATTAAGAAAGAACTAAGCCTCTCATACCAAGCCCTAGGAGCTTATTTTAATCCATAGAGAGCCTTAGTTAGTTTAAACACATGATTGGGAAGAAGAGAATTTTCAAATTCAGATGGTTGTTCAACATACACTTCTTCGAAAATAAAACTATTTAAGAAAGCACTTTTGACATCTATTTGAAAAAACTTAAAATTATTACTATTAGCATAGGCAAGGAGCATCCTAATGGTTTTAATCTTGCCACAGGAGCGAATGTCTCTTCATAATCGATACATTCTTCTTAGTTGAAATCTTTGGCCACTAGTTTAGCCTTGTTTCTAACCACGATACCACATTCATCTTGATTGTTTCTAAAGACCTATTTAGTACCAATAACTAAATGGTCACTAGGTCTAGGAACAAACTTCCATACCTCATTCCTTTCAAATTGATTCAATTATTCTTGCATTCCGATAACCCAAGAATCATCTTTCAAGGCATCGTCAATGCACTTAGGTTCAATTTGAGAAAGAAAAGTGATATGGGTACAAAAATTTTTAAAAGAAGAACGAGTTTGAACCCCTTTCGATATGTCTCCTATAATTAACTCCTTGGGATGGGCATCTACATACTTCCATTCCTAAGGTAAGGAAATTTGGGAAGAAGATGCATCCAAGTTGCTATTTTGAGGAGATGGTTCATTTAAATTCAAACCATCAAAATCAAAATAATCATCAAAATCTTTTTTCTTAAGTTTGAAAATTTCATTAAAAACTACATGAATATACTCTTCTATAACTAACGTTCTTTTGTTAAAAATATGAAAAGCTTTAGAAACGGAAGAGTAACCAAGAAAGATGCATTTATCGGATTTAGCATCGAATTTTTCTAAAGCATCCTTTTCATTTAAAATAAAGCATTTGCAACCAAAAACTTTAAAATAAGAAACAATAGGTTTTTTGTTATTCCATAATTCATAAGGAGTCTTGGATAGAGATGGTCTTACTAGAACTCTATTCATGATATAGCAAGCCGTATTAATGGCTTCGGCCCAAAAGTATTTAAGTAAACTATATTCATTTAACATAGTTCTTGCTATTTCTTATAAATTTCTATTCTTTTTTTCTACTACTCCATTTTGTTGAGGATTTCTTAGAGTAAAGAAGTTATGGTTATACCCGTTAGATTCATAAAAATTTTGAAAGTCATGGTTTTGGAATTCTCCACCATGATCACTTCGAATCGATGAAATCATGAAACCCTTTTCGTTTTGAGTAAGTTTACAAAATTTAGAAAAATATTTAAAGTAATCACTTTTGTGAGCCAAGAAATATGTTCAAATATATCTACTATAGTCATCTACAATGACAAATGCATATTTACTACCTTCTAGACTTGTGTTGATTGATCCAAATAAATCCATATGGATCAATTGTAATGGTCTAAAGGTGCTTATTTGATTCTTTGATTTGAAGCTAGTTTTTATTTGTTTTCCTAGTTGACATGCATCACATACTTTGTCCTTAACAAACTTGATATTTGGAATTCCTTGTACTGGTTCATTAGAAGAAATTTTAAATATTAGTTTCATGCTTGCATGGCCTAGTCTCCTATGCCAAAGCCAAGCATCATTATTTAGAACGGAGAAGCATATTTCATTACTAAGTTCTTCAATGTTAATGGTGTAAACATTATTTTATTTTAATGCAATCATGGATATATTATTGTTTAGTTTTTCAATAATGCAAGTAGTAGATTCAAATCTAACAATATAATCTTTATCGCATAATTAACTAATGCTCAAAAGATTATATTTTAATCCATCAACTAATAATACATCAATTGAAAAACTTGATTTGTTACCTATGGTTCCCTTACCAAAGATACCTTATTGTTGTCTCCGAAGGTGACATACCTTTCTTCTTTGCTAGTGAGCATAGAGAATTGAGATGGATCTCCGGTCATGTGCCTTGAGCATCCACTATCAAGATACCATCTCTTACTCCTAGCTTGTGATGGTGAATGGTTCTACAAAAGAGGATGGTTTTTAGGTACCCATTTGATTTTGAGTGCCTTAAATATTAATCTACTAACTTTGTCATTTAGTATTGAATTATTTATGGTTCCTTTAGGAACCCATATCAATTTTTGTGGACTAATTTTTCTAAATGGACATTTGTAAACAACATATCCGGATTTACAACAAAAATTATATTTTAAATGAGATGAAACATGTAATGTGAGTCCTTTAATGAAGGTGGTAGGATTTCGGTGAGATCCACTTATAAATTCAATTTCACTTCTATTTTCGACGTGACCCTTGTTTGTAAGGATCATGTCCAAGCCCTTGTTACCGACCTTAAACTTGTTTAGGATCTCTTTAAGAAGCAAGTTCTCATTTTTGATTGTTTCTAAGTGTTCACACTTAGAGCATGGGGGTAAAGAAAGAGTTTGGAGACTATTGAACTTATTTTGTAATAAAGCATGCTCTTTCTTTAATAAATTAAACTTCTTACTAATAATTCTACATTCATCAAATAATTCATGAAAAGCGATAGAAAGTTTATGGAAAGATATCTCTTCATTAAATAACTCACTAACCTCTTCTCCTAAAGCCATTAGCACGAAGTTGGCCTCCTCTTTGTTGCTTGCTTCTTCATCCTCGGAGTCACTTGAGTCATCCCATGTAGCCTTCAATGCCTTCTTCTTGATTTGCTTCTTCTTGGCTTGGGGGCATTCATATTTAAAGTGTTTCGGCTTCTTGCATTCATAACATATGACTTGGTCCTTTTTTTGTTCAAGTTTGTTTTTGGTTTCATTTTTAAATTTACCCTTTTTAATAAATTTTTTATTTTTTTTAGTTGAGAGTGAAATGTCTTCGTCGAAGTTCTCATCACTTGATGTTCCTTTCAAGTGGTCTTCTTGTGTTCTTAATGTCATATCCTTCCTATTCTTTGGAAGGGGGTTCTCTAGCTCATCATGAGCATAGCATCTCATTTCATAGGTCATTAGAGACTCGATAAGTTCTTCAAGAGGAAATATTTTAAGATCCTTGGCCTCTTGAATGACCGTAACTTTTGTATCCCAACTCTTTGGAAGGGATCTTAAAATTTTAGTCATAAGTTAAAAATTAGAAAAGCCTTTATCAAGTACTTTAAGTCCATTGATGACATCCGTAAAGCGGGTGTCAATGTCTCCGATGGACTCACTTGGTTTCATTTAAAAAAGTT
This sequence comes from Musa beccarii, assembly GCA_024322285.1. NCBI lineage: Eukaryota > Viridiplantae > Streptophyta > Magnoliopsida > Zingiberales > Musaceae > Musa > Musa beccarii. Next base: position 77,973,195 of record CM044395.1, read on the forward strand.
CGTAGGAATGCACAAGAATGTTGATTTTGGACTCTTTCACTCGGCTTTATGAGTGATTTCAAGAGTACGCCAAATATCAAAAGTCGATTCACAAATCGAAACACAATTAAATTTATTTTTGTCAAGAGCGCAAAACAAGAGATTCATAGCCTTTGCGTTTAAAGCAAAAGTCTTCTTCTCCGATTCATTCCATTCACTCATCGGAAAAGAAGATTTTTGAAAACCATTTTCGACGATGCTCCAAAGCTCAAAATCCATGGAAATAAGAAAGATCCTCATATGAGTCTTCCAATACGTGTAATCCAACCCATTAAACATAGGTAGACGTGTAATGGAGTGCTCTTGCATGCCGAAATAAGCCATCTCTCTTGGGTTTTAAACCAAATATGAGAGTGAACCTTGCTCTAATACCAATTATTAAGATCGGAGAGGCACTAAGAGGGGGTGAATTAGTGCAACGGATTAAAACTCGTAAGTTTGAAATCGATTTCGTAAATAGCTAGTTCGTATGAAGATTTTGATTCGACGAAAGATAACTTAGTTAAAGTAGCTTAAGTAAAGGAGATAAAAACTGAATGATTTGCAACTATGTAGAGAAATTATTCAGAAATTTAAACACTTACACATTCAAGGAACACCACGATGTATAGTGGTTTGGTCAAATGACTTACATCCACTTCCGAAGCCTTCTTCGATGAGGCTCCCAACTTCCACTAGCAAGTCACTTTGAAGGGGAAGGACCAGATACCCCTCTTACAACTCTTTTACAAGAGGTTCATACTCTTACAAATTTTTCAAGGAGAAAGAGGGAGGTGAACACTAGCTATCGAAAACAAGACTTTGCCAAAGCTTTTGCTCAATTTCTAACTCCCAAAAGGGTGATCTTTCTGCTTAGAAAGGAGGGGTATTTATAGACCCCAAGAGGATTCAAATTTGGGCTCCAAATTTGAATTCATTTTGGGTTTTCGATCTTTGGTGGTGCCACTGCTTTGTCGATTGTCAGGATCGACAATGCCTAATGGCGGTTCCACCGCCCAGTATCTCGGGTGCTGGGCGGTGCCATCGCCCAATTTTCGGCCACTGGGTGGTGCCACTGCCCAGCTTGTTGGTTCTGGGTGGTGCCACCGCCCAGCATTTTTCAGCACATCGGTTTGGGCCTTAAACTCGGTCCAAACTGATCCAAGACAAGGCCCAATGGGCCCCTACTTTGAGTTATAGGATTAACACCTAATCCTAACCCAAATTATATGCTTAACTATGAAATTGAAACATAATTCCAAGTAATTTAAATCAACATTCTTCAAGTCTTCTTTCGATGAGCTTTTTGGCGAAATTTCGATGGACTTCCGACACTCCTTCGGATTTCTTCCGGCAGACTCCCAATAAGCTCCTGGATTCTGTGGTGAGTTCAATGAGCCTTCGGCAAGCTTTCGAACATTCTCGGTGATCTTTGTGAACCTCCGACGATCTTTCCGGTGAACTTTCGAAACCTTCGGCAAATCCTTGATTCTATCTCGATTGGTTCTAGCAACACTTCGATGATCCTTCAGACTTTCAGTGAACTCTCGAACTCCCGGTGAACTTGACCTCGGTAAATCACTTTATGTTTTTATCCTATCGTAGTTAATCTTGTACACTTATCTTGATAATATGGATTAGAACAAATAATTCACCAATTGACTTTATCATCAAAATTCGAGATTCAACAGAAGGAGGATAGCTAGTGGAAAAGCCGGTGGCCTCAAGCGAAGAGGAATCAGGAGTGGACGTAGGTCACATAACTGAACCACTATAAATCAGTTTGCATTTACTTTCTTGCAGCTTACTATACTGCAAACCATCTTCATTTTGCTGCCTTACTTACTCCACTTCCTCTTCATCTTCTTATGTATGCTTTCAAGTTAAAACGTAATCGAAACAGTTTCAAGTTGCTTTCAATAGTACGAAGTTTTCTAAACTTATTTTAAATCATCGAAAGTTTATCATTCTTTACTGCTGCACTAATTCACCCCCCCTCCTCTTATTGTCGCTCGATCCCTAACAATTATTAGTTTATTATCGATAATAATTAAGTCATCCACATAAACTAGTAAAAACATGATTATATCTTCATAAGAATAAATGAATAATGAATTATTATGTTGAGAATTATAAAATTTAATTGAGACTAGATGTATTCAAAGTTTAATAGGCCTGCTTGAGACCATAAAAAGCCTTACGCAACTTATAGATATGTTGAGGAAGACAATAATCAATAAAGCCTGAATGTTGCTTTATAAATATATCCTCAGAAATATAACCATGAAAAAAATATATTATTTATGTCTAATTATCGAAGTCCTTAATTATTAGACAAAGAAAAATATAAAATAATATGAATTATTGTTAGTTTCACAACTGAGCTAAATGTGTCATGGTATTCAAAGTCTAGACATTAATGAAATCCCTTTGCAACAAGTCTTGTTTTATACTTATTAATGGATCTATAATGATTTTGTTTGATATAAAAAATTAATTTATACCCTATAAAATTTTAACTTAGGTAAGATAAGACTAAGTCTTATATACCATTTTGTAATAAAGTATTATATTCTTTAAACATTATTGCTCGTTATTCAAGAATTTTTAAGGCTTGATTAATAGTAGAAGACTAAAAAATAAATTATTGAGATTATTTTTTAAAAATAAAGAAACATTTATTTAGTTTAAAGACTTGATTTTTAGATCTAATAATAATAAGATAAATTATTGTAAGATCAATGATATCTCTGAGATATATTGGACAAGAAGAATTTAAAGTAGGGGATACTAAAATCAAACCTTGCTATAAATTCTCTTGATGCGTGATAATCTCATGAGGCAGTTGGATGGATTAGATAACCTATTGTTCATCATGCACCATTGAGGAATGACCTAGTGGGATCTAAGTGGATAAAGTGTTTAGATTGGTGGGCGAGGTTGATATTTCAACTTGAACAGGAATGATAATATGAGGTGGCTCATGAATTTACCAAACTTAATCAATAAAATTATTGAAAGTTAATATAAATAAAAGAGAGTCAAGTGATTTATAAGAAAAAATAAATTCTACAAAATCAACATGACAAGAAATAAAAATTCTTTTGGTTGATGCATCAAAACATTTATGGGTGTAAGGTTTTAACGATGAATAACATAGACATCCAAAAACACGTAATTTGCTATAGTTAGGGGTGGATCCAAATAGTTTTTTAAATGGTAAAACCATATTGAAAACTAAAGTAGGCATGCGATTAATAAGATAAGTTGATGTGACAAATACATAAGATAAAAACTAAAGAGGTAAGGAAGCTAGGATAAGGAGTATGAGATCAGTTTAGACAATGTGTTGATGATGATAATATTCTACAGTCCCATTATGTTCAGGAGTATATAGAAGGGTGAGAAAATGAGAGATTTTATTAGTTTCAAAAATGTTGCAAAGCTTTTAAAATTTACTGCCATTATTATAGTAAAATGAAATAATTGATTGTTTAGAGAACTTTTCAATAATAAGTTTAAACTCAGAAAAAGTGATGAATACTTCATATTTTTACTTCATAGGAAATAACTATATATATTTTGTGAAATGATCAATAAAAATAAGATAGTAGTTAAATTCGTCATGAGATTATATTAGTGAAGGACCTTAAACATCAGAATTTATAAGTTCAAGAGGTGAATTACTTATGAGAGAAGATGTAGAAAATGAAAGCTTGTGCATTTTATTACATTTGTATGAGTTACACAAAAAAGGATGATAATGATAAAGGTAAATTATAACAACGAACAATATGACTTAGAATGTTATAGGAATGATGCCCTAAATTGTGTCATTCTTAAAATAGAACATTGATAGTGGCCAAAACAAAGATGGATTTGGATGGTGTAACAATTGGCTACTCATAAACTTCATCTCTATTTAGCCCTACTATGAGATGTGCTTCCTATTGGAAAATTTAAGGGCGACATCACATACGTAGCAAAAGAATATAAAAATAAAATTCTGAATTTTTATAAAAAGATTTTACCATCGTACGAAGATCGATGCATAAAAACTCATGAAATCAAAAAACTACAAATAAGAAAGATAGTACCCAGGGAGATTGTATATCCCTGAATTCCAAAAGATCTGTGGGGAGAATGAAAGAGGTTAAGCGTCCTCCTCTCTAGTAGTGATTCACATGACAAGGACTACGAATATGCTCCTCACTAAAGAGAGTAGAATAGGAGGTGATTACTAGGAAGCCTTAGCCTATGAGTCTTTAATTCCCTCCTATTTATAAAGGCCCCCTATTAACCCTAATGGATCCTACCCTATTGAGTACTGGATCTTCATCCAATTACTCAAGCCTCTTAGATTAATGAGTCTCTACCTGATAATCTCTTATTAGCTCTTATTGGATCTCATCCATGGGATCCAATAATTTAAGAGCTTATTGGATATCCAATAAGATAGTGACCTTAGCAGGTATCTCATATCTGAACCTCCACTCGTCGTAACACCTATCATATGTGTGTGACCCTCTAGGCCTAATATCGAGCTGATATGAGTCATACTTATCAGAACTCCTTCTAACTCAGTGAATTATTATCTTTATAATAATTCACTCGACTCATCGACTACGGACGTACTAGGCTACTACGTCGCAATCCCTAGATGATACATGGGAATCCAATTCTTTGGACCTATCTATCCTCAACTACCATGTATCAATAGTCCCTCATCTATCTAATATCCCAGAGATCATATATTAGGCATAGTATTGTCAGGCCTATACGATTTTCACTCGAGTCTCTCTCAAATCGAATTCTCTTGGAGAATTCTTTTTCTCTCAATCCGAATAACCCTAGCTAGGGATTTGCTTGAGCAAGAATATATAGGATATTTCTCTTATGATACCGAGAGTGGATAATCCTCTATTGACACTCAATTACCTTCGTAAGATTGGCTATAATTCCTGAGAACCGATTGTACCAGATCTGAAACTTTCCAAACCTATAAGTCTAGCATCAAAGAATGGAGTACTTATAAAAGACATCTTTAGTGTCTCAAGTCTAAGGATTAGACACACAATTGGGATTAAATCATTGTTTGATATCAGGTATCATTAACCATCCAGCATTCCATAAACGGATCAATCAGTAAACTTATTCTCCAATGAGCACCTGTATTGATCCTTAGTATCCCCACATGAGTAGTTAGAGACCAGCCACCTCCATCAAATGGATAGGTATACAGCACACTAGCTTGTCCAGTTATCTCGATGTCTTTCTCGAGTAATCTATGACGGAGATTATTTAGGGTTTGTATTTAAAAGTGAATCGGTCTCATTATCATGATCTCATCATGATCCAATTCCTATTACATAGATCTAAGGACATTATAATATATATCCAGATAATGTAAGAAAAAAACCAATAAGCATAAGCAAAGTGATTGATGCAGTGTATTATAGGTGTCATCATTCATGTGATTGGTTTGTAGGGCACCTACAACTAATAATCTTCCACTTGACCTAAAGTCAATCACTAATGTGTTTGATCTCAATCAGACCTCTATAATGCTCAAATATAATTTGAGCCAATGGTTTTGTCAATGGATATGCAATGTTATCTTCGGATGGAACTCTTTTCACTACTATATCTCTTGGGGCCACGATCTCTCTAATAAGCTGGAACCTCCTCTGAATACTTCGGTTCCCTTATTTGAATAATCGTAATATAAGGGAATCAACTTCTCGCTTCCCGACATGACTCTTAGATCTATAATGAACTTCATCTAGACTCCTTCCTTTATTACTTCTATCAGAGCAATATACTCCACATTTATGGTCAAGTCAACGGTAGTATCTTACTTGAAACTCTTCTAGTATACTGCTCCTCCATTCAAGGTGAACACATACCTTGAATTAGACTTGTTATAATCGATATTGGACTAGAAACTCGAGTCCGTATAGCCCTCAACCCAAAGGCTATTTTCTCTATATACTAGTAAAAGATCCTTACTCCTTCTCAAGTACTTAAGGATACACTTTACTACTTTCCAGTGCTCCAAGGCTGGATCCGTCTGATACCTGCTCGTGACACTCAGAGCATGCGTATATCAGACCTGATACATAGCATAGCATATATTATAGACCCGATCGTTATGGCATAGGATATATATTATTCATGTTTGTCCTTTCTTCAGGAGTCTTTGGGGACATGCTCCTAGAAAGCTATATCCCATGTTCATCGATATGAGATCTCTCTTGGAATCTTCAATGCCAAATCTTTTGACAATGGTATTTATGTACCTGGACTGGGATAAGCCAAGCATGCTCTTGGATTTATCTATATAGATCTGAATCCCCAATATGTATGATGCTTTCCCTAAGTCCTTCATGAAGAAGTATCGAGATAGCCAAGCCTTTACTGTGGAGAGCATTCATCCATCATTCCTAATGATTATGATGTTATCTACATATAACACCAAGAAGATGATAGTACTCCCACTTACTTATTATACACACAAAGCACATCTTTATTCTTAACAAAATCATAAGATATGATTGCCTCATCAAATCTTATGTTCCAATTTTAGGAAACTTGCTTCAGTCCATAGTTGGACCTAAGCAACCTGCACACCTTATCTAGACTGTCGTTGGACACGAATCCCTCAGACTATATCATATATATCTCCTCCTCGATGTTGTCATTGAGGAACATAGTTTTCATATCTATCTGTCAGATCTCATAATCATAGTATGTTGGAATAGCCAATAGAATTTGAATAGATTTTAGCATGGTACGGGTGAGAAAGTTTCATCATAGTCAACACTTTGGCTTTGACAGTACCCCTAGCCACTAGCTTTATTTTATAGGTCTCTACTTTTCTATCTACTCTGATCTTCTTTTTGAAGATCTACTTGCAACCAATGGGTACGATACCCTCGGATGCATCAACTAAGTTCTAAACCTTATTGGAATACATAGAGTCAATCTTTGAATTTATGACTTTTTGTCATTTTTCGGAGTCTATACTCATAATAGCCTCTTTATAGGTCTGAGGATCAATATCCTTAATATCCTCTCCTTTGATATGTCTCACATATCTCTAAGGAGGATGGGATACTCTTCTGAACCTATATAAAGTTGGAACTTGTGTGCTAGGTACCTGAACAAATTCTGGCTATGGAATGGTGCTTGAGCTAGGTTCTCCAACCTCGCTCAACTCTATCACACTCCCATTATCTTCATTGAGAATATGATCTTTCTTAAGGAATACTGCTCTCTTAGCTACGAATACCTTTTGGTCCATGGGATGATATAAATAATACTCATAAGTTTCCTTATGGTATCCCATGAACTTGCACTGTTCCATCCTGAATTCCAACTTGTTGGGCTTGTGTCTCTTAACGTGGGCAGGGCAATCCCAAATATTAACAACCTTAAGATCGATCTTCTTCCCTTTTCATATCTCATATGGTTTAGACACTACCAACTTAGTTTAAACTCTATTCAGAAGGTAAGCTACAGACTCTATGGCGTATCCTCAAAATGAGATGGGTAGATCAACGAAACTCATCATGAATTGCATCATGTCTAACAGTGTGTGATTCCTCTTTCGGATACACCATTGAGCTAGGGTGTATAAGGAGGTGTCCATTGGGACAAAATCCTATGGTCATTGAGAAACTGGGTGAACTCTATATTTAAGTACTCACCTCCTCTATCCGATCGAAGAGTCATGATACTTTTTCTAGTTTGATTCTCTACTTCATTCTTATATTCTCTGAATTTCTCGAAGGCTTCGAACATGTACTTTATCAAGTACATGTATTCATATATAAAGAAATCATCAGTGAAAGTAATGAAATAGAAGTAACCACCTATGGCCTAGGTCGACATAGGCTACATCACTATGTATGAGTTTTAACAACCCAATGGCTCTCTCTCCAGTTTCACTAAATGAGGAGTTGGTTCACTTTCTATGAAAGCGAGGTTCACAAGTCGCATATAACTCACAGTCGAATGGATCTAGGTATCTATCCTTTAACAACTTTTGAATCCTTCCCTCATGGATATGACCTAGCCTACAATGCCATAAGTATATACTATTCACCTCATCTCGTTTCCTCTTGGACTCATACATTCATGATACGTGTAGTGTTTAGCATTATCAAACTATTATACAATATTCCTCTCATGATGATCTTATCATCCTTAATAATTAAATAATTATTATTCTCAAAAACTACTTTATAATCATTCAATGTCAAACATGAAATAAAAATAATATTTTTGATAATAGAGAGAACAAAATAACATGCATCTCATACAATAGTAGCTCCATCAAGCAAATGTAAAGTGACCTCGCCAACAGCAAGAACAATAACTCTTGCTCCATTACCCATCTTGAGATCCATCTTGTCTCTCATCAATCTCCTAAGTCTTGCTAGAACTTACAATGAATTACAAATATAATAAGCACTATCGGTATTCAATACCTATGTGTTATCATATGAGTCTGATAAATGGAGACTAATCATTGCTAGTTATAGGAGCCCTACAAGCCAATCACATGAGTGATTGCACCTGTAACACATTGCGTCAATCTCTTTGCTTATGATTATTGGCATTATCTCACATTATCTAAATGTATATTGTGATGTCCTTGGATCTGTGTAATGGGAATTAGATCATGAAGAAATTACGATAATGAGACTGATTCACCTTTAAACACAGACCCTAAATTATCCTGGTCATAGGTTACTCAAGAAGGACATCGAGATAACTGGATAGACTAGTGTGCTGTATACTCATTCATATGATGGAAGTAGCTGATCTCATAGCTACTCGTGTGGGGACAATAAGGGTACAGTGTAGATGCTCATTAGAGAATGAGTTCACTGATTGATCCGCCTACGAAATGCTTGATGGTTAATGATACCTCACGTCAGATAGCGATTCCGTAGTCCCAGTAGTATATCTGGTCCTTAGACTTGAGACACAAAGGATGTCCTGTATGAGTACTCCACTCTTTGATACTAGACTTACAGGTTTGGAAAGCTCCAGATCTAGTATAACCGGTCATTGGGAGTGGTAGCCAACCTTACGAGAGCTATTGAGTGTCAATAGAGGATCATCCGCTCTCGATATCATAAGAGGAATATCTCATGTGTTCTTGCTCGAACAAATCCTTGGCCAAGGTTATTCGGATTGAGAGGGAAAGAGTTCTCCGGGAGAATCCGACAAGAGCAAGACTCGAGGAGAGACCGTATGGGCTTGACAGCACCATGCCCGGTATTGGGTCTTTGGGATATTAGATGGATGAGAGATTATAGATACATGATAATTGAGGACTGATAGATCCAAAGGATTGGATTCCCCTGTATCGTTTGGGGGCCGCGGCGTAGTGGCCTGGTACGTCATGATCGATGAGTTGGGTGAATTATTATAGAGATAATAATTCACTATGTCAGAAGGAGTTCTAACAAGTATAACTCATGGCCAACTCGATATTGGGCCTAGAGGGTCATACACATATGGTAGGTGTTGCAACGAGTAGAGGTTCGGATATGAGATATCCGCTGAACCCCCTATCTTATTGGATATCCATTAAGCCTCTGAATTATTGGATCCTGAGATGAGATCCAATAATTACTAATAAGAGATTATTGGGTAGAAACCCACTAATCCAAGAGGCTTGGGTAATTGGATGGAGATCCAATACCCAATAGGGCAAAAGATCCATTAGGGTTTTCAGGGGGCCTCTATAAATAGGAGGGAATCAAAGCTCTATAGGCTGAGGGTTTGTTTTGGTAGCCATCTCCTGTTCTCCTCTCCCTAGAGAGAGAGGTGCATCGTCGAAATCCCTGCCGTGTGGATACCGCTAGAGAGGACGCTTGACCTCCTTCATCCTCTCCCACAGATCTGTAGAGATTCAGTGATATACGATCTCCCTAGGTATCTTCTTTTACACGTATAGTTTTGCGAATTTGTTTTTGAGGCACCGATCGTCGCACGACGATAGAAACTTTCTACGGGAAATCTGGGATTTTGTTTTCTATTCTTCCGCTGCGCATGTGATGTCGCTCCCATGAAGGATTTCCCAACAGTGGTATCTGAGCCAAGTTGTTCGTGCGAAGATCGGATCTTGAACTACGTGTGTTGTGTTTTGGATCTGCTTTTGACGCCAAAATCGTTGGCGCGAAAGGCGGAAGAAGGGCAGCAATCGCTGTTGCTGCACCACGTTGTACTCATGCAATGAGCAGCGCCTTGCTGCCGCGAGCGGCGGCGACTGCGTCTGGCGGCGGCAAGAATACCAATGGGTTGCGGGCCACTAGCGAGCAGCACTGCGCCACTGCCGGCGGCGATACTGCCGTAGGAATCAGCGTCGCCTGCGAGCATTGCGGATCAGGTAAGCGACGCGCCGCATGGTAGAAGCGGCGGCGCTACACCGAAAGGTGCAGGCTGCAGGCGACCTACCAGTGTGTGGGCGCACCGCAAGGGGCAGCGGCCGGCGTCTGAGCACTTCGCATGAACACTTGCACCCCAGTAGTAGGCGGTGCGCCCGACGCATGATGGGCCGTCGGTAGGGTGGCGGTAGTCGCAACTCTGTAGAAGGGAAAGGTATTAGAGTTTTAAGGCAAAAGATGGTTTTGCCCCTCGGAATTTCAAAAATTTCAGATCCTGTCTCCTTTGGCAGAATTATCAAAATACCCCTCGGAATTTCAGAAATTTCAGATTCTGTCCCTTTTGATAGAATTACCAAAATATCCTTTTGATCGAATTACCAAAATACCCCTAGGAATTCAAAAAATTTCCTCTATATCCCTGATTTCAGAAAAGTAAATATGTTAATTAAATAGTTTAATTAACTATTATTTTCTTTATCTAGTAGTCCTATAAAATAACATATACATGTGATGTATGATATGGACAGATGATCATGAACCTGTGATGTGATGTGTGTATATGTGATTATTATTATTGGGGCCTACGAGCCTCTATTCTTTTCTTATTTATTATCGAGCCTGCGTGCCTGTAATTATGTTGTAATTACATAAGGAGGCGTAGCGATAGCATGACTCATGAGGCCGAGACGGACGATCCGATGCATGGAGATGCGTTGAGATGCCAACGAATCCGACGAAGCGAGAAGGGCAATCACAAGGCATGGAGATGCACCGAAGCACACATAGATCTTGATGTGAGTGATTCAGCCCACTGGCTCAGTTCTGATTATATTAGAATGTGGCCCATGATCATCTGGTGTGATTGCTCATGTGATGTGTGATTAGATATACACCTACTGTTGAATCTCAGATTTTGATGATGAAACTAATTAATTATGATTTGTGGTCTAACTGCATTTTGAGTTACACAGGTCTACTATCGATCAGGATTAGACAGTTGACGCTGGAGGAATTGACATTGTGTCGGAGGTGATCACGTCAGGATATTGGATGTCGAGCCGGAGGTTCGATCGACAATCGCCTGAAGGATTCGTACGTCGGGCATCGGGCCAAGATGCATATTCCGCCAAGGATATCGAGGTTGCAGAGGTCATCCGTCAATTAGGTAACGGACCACAAGAGAGGACGATGTGCCGAAGGATCGGATGAAGCACCGACCAATGACGTGCCAGGCAACCGAAAGTCAATTCGCGTTGTAATAACTGTCTAGATCGAAGTAGAGTGTTTGTTTGTTTGTGTGCAGGAATAACTACGATAAAGATAAAGACGTAAAGTGAAACAAAGTACCGGAAGACAAGTGTGATGGATGGTTGGGAGTTCAAGAGTTTGACGGAAGTTCGAAGATTCGTTGGGAGTGTTGCCGGGACCGGTCGAGAATGAGTAGGGAGCTTGCCGACGGGTTTTCGAAAGTTCACCGAAAGGTTTGTCGGAAGTTCACGGAGCTTACCAAGAAAGATCGGAGCTTGCCAATGAAGCTCGTTAGAACTCACCAAGATCATCGTGAAGTCCAGGAGCTTGCCGAGAGTCTGCAGAATGGTTTCTGAGGGTTCATCGGAAGACCGTCGAAAGTTCGTCGAAAGCTCGTCGAAAGAAGTCTTATCTTGTGGACTTTGAAATAGCTTAAAAAATATCTTTAAAATTTATAGTTCATACATAATTTGGTTTAGGATTAGGTGTTAATCCTATAAACTAAATTTGGGCCAATTCGGACTTCATTTGGACCTGTTTCGACCGAGTTTTCGGCCGAAACCGCTATGCTAAAAATGACCTGGGCGGGGTGGGAGCACTGCCCAGAGGCCAAGTGCTGGGTGGTATTACCACCCAGCCTGGGCCGGTAGTACTGCCCAGTGCTTGTGTGCAGCGGCGGTAGTACCGTTGCCTTGGGCGGTGGCACTGCCTAGTACTGCCAGCACCGGGAAATTCAAAATAATTCAAATTTTGGCTCCAAGTTTGGGCTCCAAATTTGAATCACTTTGAGGCTTATAAATACCCCACTTATTCAGAGTTTAGGAGGTATCTAGAACTAAGAAAAAAAAGAAAAAAACTTTCTTAAAAGTGTGTCAAATCTTCCCTCTAAGTTTTAGGAGTGTTCTAGTCCAAGAGAGGGGTGAAAGGCTTTATAAGGGTTATCTCCTAAGCCTGTCAAAAGGAGAGGTGCTGTGAGGGAGTTTATCCTCACCCATTGGAAGGAGGATAGCTAGTGGAAAGCCGGTGGCCTCAAGCAAGAGGAATCGGGAGTAAACGTAGGTCGGATGACCGAACCACTATAAAAATCTGATTTGTATTTACGTTCTTGCTATTTACTTTTCTGCAAACATCTTCATTTGCTACCTTACTTACTCAAGTTCCTCTTCATCTTCTTACGTATGCTTTAAAGTTAAAACGCAATCTTTCTCGGTTCAAACGAAACGTTACATTCATTCATACGAAGTTTCCGAACTTGTTTTAATTGCTGAAAAATATATCATTCTTTATCGCTGCACTAATTCACCCCCTAGTGTCGCTTGATCCCTAACAATTGATATCAGAGCCACGTTATTTCTCATTCGGATTTACACCCGTAAGAAATGGCTCTTCATTGCTTTCAAGAGGGCTTTACGGTTTTTCATCCACCGTTCTTTAACGGTTCAGACTACACATATTGGAAAACTCGAATGAGAGTTTTTTTGATTTCTCTCAATTTAAACTTATGGAACATCATTCAAAATGGATTTCAACTTCTCTCTAAACCGACGAACGAATGATCGGACTTAGAGAAAAAATCCTTTTCTTTGAATGCAAAGGCAATGAATGCCTTATTTTGTGCTTTGGATAAGAATGAGTTCAATCGAATTTCTATGTGCGAAACGGCTTTTGACATTTGGCAAACACTTGAAATCATGCACGAGGGAACTAGTAGAGTTAAAGACTCGAAAGTAAACCTCTTATTGCATAATTTTGAGCTCTTCCAAATGACACCAAGTGAATCTATCGACGACATGTACACTCGATTCATGGATGTCGTCAATAGTCTAAGAGCTCTTGGTAAATCTTTTTTGGATTTTGAACTTATAAGCAAGATCTTAAGATCCCTTCCAAAAAGGTGGGATCCTAAAGTAACCGCAATACAAGAAGTTAGAAATCTAAATGACCTTCCGATTGAAGAACTAATTGGCTCACTAATGATATATGAAATGAGCCTCCTAGAACATCTTGAACATGATGAACATATGAACCACCTTCTAAAGAACAAGAAGGTTTTGGAACTCCGAACTATGAAATGCCACTTGAGTGATGACTCAAGTGATGAGGACAATGAAGAGGATATTGAACTTTTAATGAATCTTAATAAGTTCATTAAACAAAAATCTAAAATAAACAATGAACTTGAACGGAGGATGAGGCCAAAGAAGAAGAAGGCTTGCAAAGAAAAATCAAGTAAAGAAGAGGCGAAATGGGCTTCGACGGTTTTCGACAATGAGGTAAGAAACTCACCCAAGTTGCTTTTACCTTATTTTGAAATTACATGATGCTTTTCATGAATGCTTAACTTAGTTAGTAGTTTTTTTTATGTTTTTGGAAATTAAAACAAATTGTTTTAAAAAAATTATGCTATGTTTTTCCTTTTAGCATTTTTGAAAAATTATAAAAATGATCATGAAAAACTATATTGTTAAAGTTTCATGCATGTTATGATTCAAAACTTTGAATGATTATGAATGATGATTGCTTAGTTTATGATTTCCATATCGTATTTTGATGCATGGTTTAACACAAAAGTTAATTAGCATGATTATGTTTAATAGGGTTAATCCATGATTGTGTACTTCGGTTTTCATGCAATGAGGATTTGAAGTGATGTTGATTTGAAAACCTTTATCTTGGATTAATGGGTCTTAACCCCTTTTATGATGAAATTTTTATTGATACATGTCTTCATGAAATTAATTATAAAGATCCAACCCACAAATTTTCCAAATGAATGAAATATGGTTTTGATGTCGCCTTGTATTATATTTGGACTTGATGATTTTCATGATAAAAATTATTTTTCAAATTTTTAAAATGATGTATGATTTTAGCAAAAGTTTGAGTATTGATCATCTTGTGTTATAACAAATAAAAGAAAGATTTAAAATGATTTTGATGATGCATTATGAAAACATGTTTAATGATGGTATCATACTTGATGACTTGAAATCTTATATTTTAAAATAATATATTCATAATGAATTCGTAAATCTTGATGATTTTCATATCACTTTTTGGCTTTAAACTTGATACATATCTTTCATGCAAAAAGTTTTGGGCATGCTTATGTGAAATCTTACTTGATAAATGAAAATGCTCAATACGTATGATCATGATAAATTCATGAATCTTGATGATTTTACATTGCTTTTGATTTCAAATAAGATGCTTGATTTTTGACACAAAAATTAATAGCATGTTTCAAGATAATGCTTGCACACTAAATATGATTAAAAGATAGAAGCAAGCATATTGATGATTTTGTTTTTATATGAAAATTTGAACATGCATATATATAAGATCAACCACATAAAATAAAACATGAAAGTTAAAAATATTTTAATCACGATGTTTTATTTTTGATGTGTTTGGTCTTAACGGTTTTTATAACGAAACTTACGTCTTACTTTGAAATGTTGATACATGCTCACATGTAATCAATTTATGTTACTCTTATTAAAATTTTCGAATGAAAGATTTTGATGCATTTAATCTTGATGGGTTTAATGACAAACTTATATTTTGAATTTATACAATGATGGCTTCCGTATAAATATTTGAACATACCTTATGAAATCATCACTAATAATGATGAAATGAAAATATTAAAAGTTTATTATCATGCTTAATGATTTTATGATATCATGAGATTTTAAAGTTATTATATCTTGATGACAAACTCATGATTAGATTTAAATTTTGATACTCATCTTTTGAAACATGAGCACACTTGTTTGAAACAAAATGAAACACATTATCATGATAAATTGAATCTCAATAATGTGTTATATTTTTGTCTTAATGGTTTTTATAATGAAACCTGCCTTTCGATTTTAAATACTTACTTTGATTTGGCATAATAAGACAAATGATGAATCTATGTATACTATGTTCACATATAACTCTCTTGAATCTCGAGAATGATTTTGATAATTTGGTTATGAGTTTCGAGTTGACAAAATGAGTTTGAATGATTTTATGACTCCTCTCTTGATCTCTTAAAATCATGACTTTAAATTCTTGACTTGAGATATCTTTACGAATCAAAATATTTTCCTCTATGATTGCTTCCTTTTACTATTAACTAAAGAGGAATACAATACAAGTCTTAATATCTCGATAATTGATACTTGAATGAATTCGTGTACTTGATATTTGATACTTGAAATTTCTCATGAAATGTAATCTTGATGAGAATTCCTATGCATGGATCAAGTTGCTCTTTGTGCTATATCTTTTCAAATGAATCATGAGCCTTGATATCATATCTTTCATGATATTAAAATGACAAGAATTCTTTGGCTTGTAGGTCTTATGTGGCAATTGAAAAATTGATATAAAAGAAATTTGCTTTATGATGAATCAATGAATCATGATTTGATCCTTAATATTGATGTGCTTTTTATATCATGATTCTTGGTTGTATGACATTTATCTTGAATTGAAAATTGATAAATATGAATTTTGATCTTGCTAAAAAGAAAGTTATGAATCATGAATGATATCTTTTGATTTTGATCCTTGTTGAATTTACATATTGATATCCTTCATGATATGATAATTAATGTATATTTTGATGCAAATTTATATTGATATGAAAAGTGGATGAAATTGAAATTTTTAGCCATTGAGTCCTCCACTTCATTTTGACAAAAACTAAGGGGGAGCTAGCTTGTTAAATTCATATTAATGACTTGATGATTGAAATATTCATGTAGAATTTTGATATGTATCACTTATCATAATTTGAATATTGAAGTAAAAGAAATTGTATTCTTCTTGATATCTTTTATGATGAATCACGAATCATGACTTGATCCATTATATTGATATATTTGTATCATGACTTGAAGATTAATGTAAACTTTTTTATATATATGCAAACTTATGTGAAAAGTTTATATCATCATATTTGATCCTTCCTTTCTTTTTGACATTGATAAAGGAAGAAGATTTATTGCTAGGTTGCACACCTAAATAAAAAATTGCTAGCTCATTCAAGAGGAAGAAAATTGCTATCTCAAAAGAAGCAAAATGCAAAACTTCAAAATTTTGAAATTTTGAAATGTTACACTTGCCATACCTTTATGTTTGTATGTTTTAATGAAAAGTTAGCATATATATTTAAAGTGATTATATATAATTGCTAGCTCATTGCAAACAAAAAGTTGATAGCATGCAAAGGTGAAACTTAGTTACAAAAGAGAAGAATTGAAAGGAAGCTAACTTGCGTGTCACAAAGTATGTTAGCTTGCTTATCATTATTGATTGCTTGCTTATTATCTTTTTCTCTCATATCATGATTTTTGACTCCCTTGAATTCATGACTTAATATGCTGAAAATTTATATTGTAAATTTGTTATTTTGTTATGATCAAAGCATTGACTATTTGTACTCCACTTTTTGACAAAACAAAAGGGGAGAAGATTTATTGCTAGCTTATGTATCGCAAAGAAAAATTTTGCTAGCTAGGACATGCAAAGGAAGCAAAGAAAGTGCAACTTGCACATCTCAAGAAGCAAGTGAAAACAAATATATTGTCATCATTGCCCATTCTTAAAAACTTGCTATGATTGAATGGTATGATTGGATGTTGTATTACAAAGCTATGCTTGAGTTATGATGTGATTGATCGCTAGTATGTTTGTAATATTTGCATATCCTTGAAAACTAGCTATGATGTTACTTCTCCTTTTTGTTGACGACATAGAGGGAGAAGTAGATTGATGACTTCATGTTAGGATCTAAAAGGCACTAAGAGGGGGGGGGGGTGAATTAGTGCAGCGGATTAAAATCGTACTTTGAAACCGATTTTACAAAAATACAAGTTCGTAGAAAGATTTCGGTTTGACAAAAGAAAACTTGAAAGTAATTGCTTGAGTAAAGGAAATAACAAGGAACTAAACAACTTGCAGTTAAGTAATGAAATAATTCAAAAATGTAAACACTCACACATTCATGAACACAATGATGTATAGTGGTTCGGTCAAATGACCTACATCCACTCTTGAAGCCTTCACGATGAGGCTCCGCTCTTTCACTCGCAATCCTTTGAAAGGGAAGGACCAATACCCCTGTTTACAACCCTTTACAAGAAGTTCACACTCTTATAAGATTTCTCAAGAAGAAGAAGGAGGTGAACACTTAGCAAGAATAAGACTTTTCAAAACTTTTCAAAAGCTCAAAACCAAGATTCTAACTCTAAAAAGGGTGCCCTTTCAGCTGAGAAAGGGGGGGTATTTATAGATCCAAAATGGATTCAAATTTGGGCTCCAAATTTGAAATCAAATGGAGTTCTGTTGCATCTGTATCGAGGCGGTGCCATCGCTGTGTCGATCTGGTGGTCGACATACTGGCGGTACCACCGCCCAGCAGCAGTGTGCTACCGCCGACCAGCGGTGCTCTCGCCCGACCAGGCGGTGCTACCGCCCCACCAGCGATGCCACCGCCCTTCAGTGGCGGTTCAACCGCCTGGCCCATTCAGCCAAGGCTGAATGGGCCCTGTTTAAGGCCCAACTCGGCCCAGTAGAGGCCCGGTTGGCCCCCACTGATTTTAGGTAGGATTCTTTCTAAATCCTTGCTCTACTCATGTGCAAACTACGAACTTAAAAACATAACTCAAAAGTGATTTGACCCGACACTCTTTAAGTCAACTTCCGGTGAGCTTTACGGTGAGATTCCGGCATGCTTCCGATGCTTCCCTTCGGATTGCTTCCAGCAGACTCCCAGCATACTCCCGGATTGTTTGGCGAGCTCAATGAGTCTTCGGCTAGCTTCCGAGTCATCCTGGTAAGTTCCGCAAACCTTCGACGATCTTTGCGATGAACTTCCGAAAACTTCGACAAGTCCCTGATTCGATCTTGGATGGTTCCGGCAATACTTCCGAAGATTTCTCGGACTTCCGATGAACTCTTGAACCCCCGACGGACTTGACCTTGGTAAATCGCTTTATGTTTTCTTTCCCTCATAGTTGTTCCTGCACACTTATCTCGACAAAGTAGATTAGAACAAATATTTCACCAATTAACTTCATCATCAAAATTCGAGATTCAACAATCTCCCCCTTTTTTATGATGACAATCAATTGATGATGGAGTTACGCTTAACTCCCCCTATCTATATGCCATAGAAAATAAAAATTGCTTGAATTCAATTTTTGAATTCAACACAATAAGTTTAACATATGAAAGAAAAACTTCATGATTTACTTAATGATGACAAAGTCGATGTTGGACATTCATCATTAAGATGTCAAATAGATATCAAATGATATCAATGAAGTATACACAATTAAAAACATGATATCAAGAACCTAAATAAGCATTTTAAGTATATAACTTGCAATAACTTGTAAAGCATGGGAAATGCATATAACTTTCAACGTATGGCAATTGCATACACAAAAAGGAAAAGAGGGATTCATATGTGTAACAATAAAGGATGGCCGAAAAATATCACAAATGTGGAAAAGAAAATCATTCAGAAATCCAAAAATCATTCCATAGTGCCCAAGAAGATGTAATGAAGATAATACAACATATATGTCAAAGCTGCATAGATGTGAAAGTTGCACACAAGTTCAAAAAGAAAATACAACAAACTACTCCTCAGGAGGAATGCCAAGGTGCCTATACATGTGATCTATCTTTTGGTTCATCTTTCGCATTTCCTTCAAAATTTCAATTTGCTATAAATTTACTTCATTTAACTCTCTCATGATCGGATCGTCAGAAGGAGCAGAAGCTGGCACTGATGGAGCTACATCAAAAGGATCAGGATGAGGAGATTCATTTCCCCTAAAGACTGGTGTTTCGGGATGGTCTACTGGTGGGGGAGGTATATCACTTCTCTGATAGAACCCCAGAGGAATTCTATCAAGATTGATCTTTGAGGGGGATCAACCCTTGGAACGCTATAGGGGTTCCACCCTCCAAGTAGCCTGGTGGCTGCAATTGTAGATTGATCTTTCTTATTCCAAAGAGGTGGAGGCTACAAGCTTATATAGAGCTCCAAACCTTAACCCTAGGAGTTGCTTCCTAAGTGAACTACCCAATTTGCCCTCAACCTTAGCGGGTCGGCCCAGTAACAAGGGGGGCAGCGGCTAAGAAGCCCAAAGACCCAAATATAAACCCTAGCCTCTCTTCTTTATAGGATAGAGGCGGCTAGGTGGGGTTTATTACATTCTCACTGGGTTTTTATTAGGTGTTACATGGTTGAGTAGGACCTAACCTGCTAGGGTCCTATCAAGCTGCCCTCTTCAAATCAGCCTTGTCCTCAAGGTGGGGTTCCATGAACTCAGGAACCAGGACTTGACTCCTCATATGATTCCCATGTGGCATCTTCAAGTGGTAAATTAGTCCAATGTACTAGTACTTCAGTAGAGGGACGTCGACGACGCATCACGACTCTGTGGTCGAGGATGGCTTGTGGTTGGGCTTGAATATTTCCATCATCAGTGGTGTTGGGCAGTTGGATCTGGGATGCCTCGTGTTCTCCCAACTTGGGCTTCAAGCATGACACGTGGAAGACAGGGTGAATTTTGGCATCTTTAGATAATTTAAGTTTGTACGCCACAGCTCCAATACGCTCTATGATCTGATAGGGCCCATAAAAACGTGGAGATAGCTTCATGGAGGCTCGTGTGTTGATGGATAGTTGCTTGTATGGTTATAGGCGAAGATAAACCAGTCTCCTACTAAAAATTCTCTTTCACTTCTTCGTGTGTCACTTGTAACGCTTCATTCTAGCTTGAGCGGTAGAGAGATTATTCTTTAGTAGTTGTAGGAGTTTGTCCTGTCACAATTAAATCTTGGTCGACTGATCTACCTTAGTGAGCCAATTACATACATTGGAATCACAGAGCCGGCCGACCATATAATGCTTCATATGGGGTACATTTTGTAGATGAATGATATGTAGTATTATACCATCATTCGGCCCAGGGAGCCATTTCGTCCACTCCTTTGGTCGATCACTAGCGAAGCACCGAAGGTATGTCTCTAAACATCTGTTCACCACTTCTGTTTGGCCGTCAGTTTGTGGATGATATGCAGTGCTCATCTTGAGTTTGGTGCCCATGAATCGAAATAACTCGGTCCATAATTTACTAGTGAAGACCTGTCACGATCACTTACGATGGACCTTGGCATCCCATGTAGTTTAACAATATTTTCTATGAAAATCTGAGCAATACTAATAAAGAAAGTGTGTAGGGATTTATGACAAAGACAAAAATGAGCATATTTCGTAAGTCGATCAACCACCACAAGGATTGTGCTTTTACCTTTGAAAGGTGGCAACCCTTCGATGAAGTCCATGGAGATGTCAGTCCATACCGAGTCTGGTATATGTAGTGATCGTAGTTTCCCTGGACTCGCCACTGTTTCACCTTTTTGCTGTTGACATACATCACATTGTGCTACGTATTCAGAAATAATTTTTTTCATCCCTTTCCAATAAAAGTTTTGCTTCACTCTTTTGTAGGTTCTTAGAAATCCGGAGTGCCCTGCAAAAGGTATGGAGTGCATTTCGTGCAGAATGACTTTGATGCAAGGGAAGTTTGGTATAAGCACAATACGACCTTTATAGCATAGATCCCTCGAATCCCAAGTATAGTGAGCTATTGCGCTTGGATCCTCCTCTAATTTTTTGATGATGTTGCTGGTTTGGATCCTTCTTCCATTCCTCCCCCTCTGGTTGGTGCTGGAGATGCATAAGAAAGCCACCATTTATCTTATGTAAAACTTTCTCCATTCGTTGGGTTGAAACGGTGGTTACGTTGCTTCCACGCTTCCCGTGTAGGGTGACCTATTTACCTTTGCAATAGAATTTCATAATCAATTTGGAAAAGTTCCAAGAGACATCACCTAGTGTCGTCACCATTCTATGCCCAAAGACTGACCTCATAATCATTAATTGGTAGGAGGAAGAAGTCGGCAATAATTTCTTGGCCTTGTAGTAATAGTTTCACCTGTGGGCATCTTTGGTCGCATTTTAGGATTCGGCCGTCGGCAACCTTTACATCGAACTTGCTGCAACCTTCGATATAGAGCGCCATCCGAGCAGCAACCTTACTATTTAGAAAATTATTAGTACTGCTGTATCGATGAGAACAGTGATTGGTTGTTGTTTGAGCAGGCCTCCAACTTTCATCGTTTGCGGATTTGAGTAGCCGGCTAGCGCATGTACCATAAAGTTGGTTGATTGTGGCTCTTCTTCCACATCTTCATCCTCATGTTCAAGACTCTCTTCTGGCTGTTCACTGATCTTTTCTTCCACTGGTTCAATCACAAGAAGTCTCCCCTTTTTACAACGATGCTCGCGGCTCCACGGCTCGTCACAATGCCAACATAACCCCTTAGCGGATCGGTCTCGAAGCTCTTCTCTTGTCAACCTTTTTGGTGCAGGAGCTCGGCTGATAGTAGGTGAGGCCGAGGGCTTCAATATTTCTGGTCGGGAGCGACCCTAGTCCTCGGGCTTCTTGGTTCAATCGCTCCTCCTGAAGTCGATGCGAAAGAGATGGCTGCCATAAGCGTGTATGGTTGTCGCGCTTTAACTTCTCCCCGGATCTCCGGCTTCAAGCCCTCAATAAATGTTCCCAATAACTATTTTTCAGACCAATCATGAGTTTGATTAGATAACCTTTCAAACCTGGTTTGATACTCCTGGATGGTGGAGGTTTGTCGGATCTTTGCTAGTTGTCCGTCGATGTTCTCGTAATCGGTTGGTCCGAAACCGATCAGCAGTCCTTCTTTGAATTGTCGCCATAAGAGGACTCCATGAGTATGTTCAAACCAATCAAACCATTGTATGGCATCTCCTTCAAGATGTATAGCTGCAATTTCTACCATAGATGCATCTGCGGTTTTGTGGTACCGAAAATATCGCTCCGCGCGCGAGATCCAACCAATCGGGTCTCCTTCTTCCTATCTAGGGAAGTCCACCCTCATGCGTGAATAGTAGGGATCGATCATAGAGCCTCCCTTCTCTTGGGAGTCATCTCTTCGGTCAGCTCCTTGATGAGATTTCTTTGGGCTCGGTGTTCTACCGAAACTGAGTTCGGTAAAGAGAGCCCGAATCTTATCCTCCATTCGCGTCTCGAAGGCTTCGAATTTAGCATTTATCACCTCCTCGGATGCCATAGTATATGACTCCAGATCTGTAATATTAAGATCTCTCTTTTGTTGCCGGGTTAAAGGCATGAATTGTTTGAGGGAAGTGGTGGTTGAAAGGGTTTGTGGATCGGTGGATGTAGGTTACGGTTTAGGCTTGTTTTGTGGCTGTTTTGGGTGCTGTTTGGGGCTGCGATTTGATGGAGTTTTGGGCTAAGATGGTAGTGGATAAAAGTTATGGAAGAGGGTTTTAGATCTGTGGTAGATCGCAGCAAAGATTTGACAAAAATCAGTAGCAATTGCTGCCTATGTGCGCTGCCTCGTAAGAGCAGAATTGTCGTCGAAGAAATAGCAATTTCTCGACGAAATTTCTAGCGAAAACTCAGGGATTTGAGGAGGGGTTTTAATGATAGAATCTTAGTTTAGATAGCAACAAGGATAACAAATTGGATCAAGAAATTTCGGCAGCAAAGCAGTAAAGAAATCGGTGCAAGTTGCGATAGCAGAATTCTCGTCAAAAAATTTCAACAGTTTGTGATGAGAGATTACAGCAACACACGAATTTATTTTTGTGATGAATTCCACAATAGATCAATCACGGATGGGAGCCAAGATGATCTATGAGGTGCACAAAAAATTTCGTTCAAAAAGGATAACAATTAGATCGGTTAAAGGCAGCAACATGCGGCTGAAATTTTCTGCAGCAATCCTTCGTTCGCAAAGATGGTAACTTTTGTGACGTAAGGAATTCGCAGCAAGGGATCGATAGAAAAACTTCTTTTTGATATTTTAGATGAAAAATTGCAGCAGCAAAAGATATTGGTGGTAGAAAAATACAAGATCTCTGATGCAATTGGAGGTGGCGACTGTAGATTGATTTGATCTACGTCAAGAGATGATGGTGGAGACGACGACGTCAAGAGCAATTGTGGGAATTGCTTGGCTAATGGTGGGCGGCAGGGATGGCAGCAAAAGCAGCAAGATCGCTGCTCTGATACCAAATGATAGAACCCCAGAGGAATTCTATCGAGATTGATCTTTGAGGGGGATCAACCCTTGGAACGCTATAGGGGTTCCACCCTCCAAGTAGCCTGGTGGCTGCAATTGTAGATTGATCTTTCTTATTCCAAAGAGGTGGAGGCTACAAGCTTATATAAAGCTCCAAACCTTAACCCTAGGAGTTGCTTCCTAAGTGAACTACCCAATTTGCCCTCAACCTTAGCGGGCCGGCCCAGTAACAAGGGGGGCGGCGGCTAAGAAGCCCAAAGACCCAAATATAAACCCTAGCCTCTCTTCTTTATAGGATAGAGGCGGCTAGGTGGGGTTTATTACATTCTCACAAGGTTTTTATTAGCTGTTACATGGTTGAGTAGGACCTAACCCTGCTAGGGTCCTATCATTCTCCTAGGTTGTCTAACCCCTATTCCATGCTCAAATGTACACCTAAGTCGCCTAAGTAGTTTAACGTCAATAATGTTAAATCTGTCCACTTGTATTACTTCTTCATTAGGTGGAATGCAAATATTATGGGCATGCAATAGTTTAGTTATTAATCCTCCATATGGTAACATTAATCCTTTAGAAAGGACTTCTATCATGTGCTGCCGGATTAGGTATCTAAAACAAAAATTTTGTCTGGTCATGATCCAATATATGGTACCTAACTCAGTGAAACTGATCTCATCATGATGAAACTATTTAGGAATGATAATGCTTACAAGAATGTGATGTAAAATTTTAGAGTTAAAAGGTAACAAATGTTCACAACTCTTGGGGATTATGCCTAAATTTGGGTTTGCAAACACGGTTTCTAAGGCTTCAGAGTGGGTGGCTCCGATTGTGTCCATGTCCCATTTTCCTCTAAAATAACATCCTAACTCTTTCTCAACAATTCCAATTAATGAGCATATAGTACTATCTAATATTTGGATCTCATTACCTAGAAGATAAGTTGATAAGCCATCATCATTCATGCTTAAATTAGCATAGAACAATTTAACCAAGCGTGGATAAATAGGTTCAACAACTTACAAAATGGGTAAGGCCTCTAAGTCTGCAAACCATATGATAGGTTCTAGGCTCCTTAATTGATTCAAATCAACATATTTTCCTTTATGAATAGTTCTAGAAACAAGTTCATAAAATCTAAGGGAAGCTTCTTTTGATTTAAACAAAGATTGGTTAAATGAATCTACCTCCATCCTTTTTCCTTTGTCTCTTAATGTTCTTTTAGGAGCTATTTCTATTTAGGATAGATCAATAATCAATTGAAGGAAAGAATTAAACTAGACAAGAAAAAGAAAGAGAAAAAATTCAGTTTTTACCTTAGATTGTTCCTTTGAGAGGTAGGGAGCTTGAATCAAAGAAAGATCTCCTTCTTAGGCTTCTAGAGGGAAGGAATGATGCTTAGGAAGTTTTAGAGGAGTGTAGAGAGGTGAGGAAGAGAACTCTCAGGTTAGGGGGCGGTTCTACCGCCGGCCCTAACTCACCCCTTATAAAAGGGGTGTTCAAGTGTACTATCGCCTCAAAGAAGTGTTCTACCACTGGGTGACTTACCCAGGCGTTGCCACGTCGATCTAAGCGGTGCTACCGTCGGTAGCACAAAAATCTCATTTTTTTAAAAAAATTATTTTTAGAGATGGGATGAAGTCAAAAAGAATTTGATGAAAAGAAATCCAAGAGGAAAGATAAAAACCAAAAAGATTTGGAATCAAATCGATGAAAACCACAATTTCAAGGAAAGATATCATCTAATAAAGCTTACTTATTAGGATAATTTAACATGCCTAATTCTCTTCTAATAAAATCAAATTGGTCCTCATTTAAAGGTTTTGTAAAAATGTCTGCTAATTGATGATTTGTATCAACAAATTCAAGGGTGACATCTTTAGTACTTACATGATCACGTATAAAATGATGCCTAATGTCAATGTGCTTAGTTCGAGAATGTTGAATTGGATTTTTAGTTAGACAAATAGCACTCGTGTTATCACATTTTATAGGAATATTTTTTAAGTAAATTCCATAGTCTTCTAGTGTATTTTTTATCTAGATAACCTGTGCACAGCATGCACTTGCAGCTATATATTCGGCTTCTACCGTAGATAGTGCAACTGAATTTTGTTTCTTGGAAGTCCAAGAAACAAGTGCATGTCCTAGAAATTGACATATTCCAGATGTACTTTTTCTATCTATTTTATATCCACCAAAATCCCCATCTGCATAAGCTCTCAAATCAAAGTTATCAGATTTTGGATACCATAATCCAAGATTAGGAGTCCCTTTAAGATATCTAAGGATTCTCTTAACAGCTTTGAAGTGAGATAGCTTAGGATTAGCTTGGAATCTTGCACATAGCCCTACACTGAACATGATGTCAGGTCTGGTTGCAGTGAGATAAAGCAGGCTACCTATCATGCCCCTATAAGTTCTTTGATCAAAACTTTCTCCATTTTCATCCATATCTAATTTAGTGGAGGTGCTCATAGGAGTGCTAATATCTTTTGATCCATCCATGTTAAATCGTTTTAACAATTCCAATGTGTATTTTGATTGATTTAGAAATACACCATCACTTAGTTGCTTGATTTGCAGTCCTAAAAAGAAATTTAGTTCTCCTATTAGGCTCATCTCAAATTCATCACTCATATTCTTAGCAAATGATTCACATAGTGATTTATTACAAGAACCAAAAATAATATCATCAACATAACTTTGAACAATAAGAAAATTATTTTCAAAATATTTAATAAATAATGTAGTATCAACCTTGCCTTTAGTGAAATCATTTGAAATTAAAAAAGAACTAAGCCTCTCATACCAAGCCCTAGGGGCTTGTTTTAGACCATATAGAGCCTTAGTTAGCTTAAACACATGGTTAGGAAATAGAGAGTTTTCAAATCCGAGTGATTGTTCGACATACACTTCTTCGGAAATAAAACCATTTAAGAATGCACTTTTGACGTCCATTTGAAATAATTTGAAATCATTACTACTAGCATAGGCAAGGAGCATCCTAATGGCTTCTAATCTTGCCACCGGAGCGAAGGTCTCTTTGTAATCGATACCTTCTTCTTGGTTGAAACCTTTGGCCACTAGTCTAGCCTTATTTCTAACCACGATACCATATTCATCTTGCTTGTTTCTAAAAACTCACTTAGTACCAATAACTAAGTGGTCATTAGGTCTAGGAACAAGCTTCCATACCTCATTCCTCTCAAATTAATTCAATTCTTCTTGCATTGCGATAACCCAAGAATAATCTTTCAAGGCATCAACAATGCATTTGGGTTCAACTTGAGAAAGAAAAGCGGCATGGGCACAAAAATCTTTGAAAGAAGAGCGAGTTTGAACCCCTTTCGATGCATCTCCTATAATTAACTCCTTGAGATGAGCATCTACATACTTCCATTCTTTGGGTAAGGAAGTTTGGGAAGAAGATGCATCCAAGTTGTCATTTTGAGGAGAGGGTTCATTCAAATTCAAATTATCAAGACCAAAATCATCATCAAAATCTTTTTTCTTAAATTCGGAAATTTCATTAAAAATCACATGAATAGATTCTTCTATAATTAAGGTTCTTTTGTTGAAAACATGAAAAGCCTTAGAGACGGAAGAATGACCAAGAAATATGCCTTCATTGGATTTTGCATCGAATTTTCCTAAGGCATCCTTTTCATTTAAAATAAAGCATTTACAACCAAAAACTTTAAAATAAGAAACATTGGGTTTTTTATCATTCCATAATTCATATGGAGTTTTAGATAGGGATGGTCTCACTAGAACTCTATTCATAACATAGCAAGCTGCATTCACGGCTTCGGCCCAAAAATATTTTGGTAAATTATATTCATTTAACATGGTTCTAGCCATTTCTTGCAAACTTCTATTTTTCCTTTCCACTACTCCATTTTGTTGTGGATTTCTTGGAGTAGAGAAGTTATGATTATATCCGTTTATTTCACAAAAATTTTGAAAGTCATGATTTTAAAATTTACCTCCATAATCACTTCGAATTGATGAAATCATAAAACCTTTTTCATTTTGAGTGAATTTATAAAATTTAGAGAAACATTTGAAACAATCACTTTTATGAGCCAAGAAATAGGTCCAAGTGTATCTACTATAGTCATCCACAATTACAAAGGCATATTTGCTACCTTCTAGGCTTGTTATGTCAATTGGTCCAAATAAGTCCAAATGGATCAATTGCAATGGTCTAGCAGTGCTAATTTGATTTTTTGATTTGAAACTAGTCTTTATTTGTTTTCCTAGTTGACATGCATCACATACCTTGTCCTTAACAAATTTCATGTTTGGGATACCTCTTACTAATTCTCTAGATGAAATCTTAGAGATTAGTTTCATGCATGGCCTAATCTCCTATGCCAAAGCCAAGCATCATCATTCAAAATCGAAAAACATATTTCATTACTTAATTCATCAATATTTATGGTGTAGACATTGTTTTCTTTTAAAGCAATCATGGATATGTCATTGTTGGGTTTTTCAATAATGCAAACATTAGATTCAAATCTAACAATATAACCTTTATCGCATAATTGACTAATGCTTAAAAGATTATGTTTTAAACCATCAACTAGTAACACATCGTCAATTGAAAAACTCGATTTGTTACCTATGGTTCCCTTGCCAATGATTTTACCTTTGTTGTTGTCTCCGAAGGTGACATACCCTTCTTCTTTGCTAGTGAGCATAGAGAAATGAGATGGATCTCCGGTCATGTGCCTTGAGCATCCACTATTAAGATACCATTTCTTGCTCCTAGCTTGTGAGTTTGTCTACAAAAGAGGATGGTTTTTAGGTACCCATTTGATTTTGGGTGCCTTACAAATTGATCTACTTAATTTGTAATTTAACATTGAATTGTTTATGGTTCCTTTAGGAACCCATATCAATTTTTGTGGACTAATTTTCTTGAATGGACATTTGTAAGCAACATGTCCCATTTTACCACAAAAATTACATTTCAAATGGGGTGATACATGCAATGTAGGCCCTTTAATGAAGGTGGTGGGATTTTGGTGAGAACCTCTCACAAATCCGATTCCACTTCTATTTCCGACGTGACCCTTGTTAGCAAGGATCATGTCCAAGCCTTTGCTACCGACCTTAAACTTGTTTAGAGTCTCTTTGAGTAGCAAGTTCTCCCTTTTTGTTGCTTCTAAGTGTTCACACTTAGAGCATGGGGGTAGAGAAGGGGTTTGAAGACTATTGAACTTACTTTATAATAAAGCATGCTCTTTCTTAAGCAAATTAAACTTCTTACTAATAGTTCTACATTCATCAAATAACTCATGAAAAGCTATAGAAAGTTCATCGAAAGATAACTCTTCATTAAAT
This sequence comes from Musa beccarii, assembly GCA_024322285.1. Lineage (NCBI taxonomy): Eukaryota > Viridiplantae > Streptophyta > Magnoliopsida > Zingiberales > Musaceae > Musa > Musa beccarii. The sequence continues at coordinate 78,002,381 of CM044395.1, forward strand.
AACTCACTAACCTCTTCTCCTAATGCCATTAGCGCAAAGTTTGCCTCCTCTTTGTTGCTAGCTTCTTCAACCTCGGAGTCACTTGAATCATCCCACGTGGCCTTCAAAGCTTTTTTCTTCTTGAATTGCTTCTTCTTGGCTTGAGGGCATTCATTCTTGAAGTATCCTGGCTTCTTGCATTCGTAGCAAATAACTTTGTCCTTTTTGTGTTCAAATTTATTTTTTGTGTCATTTTTAAATTTGTTCTTTCTTATAAATTTCTTAAACTTTCGAGTTAAAAGTGCAATGTCATTGTCACTATCCTCATCACTTGATGTTCCTTTCAAGTGGTCTTCTTGTGTTTTAAGTGTCATATCCTTCCTATTCTTTGGAAGGGGGTTCTCAAGCTCTTCATGAGCATGGCACGTCATCTCGTAGGTCATTAGAGACCCAATAAGTTCTTCAAGCGGAAATACTTTAAGATCCTTGGCCTCTTGAATGGCCGTAACCTTTGGATCCCAACTCTTTGGAAGGGATCTTAAAATTTTAGTTACCAATTCAAAATTAGAAAAACCTTTACCAAGAGCTTTAAGTCCATTGATGACATCCGTAAAGCGGGTGTACATGTCTCCAATGGACTCATTTGGTTTCATCCGAAAAAGTTCATAGGAATGCACAAGAATGTTGATTTTGGACTCTTTCACTCAGCTAGTGCCTTCATGAGTGATTTCAAGAGTGCGCCAAATATCAAATGCCGATTCGCAAATAGAAACCCGATTAAACTCATTCTTATCAAGTGCACAAAATAAGGCATTCATAGCCTTTGCATTGAGAGCAAAAATCTTTCTTTCTGACTCATTCCACTCACTCATCGGAAGAGAAGATTTTACAAAGCTATTTTCAACAATGTTCCAAAGTTCGAAGTCCATAGAAATGAGAAAAATCCTCATACGAGTCTTCCAATACGTATAGTCCGACCCATTAAACATAGGCGGATGAGTAATGGAGTGACCCTCTTGCATACCGGAGTAGGCCATCTCTCTTGGGTTTTAAACCAATATGAGAGCAAACCTTGCTCTGATACCAATTATTAGGATCTAAATGGCACTAAGAGGGGGGGGGTGAATTAGTGCAGCGGATTAAAATCGTACTTTGAAACCGATTTTACAAAAATACAAGTTCGTAGAAAGATTTCGGTTTGACAAAAGAGAACTTGAAAGTAATTGCTTGAGTAAAGGAAATAACAAGGAACTAAACAACTTGCAGTTAAGTAATGAAATGATTCAAAAATGTAAACACTCACACATTCATGAACACAATGATGTATAGTGGTTCGGTCAAATGACCTACATCCACTCTTGAAGCCTTCACGATAAGGCTCCACTCTTTCACTAGCAATCCTTTGAAAGGGAAGGACCAATACCCCTGTTTACAACCCTTTACAAGAAGTTCACACTCTTACAAGATTTCTCAAGAAGAAGAAGGAGGTGAACACTTAGCAAGAACAAGACTTTTCAAGACTTTTCAAAAGCTTAAAACCAAGATTCTAACTCTCAAAAGGGTGCCCTTTCAGCTGAGAAAGAGGGGGTATTTATAGATCCAAAATGGATTCGAATTTGGGCTCCAAATTTGAAATCAAATTGAGTTCAGTTTCAGTGTCGAGGCGGTGCCACACTTTGTGCGGTCTGATCGACACTGTGGGCGGTACCACCACCCAGCAGGCGGCGGTGCTACCGCCCGGGGTCAGGATCAAGGTGGCACCGCCTAGCTAAGCGGTGCTACCGCTATTCGTGTGCTGAGGCGGTGCTACGCTGACCTAAGCGTGCCATCGCCCAGTGGCGGTTCAACCGCCTGGCCCATTCAGCTAAGGTTGAATTGGCCCTGTTTAAGGCCCAACTCGGCCCAGTAGAGGCCCGGTTGGCCCCCACTGATTTTAGGTAGGATTCTTTCTAAATCCTTTCTCTACTCATGTGCAAACTACGAACTTAAAAACATAACTCAAAAGTGATTTGACCCGACACTCTTCAAGTCAACTTCCGACGAGCTTTACGACGAGATTCCAGCATGCTTCCGATGCTTCCCTTCGGATTGCTTCCAGCAGACTCCCAGCATACTCCCGGATTATTTGGCGAGCTCAACGAGTCTTCGGCTAGCTTCCGAGTCTTCCTGGTAAGTTCCGCGAACCTTCGACGATCTTTGCGATGAACTTCCGAAAACTTCGGCAAGTCCCTGATTCGATCTTGGATGGTTCCGGCAATACTTCCGAAGATTTCTCGGACTTCCGATGAACTCTTGAACCCCCGACGGACTTGACCTCGGTAAATCACTTTATGTTTTCTTTCCATCGTAGTTGTTCCTGCACACTTATCTCGACAAAGTAGATTAGAACAAATATTTCACCAATTGACTTCATCATCAAAATTCGAGATTCAACACTTCATGCATTGAATTGAATATTTTATATTTGCATGATGGTTTTGTTGTTATTCTCTTAATTGTGATGAATGTTGCTTGGATTTAGGATAATCCAAGTGCTCTATCAATAGCATATTGATAGAGGGAGTTTGGTTAACTCCGTTAGTCATCAATTAGTTGTCATCATCAAAAAGGGGAAGATTGTTGAATCTTGAATTTTAATGATGAAACTAATTGATTGTGATTTATGGTCTAACTACGTTTTGAGTTACGCTGGTCTACTATCGATCAGGATTAGACAGTTGACACTAGAGGAATTAACATTGTGCCGGAGGTAATCATGTCATGATATTGGATGTCGAGCCGAAGGTTCGGTCGACAATCGGCTGAAGGCTCCGTATGTCGGGCATCGGGCCAAGATGCATGTTGCGCCAAGGATATCGAGGTTGCGGAGGTCATCCGCCAATTGGGCAACGGATTGCAAGAGAGGACAATGTGCCAAAAGATCGGATGAAGCGCCGACCAATGACATGCCAGGCAACTAAAAGTCAATTCGCGTTGTAATAACTGTCTAGATTGAAGTAGAATATTTGTTTGTTTGTGTGCAGGATTAACTACGATGAAGATAAAGACATAAAGTGAAACAAAGTGCTGGAAGACAAGTGTGATGGATGGTTGGGAGTTCAAAAGTTCAACAGAAGTCCGAAGATTCATTGGGAGTGTTGCCGGAACCGGCTGAGAACGAGTAGGGACCTTGCCGAATGGTTTTCGGAAGTTCACTGAAAGGTTTGTCGGAAGTTCGCAGAGCTTGTCAAGAAAGATCAGAGCTTGCCAATTAAGCTCGTTGGAACTCGCCAAGATCATCGTAAAGTCTGGGATCTTGCCGGGAGTCCACGGAATGGTTTCCGAGGGTTCGTCGGAAGACCGCCGGAAGTTCACCGAAGGCTCACCGAAAAAAATCTTGTCTTGTGGACTTTGAAATAGCTTAAAAAATATCGTTAAAATTCATAATTAGTATATAATTTGGTTTTGGATTAAGTGTTAATCCTATAAACCAAATTTGAGCCAATTCGGACTTCATTTGGATCTATTTCGGCCAAGTTTTCGGTCAAAACTACTATGCTAAAAATGACCTGGGCGGTAGCACCGCCCAGAGGCCAAGTGCTGGGCGGTAGTACCGCCCAGCCTGGGGTGGTAGTACCATCCAGTGCCTGTGTGCAGCGGCGGTAGTACTGCTACCTTGGGCGGTGGCACCGCCCAGTACTGCCAGCACCGGAAAATTCAAAATGGTTCAAATTTTGGCTCCAAGTTTGGGCTCTAAATTTGAATCACTTTGAGGCTTATAAATACCCCACTCATTCAGAGTTTAGGGGGTGTCTAGAACTAAGGAAATAAAGGGGGAAACTCTCTTGAAAGTGTGTCAAATCTTCCCTCTAAGTTTTAGGAGTGTTCTAGTCCAAGAGAGGGGTGAAAGGCTTTGTAAGGGTTATCTCCTAAGCCCATCAAAAGAAGAGGTGCTATAAGGGATTTCATCCTCACCCGTTGGAAGGAGGATAGCTAGTGGAAAGCCGATGGCCTCAAGCAAGAGGAATCGAGAGTGGACGTAAGTCGGATGACCGAACCACTATAAAAATCTGGTTTGCATTTATGTTCTTGCTATTTACTTTTCTGCAAACCATCTTCATTTGCTCCCTTACTTACTCAACTTCCTCTTCATCTTCTTATGTGTGCTTTAAAGTTAAAACGTAATCTTTCTGGGTTCAAACAAAATGTTGTATTCATTCGTACGAAGTTTTCGAACTTGTTTTAATCGCTGAAAAATATATCGTTCATTACCACTGCACTAATACACCCCCCCTCCTCTTAGTGTCGCTCGATCCCTAACACCTACTAGATATGTATATATATATTTGCATGCGATGTAGATACATATATTAAATAAGTATGTGTGTGACACATTATATTAGGAGACCAAACCAAAATCTCCTCTATTAATAATATTAAGTCGGTAAACGTGAGGCAATTAGATTGACCCACGTGGCCTTCCATCGTTATAGCTAGGAGCTGATTCCCGGTGTAGGTTGAGTTGGTCAAGTCCCTCGAGACTCACCTATATCGCATCTTGCTATCTTATCTACGATATAGAGAAGTCATAGGTGACTTGAGGACATGGTATACTTGGTCGAGTCCCTCAAGAGTATATCACCTAATCAGACTCATCTGGTAATGATGTTAATTACTTAACTGAACATCATGGTTGGTCGAGTCCCTCGAGACCATGGTGGTTCAGAGGCCGAACAGGATGGGAATTACAAGGAGTTGTGATTAGCAAGAGTTGTCTACCTTTATGAGTTTAACATGATTGGTCGAGTCCCTTAAGGTTACGTTAAGACGCCGATTGGATCCTGATCCCCACTAGAGATCCACCGGGGGTCTTCGATTTACATACCGGAGGGTGTTGTATGTCTCACGAAAAATTAGTGGGAGTACATTAAGATAGAAGTCCTTATCTTAATTGTTTAAATTTCTACAAAGTCTGCATGTTATTTATTTCTGCTACATCTTTTATTTCAGAAAAATGTCACTTTCAAATCCTTTACGTGGCATACTTGATGCCAACCACCTCACTGGTCCAAATTATACGGATTGGCTTCGTAATCTGAGAATCGTTCTCACGGCAAAAAAAATCGCATATGTCCTTGATACAGTGATCCCTACACCCGACGAAGGGGCAAGCGAGGATGAGATCGCTCGTCATGTGAAGTACTTAGATGATTCCACTTATGCTCAGTGTTATATGTTGGCCTCTGTGACTACTGAGTTACAGAGACAAAATGAAAATATAGATGCTAATTCCATACTCCTACATCTTCGCAAACTGTTTGAGGAACAGGGAAGAACTCAGCGATATGAGATATGAGATATAAAAGGATGACTGAGAGGACACCGATTCAGAACCATGTCCTTAAGATGATTAAGTGGATCGAGAAACTCACAGGTCTAGGAATGATCCTAGAGGATAACCTATGTGGATCTTGTACTTCAGTCCCTACCAGATTCCTTTTCTCTGTTCATAATGAATTTTAATATGAACAAACTTGAGGTGACCCTCCCAGAGCTCCTCAATATATTGAGAGAAGCAGAGAGCACCATCAAGAAAGAGAAGCCGATTCTCTACACTGGTGAGAACAGAAAGAAATAGAAGATTGAGAAGGCTCTTAAGAAGGGCAAGGTCAAGAGCAAAATGGATAAGGCAAAGGTTGCCAAGAATGACCCAACAAAGGACAAAGGCCAGTGCTTCCACTGTGACAAAGATAGGCATTGGAAGAGGAACTACAAAGAGTACCTTGTAGAGAGGGCAAAACAAAAGCTTGCAGAAGCTTCAAATACATTCATGATCAGTCTCCATTTGTTAGAATCTTATGATAACACATGGGTATTGGATACCAGGAGTGTTTATCATATCTGTAATTCGTTGCAGGTTCTGGCAGGACCTAGGAGATTGAACAGAGGCAAGATGGACCTTAAGATGGGCAATGGAGCAAAGGTTGCTGTAGTGGTTGTTGGCAAGGTCACCTTACATCTGCTTGGTGGAGCTATTATTACATTTGATGCATGTTATTATGTTCCTTCTATTATCAAAAATATTATTTCCATTTCATGTTTGATAGTTATTGGATATAAATTAATTTTTGAGAACAATGGTTGTTCAATAATATTAGATGATGAGATCATCACGAGGGGAATAATGCATAATGGTTTATTTATACTAAATACAACTCCACATATCATGAGTGTAATTGAGTCTAAGAGGAAACGAGAAGTGGAGAACCAAACAGGAAAAAGTATTAAAACCCTTCGATTAGATCGGGGAGGTGAGTACTTGAGTACAGAGTTCACCCAGTTCCTCAAAGACCATGGGATTTGATCCCAATTGACACCTCTTTATACATGACAGCTTAATAGTGTATCAGAAAGGAGGAATCACACATTATTAGACATGATGCGTTCCATGATGTGTTTCGCCGACCTACCCATCTCCTTCTAGGGATATGCCCTAGAGACCATATCTTACCTTCTGAACAGAATTCTAACCAAGTTAGTGATGTCTACTCCATATGAGATATAGAATAGGAAGACGGTTGATCTTAAGATTGTTAAGATTCGAGGCTGCCCTGCCCACGTTAAGAGACACAACCCTGACAAGTTGGAATCCAGAACGGAACGGCGCAAGCTCGTGGGATACCCCAAGGAAACTTGTGGGTATTATTTCTATCACCATGAGGACCAAAAGGTCTTTGTAGCCAAGAGAGCAGTGTTCCTTGAGAAGGAACACATTCTTGGTGGAGATAATGGGAGCATGATAGAATTGAGTGAGGTTGGAGAACCTAGCTCAAGCATCATTCCAAAATCTGTTCAGATACCTAACACATAAGTTCTAACTTTACGTAGGTCTGATAGAGTATCCCATCCTCCTGAGAGATATGTGGGACATATCAGAAGAGATGATATTAAGGATATTGATCCTCAGACCTACAAGGAGGCTATTATGAGCATAGACTCAGGGAAATGGCAAGAAGCCATGAATTCAAAAATGGATTCCATGTACTCCAATAAGGTTTGGAACCTAGTTGATGCACCCGAGGGTATTGTACCCATTAGTTGCAAGTGGATCTTCAAAAAGAAGATTGGAGTAGATGGAAAGGTAAAGACCTATAAAGCAAGGCTAGTGGCTAAGGGGTATCGTTAAATGTAAGGTGTTGACTATGATGAAACTTTCTCACCTGTAGCTATGCTAAAATCCATTCGAATTCTATTGGCTATTACAGCACACTATGATTATGAGATCTGGTAGATGGACATCAAAATTGCATTCCTCAATGGCAACCTCGAGGAGGAGGTGTATATGATACAGCCTGAGGGATTCGTGTCCAGGGATAACCCAGATTAGGTGTGCAGGTTGCTTAGGTCTATTTATGGATTGAAGGAAACTTGCCGAAGTTGGAACATAAGATTTGATGAGGCGATCAGATCTTATAACTTCGTTAAGAATGAAGATGAGCCTTGTGTGTACAGGAAATTAAGTGGGAGCACTATCACCTTTTTCGTATTATATTTGGATGACATCCTGATCATTGGGAATGATGTAGGAATGCTCTCCACAATAAAGACTTGGTTATCTAGGCACTTCTCCATGAAGGACTTAGGGGAAGCATCCTATATCTTAGGAATACGAATATATAGAGATAGATCTAAGAGGATGCTTGGCTTATCCCAGTTCAAGTACATAGACACCATTGTCAAAAGGTTTGGCATGGAAAATTCCAAGAGAGGTCTCATACCAATGAGACATGAAATATCACTTTCTAGGAGTATGTCCCCAAATACTCCCGAAGAAAGGGCACACATGGATATGATGCCATATGCATCAGCGATAGGATCTATCATGTATGCTATGCTATATACCAGACCTGATATAGCGCATGCTCTGAGTGTCACGAGCATATATCAGGCAGATCCAGGCTTGGAGCACTGGAAAGTAGTAAAATATATCCTTAAGTACTTGAGAAGGACTAAGGATCTTTTACTGGTATATAGAGGTAGTAGCCTCAAGGTTGAGGGCTACATAGACTCGAGCTTCTAGTCTGATGTCGATGATAGCAAGTCTAATTCAGGGTATGTGTTCACTCTGAATGGAGGAGTAGTATGCTGGAAGAGTTCCAAGCAAGATACTACTATTGACTCGACCACAGAGGCTGAATACATTGCTGCGGCAGAGGCAGAAAAGGAGGGACTCTGGATGAAGAAGTTCATCACAGATTTAGGAGTCATGTCGAGCAACAAGGAAATGATTCTCTTAAATTGTGACAAATATGGGGCGATTACTTAAATAAGGGAACCCGGGTCTCAACATAAGTGTTCTAAGGAGGTTCCAACTTATTAGAGAGATCGTGGCCTGAAGAGATGTAGTAATGGAAAGAGTTCCATCTGAAGATAACATTGCAGATCCACTGATAAAGCCATTGACTCAGATTGTCTTTGAGCGTCACAGAGGTCTGATGGGGATCAGACATGTTGGTGATTAGCTTTAGGTCAAGTGGGAGGTTGCTAGTTATAGGTGCCCTACAAGCCAATCACATGAGTGATTGCACCTATAACATGCTGCGTCAATCTCTTTGCTTATAATTATTGACATTATCTCACATTATCTAGATATATATTGTGATGTCCTTGGATCTATGCAATGGGAATTGGATCGTGATGAGATTACGATAATGAGACCGATTCACCTTTAAACACAGATCCTAAATTATCCTGGTCATAGGTTACTCGAGAAGGACATCGAGATAACCGGATAGACTGGTGTGTTGTATACCCATTCATATGATAGATGTAGCTGGTCTCATAGCTATTCATGTGGGGACACTAAGGGTACAGTGCAGGTGCTCATTGGAGAATGAGTTCATTGATTGATCCGCCTACGAAATGCTAGATGGTTAATGATACTTCACGTAAGACAGTGATTCCGTAGTCCCAGTAGTATATCTGGTCCTTAGACTTGAGACACCAAGGATGTCCTGTATGAGTACTCCACTCTTTGATACCGGACTTATAGGTTTGGAAAGCTCCAGATCTAGTACAGCCGATCATTGGGAGTGGTAGCCAACCTTACGAGGGCTATTGAGTGTCAATAGAAGATCATCCACTCTTGGTATCATGAGAGAAATATCTCATGCATTCTTGCTCGAACAAATCCTTAGCCAAGGTTATTCGGATTGAGAGGGAAAGAGTTCTCCGGGAGAATCCGACAAGAGCAAGACATGAGGAGAGACCGTATGGGCCTGACAGCACCATGCCCGGTATAGGGTCTCTGGGATATTAGATGGATGAGAGATTATAGATACATAATAATTAAGGACAAATAGGTCCAAAGGATTGGATTCCCCAGTATCGTCTTGGGGCCACGGCGTAGTGGCCTGGTACGTCCGCAGTCGATGAGTTGGGTGAATTATTATAGAGATAATAATTCACTATGTCAGAAGGAGTTCTGATAAGTATAACTCACGGACAGCTCGATATTGGGCCTAGAGGGTCACACACATATGGTAGGTGTTGCGACGAGTAGAGGTTCGGATATGAGATATCCGCTGAACCCTCTATCTTATTGGATATCCATTAAGCCCTTGAATTATTGGATCTTGAGATGAGATCCAATAATTGCTAATAAGAGATTATTGGGTAGAAACCCACTGATCCAAGAGGCTTGGGTAATTGGATGGAGATCCAATACCCAATAGGGCAAAAGATTCATTAGGGTTTTCAAGGAGCCTCTATAAATAGGAGGGAACCAAAGCTCTATAGGCTGAGGGTTTCTTTTGGTAGCCATCTCCTATTCTCCTCTCCCTAGAGAGAGAAGTGCATCGTCGCAATCCCTACCGTGTAGATACCGCTAGAGAGGAGGACGTTTGACCTCCTTCATCCTCTCCCATAGATCTGCAGGGATTCAGGGATATACGATCTCCCTAGGTATCTTCTTTTACACGTGCAGTTTTGCGGATTTGTTTTTGATGCACCGATCGTCGCACGATGATAAAAACTTTCTACACGAAATCTGGGGTTTTGTTTTCTGTTCTTCCACTGCGCATGTGATGTCGCTCCCCTGAAAGATTTCCCAACAATCATGAATGTACTTGAAGCTTCTCAAAGCTTCTGTTTCGCCTTTTCTGCAAAATACTCCTCGTAGTTCTTTTTCCAGTGCTCATCTTTGCCGCAGTGGAAGCACTGGCTTTTATCCTTTATTGGGTCCTTCTTAGTAACCTTTGCTTTACCCGATCTGTCCTTGCTCTTGCCCTTGCCCTTACTCTTCTTAAGGGACTTCTCTATCTTCCTTTTCTTTTTAGTCTTACCATCATAGAGAACTGTGAAAAGGAATCTAGTATAGACTAAAGCATAAGATCCATATATAGGTTATCCTCTAGGAATATTCCTACTCCTATGAATTTCTCTATCTACTCAATCATCTTAAGGACATGTAGTCTTCCCTCAATCATCCTAACGCAAAAGAGACTCTTTGATATCTCATATTTGTTAGCAAATTTATGATGACATCATATGCATAGCAGAAGAATAGAAACCAAAATTATAAATTTCCTACATAAAAAGATGTTCTTAACATCGTACAAAAGTTAGTGCACAAAAATCCACAAAACCAAAAACTACGTATAAGAAAATTACCTAAGGAAATCTTTATTAGGGATCAAGTGGCACTAAGAGGGGGGGTGAATTAGTGTAGCGGTTAATAACGATAACTTTTCAGTGATTTAAAACAACTTCGAAAACTTTGTACGATAAAATTACGTTTCGATGAAATTCGATTTCAATTACATATAAACTTGAAATGATTCGTAAGGAAGTGAGGAGAAAGCGGAGTAAGTAAATGAACAAGTTTTCATAAATGTAAGTGACAATATTGAAACATAAACCAAAGCTTTTATAGTGTTTCGGTCATATGACCTACGTCCACTCCCGATTCTTCTTCTCTTGAGGCCACCGGCTTTTCACTAGGTGTCTTCCTTCAAAGAGTGAAGACCAATTCCCTTTTATAGCACTTTCTTCTTTTGACGGGCTTAGGAGACAAACCCTTATAAGCACTCGCTCCTTTCTTTTGAATCGAACACAAGAGATAAAACTAAAGGAGGGACTTCTAGAGAGATTTGAACAGAGTTTCTAGCTTTCAAAGTGTATGTGCTTGCATGCCTCAACCCAAGGATGGGAGGGGGTTTTATAGGCTCCAAGAGGATTCAAATTTGGAGCCTAAATTTAAATCTTCTCGATTTTCTAGGCTACTGGCGATACCACCGCCTGACATTGGCGATACAACCACCTGACAGAGTCCTCGGGCTCTGTGGTCTGACGGTACCACCACCTACCAAGCATTAAAGTCGACGGTACCACCGCTGACCTGGGCGGTGCCACCGCCAGACTTTTCAACAAGGCTGAATGAGCCCCTGACTTCGGCCCAGATTAGCCCAACTAAGGCCTAATTGGCCCCTACAAGAGTTAAACAGGATTATTATCTAATCCTTATCCTAATTACATGCTAACTATAGAATTGAAACATAATTCTAAGCAAATTAACAACCGATAATGTCGAGTCTTCTTCCGGCGAACTTTCAACCAACTTCCGATGCACCCTTGGATTTCTTCCAGCGGACTCCCAACAGGCTACCATACTTTGTGGCGAGTTCGATGAGTCTTTGGCAAGCTTCTGAACCTTCTCGATGAGCTCCGCAAACCTCCGATGATCTTTCCGGTGAACTTCTGAGACCTTCGACAAGTTCCCGATTCTTTCTCGGTTGGTTCTGGCAGCACCTCTGATGATCCTTCGAACTTCTGGTGAACTGTCGAACTCCCAACTACTTGACTCCAGTAATTTGCTTTAAGTCTTTAAGCTATCGTAGTTAATCCCGCACACTTATCTCAATAATATGGATTAGATCAAATAACCCATCAATTGACTTTATCATCAAAATCCGAGATTCAACAATCTCTCCCTTTTTTATGATGACAATTAATTGATGACGGAGTTTATCTAAACTCCTCCTATCTATATGCCATATAATGAGAAAGAAGACACTTAAATTCAATCTCTTTGAATTCAACATGAAACTGATAACTTCCATCCGATGAACTTATCATTATGCTCAACAAGCATAATTTTTTTTTACCCACAAATACGAAACTTCGTATCTTTCAAGTCAAATTATAGACATTTATCATTTCGACAAGAAATATCAATTTTAATTTGAAATAAAACATGGATCAAATGATATTGATACAAATGCAAGGTATGATATCAATTGAACAATACATCATGAGATGATAACTTATCATTCCAATGAAGAATACCAATTTATTATATATGATATGATAGTGAATTTTTCAAAAGTCTACATGTTAAGCATTTGCGATACATGTCATACATTGCGATACAATATAAATTTTATTATGATTGCTTTTGAAGATCTCAACCAATTTTCAATTATAAAGCATGGCAAAAGCAATTGAATCGCAATATAACACATATAAGATATTTGCTAATTTATTTGTCATATTCTTCTCAATATGATGCATGCAAGACTTTTTATCAAATCATTTGCACATATCATCAATTTGTTTGCATATTCTTCTCCCCCTTTATCATCAACAAAAAGGAGGTGAAGTATAAAAAAAAATTTAAGAGTGGTGATTTATCAAGTTTATCAAACATATTTGATTCATGAGCCTTAGAAAATGAAATATGTCACCCAATAAATCCAAAAATGTTTTGATCATCATTTCAAGTCAAGTGTATGAAATTCGAAAAATGATCAATCATTCATCAAGCTGTGCAAGATTTATTTATGAAGGAGAATGAAAGGTTTAAGATAGCAAATTGAAAATCCAGAAATAAGATTACACAGCAGAAGTATAGATCATTAAAGCCATTCATCAAAACATCTCATATGAATTTAAAAATCGTGAGAAGGAGATGTCAAAATTCACAAAGCTTCAACTTGGCATTTATGAAATGAAATCAATTTTACTATGTCATTAAGATCAATCATTCAAGGAAGACATCAAATCATCCAAAATATCATGAAGGCATCATCAAAATGTTACAATCGAAGGATAAACAAACATTCAAAAGATGTCATTGATGATACCCAAAGTTGACAAAATTTTGGAAAGAAACATACAACACCATATAGTAGGACAATTTCAAAAGTATATGAAGGTAGCATAGAGGTTTATAATAGTCAAAAAGGTTTAATACAATAACTATTCTTCAGGAGGAATTCCAAAGTACCTATACATGTGATCTGTCTCCGGTTCATCTGTCGTACTTCCCTCAAAATTTCAACTTGTTATAATTTGATTTGCTCTTGCTGTGATTTGATTTGATTTATTTCTATCATAATTGGATTTTCATAAGATGGAGCAGGAGTTGGTTTGAATGGTGCTGCACTAAAGGAACTAGGAGGAGGAGATTCATTTCCCCTAAAAAATGGTGTTTCGGGCTATTCTACTAGTGGGGGAGCTGGATCAGTCCTTCTAGGCTACCTAGTCCATATACCATTTCTAAATGTGCACATAAGTCTCTTGAGTAGATTTCTATTAATAATGTTATATTTGTCGACTTGTATTCTTCTTCATCGGGTGATATACAAATATTGTGTGCAAGTAACAATCTAGTGATTAAACCTCCATATGGTAACATCAAATCTCTAGATATTATGTCCATCATATGTTGTCGAATCAAGTATCCAAAATAGTTATTTTGTCTAGTCATAATCCAATACATAGTACTTAACTCTATTACACTAATCTCATCATGGTGATATTATTAGGAATAAGAATGCTTATGATGATGTGATGAAGAATTTTAGAATTAAAGGGTAACAAGTGCTCACAGCTTTTGGGAACTATGCCTAGGTTAGGATTTGCAAAAATAGTTTCTAAATCCTCGGAGTAGGTTGCTCTGATTACATCCATATTCTACTGGCATCTGAAATAACAACCCCTATCCTTTTCTAAGATTCCAATTAGCTCACATATTATACTATCAAAAATTCGAATTTGGGTTCCTAAAAGGTAGGTAGTCAAGTTATCATCATCCACACTTAAATTTGCGTAAAACAACTTAACCAACCTATGGTAAATTGGTTCATCGATTTGTAAGATAGGCAAGACATCCAAATCGGTGAACCACCTAATGGGTTCTAGGCTTCCTAGTTCACCTAGATCAACATATTTTCCCTTATGCATGGTTCTTGCATCGAAATTAGGGTACCTATGGGCTACTTCATTAGATCTAAAGAGGGATGGGTCATATGAACCTCCTTCCAACCTTTTCCCTTTGTCTCTTGATGATCTCTTAGGAGCCATATCTAATCATGATGATAGATCAAGAAAGAACTTTAAGGAATAAGCCATGTATTGAAAAGAAAAAAAAATTTAGATGTTACCTTATATGAGATTTCTTGGGAGGTCTTCATCCAAGATGGAACCCTTAGTCTTCTAAAGGGTTTAAATAAGGTTTAGAGAGGTTTAGAGGGGATGGGAAGAGAACTAGGGAGTTCTCTCACAGATTAGGGGAGGTTCCATCTCTGGCTCTAACCCCCCCTTTTATATAAGGGGGCTCTCGGGCGATGCCACCGCCTGGGGACCGAGCACACAAGCGGTGCTACCGCCAGTTCTGGCGATGCCACTACTGGCACACTTAAAAATATAATAATTATTTTATTTATTTTTTTTAGAAGTTTAATGTGTTTAATTAAAATAAATGGTATCTTATATCACTCTTTAAGATGTCATAAGATAATTATGAAGAAAAAAAAAAGAAGTCAAATCCATGAAAACCGAAAAGATGATGAAAAATTTTTAGAAAAGGCATACAATAAAACTCATTCATGAGGACAATTCAACATGCCTAATTCCCTTCTAATAAAGTCAAATTATTGTTCATTTAAAGGTTTTATAAAAATATCCACTAATTGATGCTTTGTATCAATAAATTCTAAAATGACATTATTATTATTGACATGATCTCGTATAAAGTGATGCCTGATGTCAATATGTTTTGTTTTAAAGTATTGAATAGGATTTTTGGTTAGACAAATAGTACTTGTGTTATCGCATTTTATGAAAATATTTTTTAAATGAATTTCATAGTCTTCTAATGTATTTTCCATTCAAATAACTTGTGCACAACATGCACTTGCGGCTATATATTCGGCTTCGGCTATAGATAGTACAACCGAGTTTTGTTTCTTGGAAGACCAAGAAACAAGTGCATGTCCTAAAAATTGGCATGTTCTAGATGTGCTTTTTCTATCTATTCTATACCCGCTAAAATCCGTATCCGCATAGGCTTTTAAATCAAAATCTTCGGATTTAGGATACCATAATCCTAAGTTAGAAGTTCCTTTAAGATATCTAAGTATTCTTTTAACAGCTTTAAGATGAGATAACATAGGATTAGCTTGGAATCTTGCACATAAACCTATACTAAACATGATATTTGGTCTAGTTGCGGTGAGGTAAAGTAAGCTACCTATCATCCCCCTATATGTTTTTTGATCAAAATTTTCTTCACTTTCATCCATATCTAACTTAGTGGAAGTACTCATAGGAGTGTTTATAGCTTTTGAACCATCCATGTTAAATCATTTTAATAATTCTAATGTATATTTAGATTGATTAAGAAATATACCATTACTAAGTTGTTTAATTTGTAATACTAAAAAGAAAGTTAATTTACCCATTAGACTCATTTCAAATTTATGACTTAAACACTTAGCAAATGATTCACATAATGATTCATTAGTAGAACCAAAAATAATATCATCAACATAAATTTGAATAATAAGAAAATTATTTTTAAAATATTTAACAAACAATGTAATATCAACCTTGCCTTTAGTAAAATTATTTAAAATTAGAAATGAGCTAAGTCTCTCATACCAAGCCCTTGGAGCTTGTTTTAACCCATAGCGAGCCTTAGTTAGTTTAAACACATGATTGGGAAGAAGAGAGTTTTCAAATCTGGGTGGTTGTTCAACATTCACTTCTTCAGAAATAAAACCATTTAAGAAAGTACTTTTAACATCCATTTGAAAAAGCTTAAAGTTATTACTACTAGCATAGGTAAGGAGCATCCTAATGGCTTCTAATATTATCACAGGAGCGAAGGTTTCTTCGTAATCGATAACTTCTTCTTGGTTGAAACCTTTGGCCACTAATCTAGCCTTGTTTCTAACCACAATACCACATTCATCTTGCTTGTTTCTAAAGATCCATTTAGTACCAACAATTAAATGGTCACTAGGTCTAGGATCAAGCTTCCATACCTTATTTCTCTCAAATTGATTTAATTCTTTTTAAATTGTGATAACCCAAGAATCATCTTTCAAGGCATCGTCAATGCACTTAGGTTCAATTTGAGAAAAAAAAGCAGCATGGGCATAAAAATTTTTAAAGGAAGAACGAGTTTGAACCCCTATCGATGTATCTCCTATAATTAGCTTCTTTGGATGGGTATCTACATACTTCCATTCCTTAGGTAAGAAAATTTGGGAAGAAGATGCATCCAAGTTGCTATTTTGAGGAGAGGATTAATTTAAATTTAAACTATCAAAACCAAGATCATTATTAAAATCATTTTTCTTAAGTTCAGAAACTTCATTAAAAACTACATGAATAGACTCTTTTATAACTAATGTTCTTTTATTAAAAATGTGAAAAGCTTTAGAAACAAAAGAGTAACAAAAAAAGATGCCTTCATCGGATTTAGCATCGAATTTTCCTAAGACATCCTTTTCATTCAAGATAAAGCATTTGCAATCGAAAACTTTAAAATAAGAAACATTTGATTTTTTATTATTCCATAATTTATAAGGGATTTTGGATAGAGATGGTCTTACTAGAATCCTATTCATAACATAGCAAGTGGTATTAACGGCTTCGGCCCAAAAATATTTGGGTAAACTATATTCATTTAACATGGTTCATATCATTTCTTATAAATTTTTATTCTTTCTTTCTACTACTCCATTTTGTTGAGGATTCCTTGGAGTAGAGAAGTTATGGCTATACCCATTAGATTCACAAAAATTTTGAAGTCGTGGTTTTGGAATTCTCCACATGATCACTTCGAATCGATGAAATCATGAAACCCTTTTTGTTTTGAGTAAGTTTACAAAATTTAGAAAAATATTTAAAGCAATCACTTTTGTAAGCCAAAAAATAGGTTAAGTGTATCTACTATAGTCATCTACAATGACAAACGCATATTTGCTACCTCCTAGACTGGTTGTGTCGATTAGTCCAAATAAATCTGTGGATCAATTGTAATGGTCTAGAGGTGCTTATTTGATTCTTTAATTTAAAGCTAGTTTTTATTTATTTTCCTAATTGACATGCATCACATACTTTGTCCTTGACAAACTTGATATTAAGAATTCCTCGTACTAGTTCTTTTAATGAAATTTTAGATATTAGTTTCATGTTTGCATAGCCTAATCTCCTATGCCAAAGCCAAGCATCATCATTTAAAACGAAAAAGCATATTTCATTACTAAGTTCTTCAATGTTAATGGTGTAGACATTGTTTGGTTTTTCAATATATAAGCATTAGATTCAAATCTAGCAATGTAACTTTTATCGTATAATTGACTAATGCTCAAAAGATTATGTTTTAATCCATCAACTAGTAACACATTATCAATTGAAAAACTTAATTTGTTACCTATGGTTCCCTTGCCAATAATTTTACTCTTGTTGTTGACTCTGAAGGTGACAAACCCTTCTTCCTTGCTAGTGAGCATAGAGAATTGAGATGGATCTCCGGTCATGCTCCTTGAGCATCCACTATCAAGATACCATCTTTTGCTCCTAGCTTGCGAATGTGTCTAAAAAAAGGGATGGTTTTGATATACCCATTTGATTTTGGGTGCCTCAAAAATTGATCTACTAATTTTGTCATTTAGCATTGAATTATTTATAGTTCCTTTAGAAACCCATATCAATTTGTGTGGACTAATTTTCCTAAACGGATATTTGTAAACAACATGTCCGGATTTACAACAAAAATTGTATTTCAAACGAGGTGATACATGTAGTGTGGATCCTTTAATGAAGGTGGTAGGATTTTGGTGAGATCCACACACAAATTCAATTCCACTTCTATTTGCGACATGACCCTTGTTTGTAAGGATCATGTCCAAGCCCTTACTATCGACCTTAAACTTGTTTAGGATCTCTTTAAATAGCAAGTTCTTATTTTTTATTGCTTCTAAGTGTTCACACTTAGAGCATGGAGGTGAAAAGGAAGATTGAAGATATCAAGTTTATCTAGTAATAAAGCATGCTCCTTCTTTAATAAATTAAACTTTTTACTAATTGTTCTACACTCATCGAATAATTTATGAAAAGCTATTGAAAGTTCGTCGAAAGATAAATCTTCATTAATTAAATCACATACCTCTTCTCCTAAAGCCATTAGCACGAAGTTGGCCTCCTCTTTGTTGTTTGTTTCTTCATTCTCGGAGTCATTTGAGTCATCCCACGTCGCCTTTAAAGCTTTCTTCTACTTCGGTTACTTCTTCTTAGCTTGGGGGCATTCATTTTTGAATTATCTCAACTTCTTGCATTCGTAACATATGACTTGGTCCCTTTTTTTGTTAAAGTTTGTTTTGAGTGTCATTTTTAAATTTATTCCTTCTTATAAATTTTTTAAATTTTTGAGTTAAGAGTGCAATGTCATCGTCACTGTCCTCATCACTTGATGTTCTTTTCAAGTGGTCTGCTTGTGTTCTTAATGTCATATCCTTCCTATTCTTTAGAAGGGGGTTCTTGAGCTCTTCATGAGCATAGCATATCATTTCGTAGGTTATTAGAGACCCAATAAATTCTTCAAGAGGAAAAGTTTTAAGGTCTTTGGCCTCTTGAATGGCCATAACCTTTGGATCCTAACTCTTTGGAAGAGATCTTAAAATTTTAGTTACAAGTTCAAAACCTTTACCAAGTGCTTTGAGTCCATTGACGACATCCGTGAAACGGATGTACATGTCTCCAATAGACTCACTTGGTTTTATCCAAAAAAAGTTCATAAGGATACATGAGAATATTGATTTGACTCTTTCACTTGGCTAGTGCCTTTATGAGTGATTTCTAGAGTACGCTAAATATCGAAAGATGATTCACAAATCAAAATATGATTAAACTCATTTTTATTAAGTACACAAACCAAGGCATTCATAGCCTTTGCATTTAAAGCAAAAACCTTCTTTTCTGATTCATTCCATTCGCTTATCGGAAGAGAGGATTTTTGAAATCCATTTTCAATAATATTCTAAAGCTCAAAGTCCATAGAAATAAGAAAGATCCTCATACGAGTCTTCCAAGTGTAATTCGACCCATTGAACATGGGTGGACATGTAATTGAATGACCCTCTTGCATGTCGGAATAAGCCATTTTCTCTTGGATTTTAAACTAGATGAGAGTGACCAGGCTCTAATACCAACTATTAGGGATCGAGCGGCACTAAGAGGGGGGGTGAATTAGTACAAAGGTTAATAACGATAACTTTTTGATGATTTAAAACAACTTCAGAAACTTTGTGCGATAAAATTATGTTTCATTGAAATTCGGTTTCGATTGTATATAAACTTAAAATGATTCGTAAGGAAGTGAGGAGGAAGCGGAGTAAGTAAATGAACAAGTTTGCATAAATGTAAGTGACAATATTGAAACGCAAACTAGAGCTTTTATAGTGGTTCGGTCATATGACCTATGTCTACTCCCGATTCTTCTTCTCTTGAGGCCATCGGCTTTTCACTAGGTGTCTTCCTTCGAAGGGCGAAGACCAATTCCCTTTTACAGCACTTTCTCCTTTTGACGGACTTAGGAGATAAACCCTTACAAACACTCACTCTTTTTTTTTTAATCGAACACAAAAGAAAAAACTAAAAAAGGGACTTCTAGAGAGATTTGAATAGAGTTTTTAGCTTTCAAGGTGTATATGCTTGCATGCCTCAACCTAGGGATGGGAGGGGTTTTTATAGGCTCTAAGAGGATTCAAATTTGGAGCCCAAATTTGAATCTTCTCGATTTTCCAAGCTACTGGCAGTACCACCGCTTGACACTAGCGGTACCATCGCCTGACACTAGTAGTACCACTGCCTGATAGAGTCCTCGGGCTCTATGGTCTGGCGGTACCACCGCTTGACACTGGCAGTACCACTGCCTACTAGGCATTAAAGTCGACGGTACCACCACTTAACACTGGCAATACCACCACCTACCAGGCATTAAAGTCGACGGTACCACCGCTGACCTAGGCGGTGCCACCACTTGGCACATCTGGGATTTTGGTCCCTGGCGGTGCCACCGTTAGACTTTTTAACAAGGCTGAATAGGCCTTGACTTTGACCCAAATCAGCCCAACTAAGGCCCAGTTAGCCCCTACAATGGTTAAACATGATTATTACCTAATCCTTACCCTAATTACGTGCTAACTACGGAATTGAAATATAATTCTAAGCAAATTAACAATCGGCAATATCGAGTCTTCTTCCGGCTGACTTTTGATGCACCCTCGGATTTCTTCCGACGGACTCTCAGTAGGCTATCGTACTCTATGGCGAGTTCGACAAGTCTTTAGTAAGCTTTCGAACCTTCTCGGTAAGCTCCATGAACCTCCAACGATCTTTCCGGCGAACTTTCGAGACCTTCGGCAAGTTCCTGATTCTTTCTCGGTTGGTTTCAACAACACTTCTAACGATTCTTCGGACTTCCAGTGAACTCTCGAACTCCCAACTACTTGACTCCTGTAATTTGCTTTAAGTCTTTAAGCTATCGTAGTTAATCCTACACACTTATCTCAGTAATATGGATTAGATCAAATAACCCATCAATTAACTTCATCATCAAAATCCGAGATTCAACAATCTTATATCCCTGAATTCTTACAAATTTATAGGACTAGATTAAGGAGTTCAAATGTCCTCCTCTCTAGCGATAATCCGTATGATAGGGGCTACAACAATGCTCCTCAAATCACCGTTTAATCTCCTTACTATACGCACTACGCGATCAAGAAAGGGTCGGCCCTTCTTGTTGTACACATGTCCCAAATTATGGCTACTAGTTGAGGAGAGGGGGAGGAGAATATGAGGTGGCTGCCAAAAAATCCTAGCCTATGGGCCTTTGATTCCCTTTTATTTATAGAGGTCCCCTATCAATTTAACCCTAATGGATCTTGCCTTGTTGGGTATTGGATCTCCATCTAATTACTCAAGCCTCTTAGATTAGTGGGTCTCTACCTAATAATCTCTTATTCGCTCTTACTAGAGCTCATCTTTAGGATTCAATAATAAGATAGGGGCTTAACAGATATCTAATAAGATAGGGGCTCTAGCAGATATCTCATATCCAAACCTCTACTCATCGTAACATCTACCATATGTGTGTGATTCTCTAGACCCAATATCGAGCTAGCCGTGAGTCATACTTGTCAGAACTCCTTCCGGCTCAGTGAATTATTATCTCCATAATAATTCACTCGACTTATCAATTGCGGACGTACTAGGCCACTATGCCGTAGTCCCCAAATGATATAGGAGAATTCAATCCTTTGGACCTATCTGTCCTCGGTTACCATGTACCTATAGTCCTTTATCCATCTAATATCCCAGAGACCTTATACCGGGCATAGTGTTGTTAGGCCCATACGATCTCTTCTTGAATCTCGCTCTAATCGGATTCTCTCGGAGAACTCTTTCTCTCTCAATCCGAATAACCTTGGCTAAGGATTTGTTTGAGTAAGAATATATGAGATATTTCTCCCATGATAGTAAGAGTGGATAATCCTCTATTGACACTCAATAGCCCTCGTAATGTTGGCTACCACTCCCAATAACCGATTGTACTAGATATGGAGCTTCCAAACCTATAAGTCTGACATCAAAGAGTGGAGTACTCAAACAGGACATAGTTGGTGTCTCAAGTCTAAAAATCATATACACTACTAGGACTACGGAATCGTTGTCTAACAATAAGGTATCATCAACCATCCAGTATTCCGTGGGTGGATTAATCAGTAAACTCATTCTCCAATGAGCACATGTACTATATCCTTAGTGTCCCCACATGAGCAACTTTGAGACCAACTGTCTCCATCATATGGATGAGTATACAGCACACCAGTCTATTCGGTTATCTCGATATCTTCGAGTAACCTATGACCAGGATTATTTAGGATCTGTATTTAAAAGTGAATCGGTCTCATTATCATGATCTCATCACAATCCAACTCCTATTGCATAGATCCATGGATATCATAATATATGCAGTACGCAAGATAAAGTGAAAAAAAATTTAAATAATAATAAGCAAAAAGAATGCATATCAAGTCACACGTGTCATTACTTACGTGATTGGCTTGCAAGGCACTTATGACTAGCAATCTCCCACTTGACCTAAAGCCAATCACCTACATGTATGATCCCCATCAAACCCTTGTGACACTTAAAGACAATATGAAACAAAGACTTTATTAGTGGATCTGCAATGTTATCTTCGGATGAAACTCTTTCCACTACTACATCTCTTCGGGCAACAATCTCTCTTATCAGGTGGAGCCTCCTCAGAACATGCTTTAACTTCTGATGAGACTTGGGTTCCTTTGCTTAAGCAATCGCCCCATTGTTGTTGCAATATAAGGAAATCAGCTCCTCGTTGCTCGGCACGACTCCTAGATCTGTGATGAATTTCTTCATCTAGACTCCCTCCTTTACTACCTCTGCCACAACAATGTACTTCGCCTTTGTGGTGGAGTTAGTAGTAATGTCTTACTTAAAACTCTTTTAGCATACTACTCCTCCAATCATGGTGAACACATACCCTAAATTAGACTTGTTATCATCGACATCGGATTAGAAGCTCGAGTCCGTGTAGCCCTCAACCCTAAGGCTACTGCCTCCATATACAAATAAAAGATCCTTAGTCCTTCTCAAGTATTTAATGATACACGTTATTGCTTTCCAATGCTCCAAGCTTGGATCTGCTTGATACCTGCTCGTGACACTCAAAGCATGCGCTATATCAAGTCTGGTACATAGCATAACATACATGATAGATCCTATCGCTGAGGCATAAGGTATCCTATTCATGTGTATCCTTTCTTTAAGAGTCTTTGGGAACATACTCCTAGAAAGTGATATTTCATGTCTCATTAGTGTGAGACATCTCTTGGAATTTTTCATGTCAAACCTTTTAACAATGATGTCTATGTACGTAGACTGGGACAAGCTAAGTATCCTCTTGGATCTATCTCTATAGATCTGAATCCCTAATATGCAGGATGCTTCCCCTAAGTCCTTCATGGAGAAGTATATAGATAGCCAAGTTTTTACTATAGAGAGCATTCCTATATCATTCCTAATTATCATGATATCATCCATATACAATACCAAAAAGGTGATAGCGCTCTCACTTACCTTCCTGTACACATAAAGCTCATCTTCATTCTTAACGAAGTCATAAAATCTGATCACCTCATCAGATCTTATGTTCCAACTTCGAGAAGCTTGCTTCAGTCTATAGATTGACCTAAGTAACTTGTACACCTTATTTGGACTATCCCTAGACACGAATCCCTCAGGTTGTATCATATACACCTCCTCCTCGAGGTTCTCATTGAGGAATACGATTTTCACATCCATCTGTCATATCTCATAATCATGGTGTGCTATAATAGCCAATAGAATTTGAATGGATTGTAGCATAGCTATGGGTGAGAAAGTTTCGTCATAGTTAATACCTTGCATTTGACAATACCCCTTAGCTACTAGCCTTGCTTTATAGGTCTCTACCTTTCCATCTACTTCAATCTTTTTTTTGAAGATCCACTTGCAGCCAATGGGTACAATATCCTTGGGTGCATCAACTATATTCCAAACCTTGTTGGAATACATGGAATCCATCTCTGA
Source organism: Musa beccarii (assembly GCA_024322285.1). Lineage (NCBI taxonomy): Eukaryota > Viridiplantae > Streptophyta > Magnoliopsida > Zingiberales > Musaceae > Musa > Musa beccarii. Next base: position 78,026,309 of record CM044395.1, read on the forward strand.
ATTTATGACTTCTTGCTACTTCCTGGAGTCTATACTCATAATAGCCTCCTCGTAGGTCTGATGATTAATATTCTCAACATCCTCTCTTCTGATATGTCCCACATATCTCTCAGGATGATAGGATACTCTATCGGACCTATATAAAATTGGAACCTATGTATTAGGTATCATGGACAAAACTTATAAATAGGGTGTTCAATGTAATGCTTAAGCATGCCTATGTCTTTTTAGTTTGTTTATATTTGTTAAGTATGTAAAGGACTGATCAAAGGCTAAACAACCCAATTTGAGCAAGTTTGGTGATCGTTATAGGATTGTATATAATGATAGTATTATGTGGACACTTGTAACAAATTTTAGTTTGTAGTGAACCAATTTTATACCTTTGTTGTACAACCGTTTTGAGCTTGTGATATCCATGGTTGGAATTTGCAGTGACTATAAAGTATTTGTTGAAATGGTTGCTTGTGGATCCCGTGTGAAGTACTTTTTTATCTCATTTTCTCTTTTGCAGGTCCTAAGAGATCGTAGGAGGTTTCGAGGAGGCTAACCTTTGCGGACGGACACGCAAGGGTGCTGCACGACTTAGGTAAAACTAACTGGTATCAAAGCAGGACAAGCACACATAAAAACACTCAACATGCAAATGTTGGGGACCTAGCGGGGCTACGTGGACGATAGCCACCATGCCCGACTGTTTGGGGGAAACAGACATGGTGTTGTAGGGAAAGGAGTCGCTTAGCGAAGCGAGCATCTGAGAATGGCATTCAAAGGAATAGTCAACCATTCGTGCAAGAGGCATCACGAGGACAAACAAGCTAAAAAGAATTACGCAGCGCACAAAGGTTGGGATGGTTGAGTTCGAGCAGTGGCTCGACGTTGACAACCAAACTTGACGGTGCTCGAGACAAGCGGGTCGCTTGGTAAAGGATGAGACCGTACAAGAGGGAGTGAGTTATTCAGCAATTGAAAGAGTTATGCAAAGCTCACAGAGGTGAGGAGAATTACAAACTCAAGAAATTCGATACTCATGTAAGGGCTTATATGCGGATGACGAATTATCCATGACTATCCCAAGACAGTCGAAGGTCGGTGCCATGGAGCATTGAAACTTTTTCTTCGACATGAGCAGGATATGTTCGTAAGAGGCTGAAGTGTGCAGCAGGTTCAGCATGTTGCTAGACCTAGAGGGGTGCAATGGGAGCTATATTAGTAAAGAGTCATAATCTAGTAGGTACGTTTGTAGAGGTAGAACAGTGTACAGTTTGTTCAGCAAGGCAGAGTAGTCCAAGGGGATGGTGGTCTCCAAAACTTCTAAAAGGAAGGATACGAAGAGAGAAATTGCTCCAACAGGGTAGATATCCAAGAGGGATAAGTCCCGATTCTCCAAAGGGAGAATCATGTGCAATAGACCGCACATGTTGAAGAGTACCTCAAGACAAAGCTCAATAGACCGAGCAAGCGATGAGGAGTCATTGCATGATCTCACAAGAGGCAATTCGTTAGTGGACGCATAGCGAGATCAAGTGGGGGAGCAATCCAAGACAATACAAAATGAAGGCACACTTGGAGCCGATAGGGAAATCGAACTCAACAAAGGACTGACCCGTGGAATGGTAAGCACGAGGACTACCATTAACTCAATGCAAATTGAGAAGCAAAGCAACTTGGGGGTAACTTAATGATGCACCCAAGCCGCATGAAGGGAGTTGGCATAGAAGATAGAACATAGAGCGAAGGTTTGGAGCTTTTCTCAGACAGAGATCAAGGACATAAACTCTTGCCTCATTCTATGGATTTCTTATTTTGATAGAGTGGACTCATCTTGCATGGTGTCAAAAATAAAGGGAACTTCGAGGCACATGTACCTTATCTCGGTGAAACATTTGACGGAGGAAGTAAGACGACACAGCTTGTAGAGGTGAAGTTAGTATTAAAAGGCTATGGTACGAGACAAGAGGACGTAGAGACGAGTACTCTTGAAGAATATGCCACAATGCTGCTATTCGAGTTGCCATGAGGAAAGCGATGAGCAACGGAGATTGTGCTGGTAGGGGTAGAAGCCAAAGATCCAAACAATGATTCATCAATTTCAACGAAGTCAGGGAACTTCAGAGGAGCTATTGGGCGATGGATTGTCATAGAGCTATGCTTCATCTGGGTATGACCCGAGAGTGTGTGGACGAAAATCGATTGTCAAAAAAGCGAATAGAATCGAATGTGGCAAAGGCCCTGCGATGTATTGGCGAAGACCATACATAGAAAGATCACAGTTCGAATTCATACCATAAGGATTAAAATGCAAGGATATATCACCAAGAAACGATATGATATAACGAATCATGATAAAATAATAATGTCATAGGTATGACAGCGCAATGGTACTGCAAAAGCGTGACTTCCGTGGAGTTATAGGTTAGAAAAAAAACTTTTCTATCCAAATTAATATGAGAAATTTTTTTAATCAAATTATAAAAATCTCACATTTGTTCCTTTCATTTCTCGGGCAGGCAGATGGGTTAGGAGGGGTGGGGAGGGGGAAGGCATACCTGAGGATAGTGGAGGGGCAGAAGGATGTGATTGTTTTCTACTAAGCTAGGCAGGGGCAACAATGTGCCAGGACTGTTGAGCATCGACGATAATAGCAGAGTGAGACAACTACAGAGAGGAGCTAGGGTTTCTCGAAAGTTGAGCAGTATCAGAGAGTGGTGGAAATAGATGGGTGGAGGCAGTGCAGTGTTGCGACGGAACCAGGATTGGTATTTTCCCAAGAAGGCCGTACCTACAATCGGTGTAGATGGCCCTGCAGAGCCAGCTGGCTCGGGTTCAACAATGAAAATAGGACTGGGTATTAGCTAGAGCAATTTGGACAGAAGGACTCCTAGCAGACCTACTCGCTTTGTGGTTACAACCTTTGGATCAGGGCGTTGATCCGTTGGGGGTTGGTTGGATGTGATGCTTTTGAACTGTTGAGTGATTCATATCCAGGTGGAACTGGAACCCAGTTCAAGGAGATAGTTTGGGTTGAAATGTTGGGTTGGTCAAGGAAGCAGCCTTAGCGGCTTGGGTTGAATCAGATGGCTTGGGTCGGCATTTGCTGGATCCCTTTTGGACACAGACCCAAGCTCCATAACCAAATATATCTTCAGCCTAGCAGGAGTTGGGGGGGAGGTCAAAATAGAGGGTTGGGAAGAAGTGTGGCCTATTTTTCCACAATGATGGCAATTATTAAGGAGATTCTCAAAAGCTAGGATTTGGAAGACTTGGACATTGCTTTCTTTGATCCAAAGATCTTGAGGGAGAGATTTGGAAAGGTTGAGCAAAATGCAAACTCTAGCAATTTTTTTTTCTTGAGCAGGATAGGGTAACTTCATCAAATTTGAGAAATTACCTTCATATAGAAGCCAATTGACAGAGAGATGCTGGATTGAAGGAATTCAAATGGCAATCCAAGAAAATGAATCTAGGTTAGGGTTTTGTCAATCTGTCCAAGAAGAGGTCGAGGTTTTATAAGGAGGGTGAGGGCTTGGCCTTAGATGAACGAAGGACCACCTACCTAATAGGACATGAAAAATCTCAGTTTCGGCATGGAATTTGAAGCAGAAGAATCCTCCCACCATATTAACAATTTGGCAATTATTGGGTAGACCTCAAAGCTTGGCAAAGAAGATCTTGGTCAAGAGAGGGGGGTGCGGCTCAAGAATTTATTGTAGATGGAATTCTTCTAGGAGCTACGAGCATTCGGAAGGATCCAGCTCCACAGGCAGAGATGTCTGCTCTTGGATCTTCTTCAACTTTGCTTCGAGTGTCGCATCAGGCTTCTAGGAGACTCTCTCCCATGCGTAGCCCTAAGAAGACCCACCCAAGACAATGGGGGAGGCTTTTAGGGTTGGTATGAACAATACCAATGATAAGGGAAGGATTTGAGGTGGGGTTGGAAGGGATGGCATTGGTAGCAACATTAGAGGCGGCTCTTCAATGCTGGTGGAACTGGTGGGATTAAGGTTCATGTGGCCAAAGTTGAACTCGGGTAGGGACACTATCGAGGAGGATGAAAGGTAAGGGGAGGCTGTAGGGAAGCTTGAAGGTGGGAGTGGGGGACGCAGGACTGTTCGAAGAGGGTTGACGCGGAGGGGAAAACTGTTTGGGGTCCGAAGGTTCAGTCTGTCTCCGTTCGCACGCGCAGTGTGTGCTTCTTTTTGAATCAATCAATGAGAATAATTAAATAAAAAAAAAAGAAATATGCCGAGTCAACTGGATGACAAAGACAAATAGGATGTTGCTTGATCATTATTTATATTGATAGTGAGACCTATTTGTCACAACATTATCTTTAGATTATGTCGTATTTGAAGCATAAAAGCTGGCCTTGTGAAATGCTAATTTTCAGTTATAAAGTTTTAGGGTCCTATTACTAGAATCCTAAAGATCGCATGAAAAGATAAATAAGTTACATGCTTTTGCACCCTACGACCCTTAAATAACTATAGGTATAACCTCTAATAAATTCAGATGAAACAGAAAGGATTTAATAACAATTATCAAGTGTATGAAATATTAAAAAAGATATTATTAAAAAACATAAATCATGATAAGATTATTATGATCCTCTTAATATTTTGATATTTTGTTATCATAGTTTTAAATCATAAAAATTATGACAATATATTATCATAATTCTAGCAATAATGAAGATCATGTTCTTAACATGATCTCCGACATTCTTAAATAATTTAGATGAATAATTTATATTTATTATTATTTAAAAATTTATGTAATTATCATATTTTATAATATCTTTTTATGTATACAAAATCATATCCACTGTCACTAAAAATTCAAGCTAACTATATCTTCTTATCATATCTGAGTCATACCTTGGAGTTTTTTTTAATCTTCTCTTCGCTATTGTTGGTTTGTACCTCTTCTTTGATCCTAGTTGAAGGTAGCATTGTAATTTTTTACTATTATTACTTTATACCTTCTCTTGCATGGTGGTTAAAGGTAGCATTGTAACTTTTATTGTGTTTTATGCTCTAACAAGCCTCTCTTTCTTGCAAGCTATATTGGGTCTTTTCTTCGTCACTCTTCTACATGGTCGGTAATGCCCTATTCGATACCCACTTATCTCATATCATCCCTAACTTTTTTATTCGTGAAAATACTCTGTCTCTATTAACGTTATAATCTAAGCTCCTTTCAAACTCATATCTACAAACTATATCTTTTGGTATACTCAATTTTATTTTTTTTTTTAATCAGATATAATCTTATGGGTTATGTAGATAATAACATACCCTTTACAAATGATTAGAGAGAATAATCTTAAAGTTGTTAATCCTAAATATATTTTTTTTATCTATCAATATCATCATCTTAGAAGTACTATCATTCTCTCTTTCTCTCTCCTCAAATAATTCTCTATGTAGCCTATATAAATTCTTCTTATGAAGTATGGTCCAAGCTTACAATAATATATGCCAATAAATCTTATGATTGCCTTATGTAACTTTGAAAAACTATCTTCAAACTTTCTAAATGCATAATATTTGTTTTTGACTACATATAGCGTATCAAAACTCAAGCTGATGCATTTATTAGAGCTAATGCACCACTTGACGATGAAAAGATTATTTTTCATATATTAAATAATCTTGGTTCATATTACAAGGAGATTGCAATTGAGATTCGTGCTCGTGATAGTCCTATATCTTTTAAAGAACTTCATGATAAGCTTTCTGACTATGAAGCTTATCTTAAGAGTTATCACATTCTAATGCTGCTTCTATTATCATCAATTTTGCTAACAAGGCTAATTTTAGCAATAAAAACAAGATTCATATCCAGCAAGATAACCATCTAAATAATCAATCTGGAGATAACATACAACATCATAGCAAAAGTGTCAACAAATTTGATCAATAATTCAACATCAAAATCACCTGTGAAATATGTGATATGAAAGGTCATGTTGCTAAGAAATGTCATCACTTGCAAGCTACTATTCCATGGATGTTTTAGTCTTTATACCCATCTTATTTTATATATCCTATTGCACCACCTACTCGATTTTTGTTACCACTACTGTGTACTCACTTTGTTGCTTAATCTTTTTAACCTTCATCGAATTAGCTTGTTGATTCCGAGACTTTTTTTTCATGTCATGTTTGACCTGAATAATCTATTTCTTCATTGAAATTATAATAGTCTAGATGATATCCTGATACATAATGATAAATGTCTCAAAATAACTTGCTACAAACCTTCACTCTTCCTTAAATTATTTTTTTTTACTTTTTGATGTTCTATGTTCCTAATATAAAGAATAACCTAATATCTATATTAAATTATGTTCTTCTAATATTGTTTCTATTCAATTATTACCCTCTTCATTTGTTATAAATAATCTCAATATGGGAGTGTTAGTTATAGGTGTCTTACAAGTCAATCATGCGAGTGATGACACTCGTAACACATTGCATCAATCTCTTTGCTTATGATTACTGATATTTTTTCATATTATCTGGATGTATATTGTGATGTCATTGAATCTGTGCAATGGGAATTGGATCTTGATGAGATTATGATAATGAGACTGATTCACCTTTAAACATAAATCCTAAATAATCCCAATCATAGGTTACTTGAGAGGGACATTGAGATAACCAGACAAACTAGTGTACTATATACCCATCCATATGATGAGATGGTTGACCTCACAGCTATTCATGTGGGGACACTAAGGATATAATACAAATGCTCATTAGAGAATGAGTTCACTGATTGATCCGCTTACGAAATACTGGATGGTTAATGATACATAATATCAGATAATAATTCTGTAGTCTCAGTTGTATGTCTAATCATTAGATTTGAGACCTAAAGATACCTAGTATGAGTACTCCATTCTTTGACACTAGATTTAAAGGTTTAAAAAGTTTCAGATTTGGTACAACCGATTCTCGGGAAGGGTAGCCAACTTTACGAAGATAATTAAGTATCAATAGAGGATCATCCACTCTCAGTGTCATAATAGAAATATCTCATTGTTCTTGCTCAGGTAAATCCTTAGCTAGAGTCATTCGGATTGAGAGAAAAAGAGTTTTTTTGGGAGAATCCGATTAGAACGAGACTCGAGTGGAAATCGTATGGGCCTGACAACACCATGCCTAATATATGATCTCTCGGATATTAGATGGATAAGGAACTATATATACATGGTAATTAAGGATATATATGTTCAAAGGATTAGATTCCCCTGTATCGTTTGAGGACTGTGGCGTAGTAGCCTAGTTAGTCCACAATCGATGAGTCGAGTGAATTATTATAGAGATAATAATTCACCGAGTCAGAAGGAGTTCTGACAGGTATGACTCACAACCAGCTTGATATTGAATCTAGAGGGCCACATACATATGGTAGGTGTTGCGATGAGTAGAGATTCAGATATGCGATTTTCACCGAAGCTCTTTTCTTATTGGATATCTAATAAGCCCCTGAATTATTGGATCTCATAGATGATATCCAATAAGAGCTAATAAGAGATTATTGGGTAGAGATCCATTAATCTAAGAGGCTTGGGTAATTGGATGGAGATCCAGTACCCAATAGGGTAGAATCCATTAGGGTTAATTGGAGGCCTCTATAAATAGGAGGGACCATAGGCTAGGGCTTCCTGGTAGCCACCTTCTATTTTCCTCTCTCCAGTGAAGAGCATCTTCGCAGTCCCTACTATATGGATCACCGCTATAGAGGAGGATGCTTAACCATCCTCCTCACAAATCTATAGGAATTTAAGGATATATGATTTTCCTAAGTGCTATCTTTCTAACTTCATTCTCCCCACGGATTTGTAGGAATTCAGGGATATTTGATCTCCTTAGGTACTATCTTTCTTATACATAGTTTTTCGATTTCGTGGGTTTTTGCGTATCGATCTTCACACAATGATAAAACCTTTTCATAGATATCTAATTTTATTTTTCTGTTCTTCCGCTGCCCATATGATGTTACTCCTAGATTTTTCAATAGTGATATTAGAGCTAAGTTATTCATGCGAAGATTGGATTTTAACCATGTGTTATGATTTATAATAGTCTTTGTCATCAAAAGTATTGACGCAAAGGCAAGAAAAGGCAGCAACTATTGTTGCTGCCCTTGCTGCCTTCACAAGGCTGCTTGCAGCCTTGGCTACCGCTAGCAACCAACGGCCTGCCTGCAACGATGATGTCTGCGGGTGACGCTAGGCGCAGGCGACCTACCCACAAGAGCGGGTGGCACCTGCACCCGCTTGTAGGTGCCTTGCCCGCAAGGGGCGACGTCGCCTGTGAGCATTGCCCCAGCAGGGGTGCAACCTTGTAAGGGTGGCACTGCTCACAAGTAGAAGCACTCACAAGAGTGGCACCACCCACGGGCACACCGTCCACGAAGCAAGCTGCCCGCGGGTAAGGGCGACGTTTCACCCTACCCCCCGTAGTGGTCGTCATCGGCCGCAATGTAGCAGGCAATAAGGAAGGGGAATTAGCAAAACATAATTTTGCCCATCGATATTTTAGAAATTTTACTTTTGTCCTTTTATCCAAATTACCAAAATACCCATTCTCAATTTAGAAAATTTTCTATATGTCCCTAATTTAAAGGTTTAATTAACTATTATTAGTAGTCCTATATAAAGATATGTACATGTGATGTATGATGTGGATAAATTATTATGGACCATGTGATGTGATGTATGTGTCTGATGTGATCATTAATATTATTATTGGGGTTTATGAGCCTCTATTTTTCTCGTTTATTATCGGGCCTGCGTATCTATAATTATGTTATAATTATACTAGGAGGTACAGTTGGAATGTGAAAGCGATAGCGGGACTCACGAGGCGAGACGAACATTTGTGATGCATGGAGATGCATCGAGATGCCGATGGAACCAACAAGGACGAGATGAACAATCATAGGGCTTGAAGATGCACCACTGCACACATAGATCTTGATATGAGTGATTGGGCCCATTGGCTCGGGCCCAATCATATTAGGATATGGTCCATGATTATTTGGTGTGATTGCTCATGTGATGTGTGATTGATTATATACCTACTAGATATGTATATTTGCATTCGATGTAGATATATATTAAATATGTATGTGTTTAACACATCATATTAAGAGATTGAATAAAAAATCCCCTCTCTCGATAATTTTAAGTTAGTAAACATAAGATAATTATATTGACCCACGTGGCCTTCCATCGTTATAGGTAGGGACTAATTCTCGGTATAAGTTGAGTTGGTCGAGTCCCTCGAGGCTCACCTTTATCGTAATTCACTATCTTACCTACAACATAGAGATGCCACCAATGACTTGAGGATATTGTATACTTGGTCGAGTCCCTTGAGGGTATATCATCGAATCAGACTTATCTTGTAACGATGGTGATGACTAAACCAAATATCATGGTTGGTTGAGTCCCTCGAGGCCATGGTGGTTCGGAGGCCGAACAGAACGAGAATCATAAAGAGTTGTGATTGACAATAGTTGTCTACCTTTTGGGCTTAGTGTAATTGGTCGAGTCCCTCGAGATTATACTAAGACGCCGATCTGATCTCGATCCCCACTAGAAGTCTACCGAAGACTTTTGTTTCACGTGTTGAGAGCCTCATGTGACTCGCTAGAAAAATAATGGGAGCACATCAAGATAGAAGTACATATCTTATTATTTATATTTTTATAAAATCTACATGTTATTTATTTCTACTGTATCTTTATTTTTAGAAAATATCGCCATTAGACTCTCTATGTGGCATACTTAATGCTAACTGCCTCACTAGTCCAAACTATGTAAATTGGCTCTGTAACTTGAGAATAATTCTCATAACGGAGAAAGTCGTGTATATCCTTGATACAGTGATGCCTACGCCCAAGGAAGGGGTAAGCAATGATGAGATTACTCGCTACGTGAAGTACACAAATATCTTTACTCTTGTTTAGTATTATATGTTGGGCTCCATGACTCTTAAGTTACAGAGACAACATAAAAAGATAGATGTCAGATCCATACTCCTACATCTCTGTAAATTATTTAAGGAATAGAGAAGAACATAACGATATTGCTAATCATAAGTGTCCTACAAGTCAATCACGTGACTAATAGCACTTATGACTTGATATGCATTCTTTTTACTTATTATTATTATTTGATATTTTATCACATTATCTTGTGTGTTGCATATATTATGATATCCATGATCTGTGCAATAGGAGACGGATCATGATGAGATCATGATAATGAGATCGACTCACCTTTAAACATAGATCCTAAATAATTTTGGTCATAGGTTACTCGAGAAGGACATCGAGATAACTGGACAAACTGGTGTGTTATATACCCGTCCATATGATGGAGGCGGTTGGTCTTATAGTTGCTCGTGTGAGGACACTAAGAATATAGTACAGGTGCTCATTAGAGAATGAGTTCACTGATTGATTCGCCCATAGAATGCTGGATGGTTGATGATACCTTATTGTCAGATAGTGATTCTATAGTCCTGATAGTGTATCTGATTTTTAAACTTGAGACACCAAGGATGTCCTATATAAGTACTCCACTCTTTGATATCGGACTTCTAGGTTTGGAAGCTCCAAATCTAATACAATCACTCATTATGAGTGGTAACCAACCTTACGATGGCTATTGAGTATCAATAGAGGATCATTCACCCTTAGTATCGTAAGAAGAATATCTCATATGTTTTTTCTCAAATAAATCCTTGGCCAAGGTTGTTCGGATTGAGATAGAAAGAGTTCTTTGGGAGAATTTGATTAGAGCAAGACTCGAGGAAAGACCGTATAGGCCTGATAGCACTATGCCCGGTATAAGGTCTCTGGGATATTAGATAGATGAGGGACTATAAGTGCATGGTAACTGAAGATAGATATGTCTAAAGGATTAGATTCCCTTGTATCGTTTGGGGACTGCGGCGTAGTGGCCTAGTACATTCGCAATCGATAAGTCGAGTGAATTATTATGGAGATAACAATTCACTAAGTCAGAAGGAGTTCTAACAAGTATGACTCATGGCCAGCTCGATATTAGGCTTAGAGGATCACACACATATGGCAGCCCCTATCTTATTGGATATCTGTTAAGCTCATGAATTCTTGGATCCTAAAGATGAGATCCAGTAAGAGCTAATAAGGGATTATTAGGTAAAGACCCACTAATCTAAGAGGCTTGGGTAATTGGATAGAGATCCAATATCCAACAGGGTAAGATCTATTAGGGTTAGTTGGTAGGGGATCTCTATAAATAGGAGGAAACCAAAGGCCCATAGGCTAGGTTTTTTTACAGCCACCTCCTATTCTCCTCCCCCTCTCCTCCTTAGCCAATAGCCCCAGTTTGGGGCATGTGAGCAGCAAGAAGGGTCGGCCCCTTCTTGATCGCATAGTGCACGTAGCAAGGAGGTTTGAACAGCATCGTTGCAACCCCTACCATATGGATTATCGCTAGAGAGGAGGACATTTGAACTTCTTCCTCCAGTCCTACAGATCTACATAAATTCAGATATATACAATCTCCCTATGTAATTTTTTTGTGTAGTTTTTCGGTTTCGTGGGTTTTTGCGCATCAACTTTTGCACGATGATAAGAACCTCATTTTTCTGCGCAAAATCTATGATTTTTATTTCTATTCTTCTGCTGCATATATGATGTCACTACATATTTCCCAATAGTGGTATCAGAGCTAGGTTGCTCATGCAAAAGATTGGCTTTTAAACTATGTGTGTTATATTCAATTGCGTAAGAATCGTTTTGCATGATTATAGAGATTTTTTATCATAGATATCAAATCTGTGCTGTAATTTTTTTCTCTATTATAAGGTATTTTACAAAAGATTTTTGATGCTAAATATATTGACACAAAAGAGGAAGAAAGGGGTAGCATTGCCTTGTGGCCAAGGATTCCTAGCCACAAGGGAGTCCTTTGTGGCTAAGATCTCCTAGCCACATAAGGGACTTCCTACCATATGAGGATACCCTATGGTAGGATAATCCCAAAGAACAACAAAGTAATTAATTAAATATTTTAATTAATTATAATCATTATTATCTAATAGTCTTACATGATGATGATGTGTACATGTGATATATGATATGGACGGATGATCATGGACTGTCTGATGTGTGTGTACATGTGATTATTATTATTATTGTTAGGGATCGAGTGGCACTAAGAGGGGGGGTGAATTAGTGCAGCGGATAAAACGATAGATTTTCAACGATTTAAAACAAGCTTTGGAAACTTCGTACGAATAAATGCAACATTTCGTTTGAACTCGGAAAGATTGCATTTTAACTTTAAAGCATACGTAATAAGATGATAAGGAAGTTGAGTAAATAAGGCAGCAAGTAAAAATGGTTTGCAGCAAAGTAAATAGCAAGAACGTAAATACAAACCAGATTTTTATAGTGGTTCGGTCATCCGACCTACATCCACTTCCGATTCCTCTTCGATTGAGGAAACTGGCTTTCCACTAGCTTTCCTCCTTCCAATGGGCGAGGAAGAACTCCCTTGCAACACCTCTTCTTTTGACAGGCTTAGAAGATAACCCTTACAAAGCTCTCACCCCTCTCTTGAACAAGAAAACACTTAAGAGTAAGAGGGAAGTTTTTGACACTATTTGAGTAGAGTTTTCCCTCAAGATTTTTACTCTTCTTGCTGCACTTTGAACCTGCAAAAGAGGGGAATTTATAGAGCTCAAGAGGACTCAAATTTGGAGCCAAAACTTGAAGCCAAAATTTGAGTTTCTGCTATCGATCTGTGCAGATCGACACACCTGTGTGGTGCCACCGCCTGACCAAAGCGGTGCTACCGCTGGTTTTCAGCGTTGGCGGTAGCACAGTGCTATACGCTTTCACCAGCGGTGCTATCGTCTGGCTACAAAGAATCGGGGTGCTACCGCCTACTACAGTAACCGGCTACAGTACCCGGGCTACAGTACCCGGGCTACAGCACCATGCACGTAGTATGCATACATGCTATCGGTCTTTGTTAGTGTGCCACCGCCAAACACATTATCGTTGCTCTTGGCGGTGCCACCGCCAAAGACAAATCAGGTTTGGTTTGGGCCAAAACTCGCCCAAACTGGTTCCGAACAAGGCCCAATGGGCCTATACTTGGGTTAAAGGATTAACCCCTAATCCTAACCCAAATTGATATGCTAACTACGAAATTAAAGACATTCCTAATCTATTACAAAGTCCGCAAGTCAAGTCTTCTTCCGGTGAACTTCCGGTAAACTTCCGGCGGTCTTCCGACGATCCCTCGGAAACCATCCTGCGGACTCCCGACAAGCTCTTGGACTCCACAATGATTTTGGCGAGTTCCCCCGAGCTTCTTTGGCAAGCTCCGATCTTTCTTGGCAAGCTCCGCGAACTTCCGACGAACCTCCCGGCAAACTTCCGAAAACTCTTCGGCAAGCTCCCTACTCGTTCTTGGCCTGTTCCGGCAGCACTCCCAACGAATCTTCAGACTTCCATCAAACACTCGAACTCCCAATGATCCATCACACTTGACTTCGACCCTTTGTTTCGCTTTACGTCTTCATCCTTATCGTAGTTACTCCCGCATGCACAAACACCGAAACTCTACTTCGATCTAGACAGTTATTACAACATGAATTGACATTCGTTGCCCGGCACATCATTGGTCGGCGCTTCGTCCGATCCTTCGGCACATCGCCCTCTCTAGCGGCTTGTTGCCCAATCGACGATTGACCTCCGCAACCTTGATATCCATAGCATAACTCCGCACTTCTTGGTCCGATGCCCGACGTACGAAGCCTCCTACAATAGTCGACCGAATCTCCGGCTCGACATCCAATATCCTGACGTGATCACCTCCGGTGCAACGTCAATTCCTCCAGCGTCAACTATCTAATCCTGATCGATAGTAGACCTACGTAACTCAAAACGTAGTTAGACCATAAATCATACTCAATTAGTTTCATCATCAAAATCCGAGATTCAACAATCTCCCCCTTTTTTATGATGACAACTAATTGATGACTGACGGAGTTAACCAAAACTCCCCAGAGTTTAACACAAACTCCCCCTATCAATATGTCATTGATAGAACACTTGGATTATCCCAAATCCAAGTAACATTCATCACAATTAAGAGAATAAATCAAACCATCATGCAAATATATAAAATATTCAATCAATGCATGAAGTCATCAATCTACTTCTCCTCCTATGTCATCAACAAAAAGGAGAAGTAACATTATAGCTAGTTTTCAAGGATATGCAAATATTACAACATACTAGCTATCACATCATACAATACAACATTAAATAATACCATTCAATCATAGCAAGTTTCAAAGATGGGCAATGATGGTAATTTTCACTTACTTGTTGAGATGTGCAAGTTACACTTTCTTTGCTTCCTTTGCATGTTCTAGTTAGCAAAATTTTTCTTTGCAATACATAAGCTAGCAATTATTCTTCTCCCCCTTTGTTTTATCAAAAAGTGGTGTACAAATAGCCAATGCTTTGATCATGACAAGATAACAAATTTACAATTAGAATTTTTAGCATATTAAGTCATGAATTCAAGGGAGTCAAAAATCAAGATATGAGATAAAAAGATGATAAGCAAGCAATCAATAATGATAAGCAAGCTAATATATTTTGCGACACGCAAGTTAGCTTCCTTTCAATTCTTCTCTTTTGTAACTAAGTTTCACCTTTGCAAGCTATCAACTTTTGTTTGCAATGAGCTAGCAATTATGTATGATCACTTTAAACATATATGCTAACTTTTTATTTAAACATACAAACATAAAGGCATGTAACATTTCAAATTTTTGAAATTTTGCATTTAGCTTCTTTTGATATAGTCAAGATAGCAATATTTGCATCCTTTGAAATAGCAATCCTTCTTCTTGTGAAATTGCAAGGTAGCAATTTTTCTCCCCCTTTGTCTTTGTCAAAAAGAAGTGAGGACTAAATGGCTAAAAATTTCAATCATTATACAAGCCATTTTTCATATCAATTAAAAGTTTGCATCAATAAAAATATACATCAATTATTCAATCATTACATGATGCAAATAAGACAACAATGCAAAGAAATCATGTCATGACGGATATCAATATATAAATTCAACAAGGATCACAACCAAAAGATATCATTCATGATTCATAATTTTCTTTTTAGCAAGATCAAAATTCATATTTATTAATTTTTTAATTCAAGATAAATATCATACAACCAAGAATCATGATATATAAAAGCATATCAATCTCATAGATCAAGTCATGATTCATAATTTATCATAAAGAAAATCAAATATTCAATTTACCACACAAGGCAAAAAAATCATATCACTTCTAGGATCATGAAATATATGACATCAAGGCTCATGATCCATTTGAAAAGATATAGCACAAAGAGTAACTAGATTCATGTATAAGAATTCCAAGTATCAAATATCAAAATATCAAGACTTGGATTATTACAAAGCTCATTCAAGTTCGAATCATCAAATTCATTACCATAGTTTGTGAGATTCACAAATGATATAAACTTGAATTATTTTCCTCTTTAGTAAATGATAAAAAGAAGAATTTATTTTTGAGATTCAAAATGCTAGCCATTTGCATTAATCATGACAAGTGATACATCAAAAGTCTACATCATTATTTCAATCAACAAGTCATGAAGCATACAAAGTAGTATTGAAACATAAGAGAAAAGTTTAAATTATCAAATCATAATCAATTCATCGAAATCACTTCTATAATTTATGAGATTCTTAAGATATCATGAAATCATTAATCTCGATAAGATAGTAAATATAATTTCTTTATGTTTCATATAAGTATATCTTTTGCCTTTATATGCCAAATCAAAATATTCAAAACCGGAAGACAAACTTCATTATAAAAATTATCAAAACAACACATTGTTTCAAGACATGAGATTTAACTTATCATGATAATGTATTTCATTTTGTTTCAAACAAGTGTGCTCATATTTCAAAAGATGAGTATCAAATTTAAGACCAAAACATGAGTTTGTCATCAAGATATGATATCACAAAGTCATTAAGCATGATAATAAACTTTTAGTATTTTCATTTCAATGATGATTTCATAATGTATGTTCAAACATTTATGTGGAACCCATCATTGTAGAAATTCAAAATATAAGTTTGTCATTAAATCCATCAAGATCATATGTATCAAACATCATGATAATACATTTTCTCATCTTTATGAGTTTCAATTTAAGTGATTTGATCTTTCATAAGAATGTTCAAATTTTTCATATGAAAATGTCATGCATCATATTCAAAAACGAAAATATCATCAAAATCATTTTTATTCTTTCTTACATTAGTTATAACAAGATGATCGATGCTTAAATTTTTGGTAAAATCATGCATCATTTTATAAATCTGAAAAATAATTTTCTTCATGAAAATCATCAAGTCCAAATGTAATACACGGCAACATTAAAATCACATTTTTTTCATTTGAAAAAAATTATGGGTTAGGTCTTTATAATTGATTTCATGAAGATATGTATCATTTAAAAATTTCATCATAAAAAAAAGGTTAAGACCCATTAATCCAAGATAGAAGTTTTTAGATCAACATCAATTCAATAACTCATGCATGATATAAAATCATCAAGCATCATGTTTAGAGATAATGTAAACCATCAAGATACTCAAGCATGGTTTAATCCTAAGCATTACCACAAATCTTATGATCGTCATTTATATTTTTACTTTTCAAAAATACTATAAAGAAAAGCATAGTATAATTTTAATTATTTTAATTTCTAAAAACACAAGAAAAGCATAAAAAAAATTCCTACTAACTAAGTTAAGCATTCATGGAAATCATCAAGTAATTTCAAAATAATTCAAGGAAGTTAAGTTACTTACCTTATTGTCGAAGCCCATTAAAGCGTAGTTTGCTTCTTCTTTCCTTAATTCTTCTTGGTGAGTCTTCTTCTTCTTCATTGGTCTCTTCCTCCGTTCAAGTTCATTGTTGATTTTAGATTTTTGTTTAATGAACTTATTAAGATCGATTAAAGGTTCAAAGTCCTCTTCAATGTCCTCATCACTTGAGTCATCACTCAATTGGCATATCATAGTTCGGAGTTCAAAAACCTTCTTGTTCTTTAGAAGGTGGTTCATGTGTTCATCATGTTCATCATATTCATCATGTTCCATTTCATAGGTCTTTAAAGACCCAATGAGTTCATCAATAGAATAATTATTTAGATCCTTTGATTCTTGAATCGCTGTTATTTTAGGATCCCACCATTTTAAAAGGGATCTTAAGATCTTGTTAGTGAGTTCAAAATCCGAAAAACTTTTACCAATACTTTTCAAGCTATTGATGACATCCGTGAAGCGGGTGTACATGTCGTCGATAGATTCGCTTGGTGTCATTTGGAAGAGCTCAAAATCATGCAACAAGAGGTTTACTTTCGAGTCTTTAACTCTACTAGTTCCCTCATGCGTGATTTCAAGAGTTCGCCAAATGTCAAAAGCCGTTTCACACATAGAAATCCGATTGAACTCGTTCTTGTTCAAAGCGCAAAATAAGGCATTCATAGCCTTTGTGTTTAAAGAAAACGACCTTTTCTCCAAAACCGACCATTCGTTAGTCGGTTTAGAGGAAGGTTGAAAACCATTTTCGATGATGTTCCACAAATCCAAATCCATTGAAAGCATGAAAACTCTCATTTGAGTTTTCCAATAAGTGTAGTCTGATCCGTTAAAGAACGGTGGACGAAAAACCGAAAAGCCCTCTTGAAAACCATTTAGAGCCATTTCTCACGGGTGTAAATCCGAAAGAGAAAGAACGTGACTCTGATACCAATTGTTAGGGATCGAGCGGCACTAAGAGGGGGGGGGGGTGAATTAGTGCAGCGGATAAAATGATAGATTTTCAGCGATTTAAAACAAGCTTTGGAAACTTCGTATGAATAAATGCAACGTTTCGTTTGAACCCAAAAAGATTGCGTTTTAACTTTAAATTATATGTAATAAGATAATAAGGAAGTTGAGTAAATAAGGCAGCAAGTAAAAATGGTTTGCAGCAAAGTAAATAGCAAGAACATAAATGCAAATTAGATTTTTATAGTGATTCGGTCATCCGACCTACATCCACTTCCGATTCCTCTTCGATTGAGGACACCGGCTTTCCACTAGCTTTCCTCCTTCCAATGGGCGAGGAAGAACTCCCTTGCAATACCTCTTCTTTTGACGGGCTTAGAAGATAACCCTTACAAGCTTTCACCCCTCTCTTGAACAAGAAAATACTTAAGAGTAAGAGGGAAGTTTTTGACACTATTTGAGCAGAGTTTTCCCTCAAGATTTTCACTCTTCTTGCTGCACTTTGAACCTACAAAAGAGGAGAATTTATAGAGCTCAAGAGGACTCAAATTTGGAGCCAAAACTTGGAGCCAAAATTTGAGTTTCTCGTGCTATCGATCTGGTAGACTGACACACCCAGGCGGTGCCACCGCCCAACCAGGCGGTGCTACCACCTAGTTTTCCAAGCACTAGGCGGTAGCACCAGTGCTACCGCCTAGCTACAGTAACCGGGCGGTGCTATCGCTTTCACATGCGCAAGAATGCCATAAGACTCGAAGCACTACTCTGCACCATGCACGTAGCATGCATGCATGTCGACATTGGTGTCGCTGGCGGTGCCACCGCCCAGCACATTGGCTGCTGCTAGGCGGTGCCACCGCCCAGCACAAATCAAAGTTTGGTTTGGGCCTAAAACTCGGCCCAAACTGGTTCCGAACAAGGCCCAATGGGCCCATACTTGGGTTAAAGGATTAACCCCTAATCCTAACCCAAATTGATGTGCTAACTATGAAATTAAAGACATTCCTAAGCTATTACAAAGTCCGCAAGTCAAGTCTTCTTCCGGTGAGCTTCCGGCGAACTTCCGGCGGTCTTCCGACGATCCCTCGGAAACCATCCTGCGGACTCCCAGCAAGCTCTCGGACTCCACGATGATTTTGGCGAGTTCTCTCGAGCTTCTTTGGCAAGCTCCGATCTTTCTTGGCAAGCTCCGTGAACTTCCGACAAACCTCCCGGCGAACTTCCGAAAACTCTTCGGCAAGCTCCCTACTCGTTCTCGGCCAGTTCCAGCAGCACTCCCAACGAATCTTCAGACTTCCATCGAACACTCGAACTCCCAATGATCCATCACACTTGACTTCGACCCTTTGTTTTGCTTTACGTCTTCATCCTTATCGTAGTTACTCCTGCACAGACAAACACCAAAAACTCTACTTCGATCTAGACAGTTATTATAACGCGAATTGACATTCAATTGCCCGGCACATCATTGGTCGGCGCTTCGTCCGATCCTTTGGCACATCGCCCTCTCTAGTGGCTTGTTGCCCAATCGACGGTTGACCTCCGCAACCTCGATATCCATGGCGCAACTCCGCACTTCTTGGCTCGATGCCCGACGTACGAAGCCTCCTACCGATAGTCGACCGAATCTCCGGCTCAACATCCAATATCCTGACGTGATCACCTCCGGCGCAACGTCAATTCCTCCAACGTCAACTATCTAATCCTGATCGATAGTAGACCTGCGTAACTCAAAACGTAGTTAGACCACAAATCACACTCAATTAGTTTCATCATCAAAATCTAAGATTCAACAATTATTGGGGCCTACAAGCCTCTATTTTTTTATCATTTATTATCAGGCTTACATGCTTATAATTAAGTTGTAATTACACGAGGAGGCATAGTGGGAGCGTGGAAGCGATAGCAAGACCCACAAGGACGAAATGGATGATCGCGACATATGGAGATGCGTTGAGATACCGACGGAACCGATGAGGATGAGATGGATGATCACAGGGCATAAAGATGCACTCTTACACACATAGATCTTGATGTGAGTGATTGAGCCTACTGGCTCGGGCTTGATTACATTAGGATGTGGTCCATGATCATCTTGTTAACGTGATTGGTCGAGTCCCTCGAGGTTACGTTAAGACATTGATTGGATCCCGATCCCCACTAAAGATACGTTGGGGGTCTTTGATTCACATACCGAAGAGAGTTGTATATTTCATGAAAAATTAGTGGGAGTAGATTAAGATAGAAATCTTTATCTTAATTGTTTAATTTTTGTGAAGTCTGTATGTTATTTATTTCTGCTACAACTTTAATTTAAAAAAAATATCACTTTCAAATCCTTTATGTGGCATACTTGATGCCAACCGCCTCACTAGCCCAAATTATATGAATTGGCTTCACAATCTGAGAATCATTTTTACGACGGAGAAAATCACATGCGTCTTTGATATAGTGATCCCTACATCCGATGAAGGGGCAAGTGAGGATGAGATCACTCACTATGTGAAGTACATAGATGATTCCACTCTTGCTCAGTATTATATGTTGGCTCTGACTCCTAAGTTACAGAGACAGCATGAAAATATGGATAACAATTTCATACTCTTGTATCTTTGCAAACTGTTTGAGGAATAGGGAAAAACTCAACGATATGAGATATCGAAGAGTCTCTTTTACGTTAGAATGACTGAGGGGACACCGGTTCAGAACCATGTCCTTAAGATGGTTGAGTGGATAGAGAAACTCAGGTTTAGGAATGATCCTAGAGGATAACCTATGTATGGATTTTATACTTTAGTCCCTACTATATTCTTTCTTAGTTCATATTGAATTTCAATATGAACAAGCTTGAGGTGACCCTCCCAAAGCTCCTCAATATGTTAAGAGAAGCAGAGAGCACCATCAAGAAAGATAAGCTAGTCCTCTATGCTAGTGAGATTAGAAAGAAAAGGAAGGCTGAGAAGTCCCTTAAAAAGGGCAAGGGTAAGGGCAAACCGGGTAAGGTAAAGGTTGCCAGGAAAGACCCAACAAAGGTCAAAGGGTAGTGCTTCCACTGTGGTAAAGATGGGCACTGGAAGAGGAGCTACAAAGAGTACCTTGCAGAGAGGGCGAAATAGAAGCTTGGAGAAGCTTTAGGTACATTCAAGATCAGTCTTCATTTGTCAGAATCTTATGATAACACATGGGTATTGGATACTGGGGGTGCTTATAACATTTGTAATTCATTGCAGGTTCTGACAGGACTTAGGAGATTGAAGAGAAGCGAGATGGACCTCAAGATGGGCAATGGAGCAAAAGTTGCTGTAGTGGCTATTGGTGTGGTCACCCTACATCTGCCTGGTGGAGCTATTATTGCATTAATGCAAGTTATTATGTTCATTCTATTATCAAAAATATTATTTTCATTTTATGTTTGACAGTTAATGAATATAAATTAGTTTTTTAGAACAATAATTGTTCAATATCATTAGATGACAAGATCATCACAAGAGGAATATTGCATAATAGCTTATTTATGCTAAATATAGCTACATACATCATCAGTGTAAGTGAGTCTAAGAGAAATCAAGAAGAGGTGAATAGTATATATTTGTGATATTGTAGGCTAGGTCAAATCCATAAGTGAAAGATCCAAAAGTTGCTAAAGGATGGATATCTAGATCCATTCGACTATGAGTCATATGCAACTTACGAATCTTGCCTTCATGAAAAGATGACCAACTCTCGATTTAGTGAAACTAGAGAGAGCCACTGAGTTGCTAAAACTCATACATAGTGATGTATGTGGTCCCATGTCAACTCAAGCCATAGTGGTTACTCCTATTTCATTACTTTCACTGATAATTTCTCAAGATATGAATATATGTACTTGATGAAGTACAAGTTCGAGGCCTTTAAGAAATTTAGAAAATATAAGAATGAAGTGAAAAACTAGACTAGAAAGAGTATCAAAGTCCTTCGATCAGATCGAGAAGGTGAGTACTTGAGTACAAAGTTCACACAATTCCTCAAAGATCATGGGATTATATCCCAGTGGACACCTCCTTATACACCATAGCTCAATAGTATATTAGAAAGGAGGAATTGCATACTGTTAGACATGGTGAGATCTATGATGAGTTTTGTCGACCTACTCATCTCATTCTGGGGATATGCCCTAGAGATCGTAGTTTACCTTTTGAATAGAATTCCAACTAAGACAATGGTATCTGCTCCATATGAGATATGAAAATGAAAGAAACCCGATCTTAAGGTTGTTAAGATTTTGGGTTACCCTATCCACGTCAAAAGACACAACTCTAACAAGTGGGAATCTATGACAGAACGGTGCAAGTGCATGGGATACCCCAAGGAAACTTATGGGTATTATTTCTATCACCCTGAGGACCAAAAGTTCTTTGTAACCAAGAGAGCAGTGTTTCTTGAGAATAAACACATTCTCAGTGGAGACAATGGGAGCATGATAGAGTTGAGCGGGGTTAGAGAACCTAGCTCAAGCACCATTCTACAGCCAAAGCATGTTTAGGTACCTATGTCACAAACTTAGCTGGTTTTGCCTAAGTTGTGCGATACTCTTACGTGTTCATCCGCAAAGGTCAACTGTCCCGAAACCTTCTACGATCCTGTAAGACCTACAAAAGAGAAGACGAGACAAAAAAGCACTTCACATGGGATCCACAAGCAACCCTTTCAGCAAACAATTTATAGTCAATGCAAATTCTAACCATGGATATCATAAGCTCAGAATGATTGCACAACAAAGGTATAAAATTGGTCTATTACCGACCGAAATCTGTTATAAGTGTCCACATGATACCATCATTATGTGCAAACCTACAACAGCCACCAAACTTATTCAAATTAGGTTATTTAGCCTTCGGCCAGCCCTTTATATACTTAGCAAACATGAACAAACCGAAAAGACACGGACATGCCTAAGCATTACATTGAACACCCCGTTTACAAATTTTGTCTGTGATATTCTCCCCCACTTATTTCTTCGACGTCCTTGTCGAAGCCTTCGTTGACGCTGTAACTCCTCGCCTTTGCTAAATCTTCAATCTTCTGCTCCTGTTGCATTGCGCCCCTTGGCTCTCAACTGTTCTCTGCTTGTTGTTGTTGAGTCGTCGAACTTTAATCCGTTATGTTGCTTCAACTCGCTAATGACTCTAACTCTGGTGTGGGGTCGCCTGAGTTATTCTGATCCTTATTAGTTCCTGTGGATTCTTTATGTAAAGAAAAAGACCATCCTTGATATGCGCTAGTCTTCAAATACTTCTCATCACTTGAACTGGTTGGATGTTTATTGAAGCTTTAACGAGCATCGCCTCACAAACTTGAAATTTTTCAGGTCTTTCCTCTATAAAATTTGCCCATCGAATCTTCTTCCACTTAGTCGTCTCATCCAAGTAGGTTCGCATCACTTTCGCTTTCGATTGGCATTCAGTTAGGAAATGAAATGGATAATCTACTCTCAGTAGCACTGATTACTAATAATGAGGACTTGACAACCGTTGTCTTTCATTAGGTTTCTGCGAAGGGTCTTCGATTCTATGCAGAGCTTCTCTGCTGGATAAATAAGAGAACTAGAGTACTCAGTTTTACCCATTCTCTTGAAAGTTGTGAAGGCAAAGGTTACTTAACTTCGCCCGCCTCCTCGAGGTTGTACTCCGTATATCGAGCTAGTTACTAGTCTTCGTTTGCTCTTAGCTCATACTTTCGAAGCACTTAAAGTATTTGTAATCCTTGCGTTGAGTCAACTACTGTGATTCATCTTTCCAATACCATTGAACTTTTAAAATACAAGAAGTTATCACTCCAACTTGGAGCAAGTCTCCGATAGATTTGGTTGTCTTCGGGATTGTACCGCCTTCTCCATCATTTTTATCGTCTACTCGTCTAAGTAGCAAAGGTACAACACCGCATATTGCCTATTTTGTTCCTTGGTCATGTACTTTTGTATCGACTTGAAGGCATTCACTTATGACTATCTTGATGAAAAGTCTATTGATACCAGTCTTACGAAGTTCCTTGACCTCTACTTAGAGTTCAATATTATTTTAGTACTTAGAGTTTGTCTCTACATTCTCTACCTTCTTGGCATATCTCATGATCAAACGCTCTCCTTCCATGAAAGTAAGAGATTGATGTTCAATAAAACTTTTCAAAGACTTTCTCGTCAAGTCTTAATTTATCATGATATCAAAGCGGTCTGAGCAAAACATTTTTCTCCGTGCCATCTAGCAGTAGCACTCCGAAAGCTTCCGCTGAGGAAGCGTTCGACCAATTATCAGGACCGTTGCGCTCGTGGGGGCTCGAGCGCTCTCTTCCCAAACGCCGCGGACCACCCGCTCCCCCTCCCGACGAACACCAGCTATCTAATGGACCCCTCTTCTTCTATACTCGGCGCCATCTTCTGCTTCCCCATCGTCTGCGGCAACGCCTCCCTTTAGTTCCTGCCCTGCCCGCCTCGTTCAATCAGGCCGTCGGCGTGACCACCCCCTTCTTCACGGCCATCTTCGCTTTAGCGATCACTTGCCGCCGCAAGCCCGTCGCCGTCTGCGTCGCGCTGCTCCCCGTCGTTCTCGGCATCGTCCTCGCCAGCAACAGCGAGCCCCTCTTCCACCCCCTGGGCTTCCTCCTCTGGCTCGGCTCCACATCCGGTCGCGCCCTCAAGTCTGTCGTCCAGGGCATCCTCCTCACCTCCGAATCGAGGCGGACGGAGGCATTTTCCGTAGTGGATCCGATCGCCCTGCTTCGTCCGATCTGCCATTACTGCTCATAGATCGAACCCCTTCCCTGCTGGTTCTTCCTCTGGCCGTTGGACTCTCCCGTCTTCCTCCGGAGCACCAGTACACCGCTGCGATTCGACAAGACCAGTTCTTCTTCCTCACCGACACTGCTGCGCCAGTGACACTGCTGCATCCACGGGGCCGTTCTCCCCGACTATGAAGTTGGCCACCGGACGCATCCTTTCGCTACCGATTTGCTAGACAGTCCTCTGTTGGTTCCAGTTGCTTCTATGGCCACACCAAGGACGTTCTACCACCGGCGGCGCCTGGCTGTACAGAACCATTTCGTCCTCTCTTCCGACAGTCAACTTGCCCTCTCCGGCTCCTGGGACGGTGATCTCCGTCTCTAGGATCTCTCTACCGGCATCACCACTCCCTCACTTTTGTTCATGCCGGACTTCCCCTGTTTCGTTGGTCTGCTCAGTGATCTTGCTCGGCAGCCTGTTCTTTCCGCCATCGACCAAATCGCAGCCAACTCCTTTCGCCGCCGTCAAGGGAGAACCCTGCGCTGCGGCCCTTTGATTCGACGTATGCAGCAGCTCTCCTATCACTGCCGCTGCAGCCTACATTTACCTCTCCGTCGACGGTGATCGCTAGGCCCCAACAAATATTGCACCGGTAAGCTTCTCGGCTGCTGATCTCTCCCTCTGCCCCCGTTTCCCCTGCACCAACAGATTCCACCGCCGACGGATGCCATCGCACCCGCATCATCCGGCTGCCTACGACGACAGCAATCCACAGCGGACTTCAGGCCACCGTTGTCGCCCATCGCCGACCGCTACCTCTCCGTCAACTGCCACAAGCGCCGCCTCTGGATCGAGCCACCTCTCTCCTCCCTCCGCCAGCAGCAAAAGCCATCCTCCTCCAGGCCGCGCCTTCAACCTACCGAGATCTTCCCAGATCTGAGGATCTGAGAGCTTCTATAGCCAAAGCCGGAGAGCTTCCCGCAGCCGGATGATGCGGCTAATTCACCGCGCGCCAACAAAAGCACTAATTCACCGGGCGCCAACAACCCCCACGCTTCCTTCGCCAATTTTGATCCTAAATACCAATCTAGTGCTATTCAAAAGGTTTTATAAAAATTTTATAATATTTTGACTAGTCCTTATATCAAATATATTAGTTCAGATCTTGAATAAATTAAAAAAATTATAAAATAGGAAAAGGATCATGGATGTTAGGATTGTAGGTGGCGGAGGGGGATGGGGATTTTATTTTAAAATTTAATTGATAAATCTATATTGGAAACATAATTAATCAAAAAATATAAGTAAGAGTTACAAGTAAAGTAAACAAGTAAGCAATAATAAATTAAAAATAAGAGAAGAAATATAAATTGATTTATAGTGGTTCAGTCTTCTAAACCTACGTCCACACCCGATTCTTCTTCTCTCAAGGTTATCGAGAATCTCCACACTCATTCTTTTATAAAATCTCTTACCCCCTATAATTTAGAATCACCTCTAAACTTAAGAAAAAGAAAGAGACTCAAACAATACTCAAAAGGAGAGTTTATGATAGGACCCTAGCAGGGTAAGGTCCTACTCAACCATGTAGCAGCTAATAAAAACCCTGTGAAAATATAATAAACCCCACCTAGCCACCTCTATCCTCTAAAGAAGAGAGGCTAGGGTTTATATTTGGGTCTTTGAGCTTCTTAGCCGTCGCCCCCTTGTTACTGGACCGGCCCGCTAAGGTTGAGGGCAAATTGGGTAGTTCACTTATGAAGCAACCCCTAGGGCTAGGGTTTGGAGCTCTATATAAGCTTGTAGCCTCCACCTCTTTGGAATAAGAAAGATCAATCTACAATTGCAGCCACTAGGCTACTTGGAGGGTGGAACCCCTATAGCGTTCAAAGGGTTGATCCCCTCAAAGATCAATCTCTATAGAATTCCTCCTGGGTTCTATCATCTGCATCGAGCAGCGATCTTGCTGCTTTTGCTGTCATCCTGCCGCCCACCATTTGCCAAGCAATTCCCACAATTGCTCTTGGACGTCATCGTCTCCCGTCATCTCTTGACGTAGATCAAATCAATCTCGATCGCCACCTCTAATTGCATCAGAGATCTCGTATTTTTCTACCACCAATACCTTTCGCTGCTGTAATTTTTTATCTAAAATATCAAAAAGAAGTTTTTCTATCAATCCCTTGCTGCGAATTCCTTGCGTCGCAAAAGTTACCATCTTTGCGAATGAAGGATTGCTGCAGAAAATTTCAGCCATGTGTTGCTGCCTTTAACCGATCTAATTGTTATCCTTTTTGAATGAAATTTTTTGTGCACCTCATAGATCATCTTAGCTCCCATCCATGATTGATCTATTGTGGAATTCATCACAAAAACAAATTCGTGTGTTGCTACAATCTCTCGTCGCAAACTGCTGAAATTTTTCGACGAGAATTCTGCTATTGCAACTTGCACCGATTTCTTTACTGCTTTGCTGCCAAAATTTCTTGATCCAATTTGTTATCCTTGTTGCTATCTAAACTAAGATTCTACCGTCAAACCCCCTCCTCAAATCCCTGAGTTTTCACTGGAAATTTCGTCGAGAAATCGCTATTTCTTCGACGACAATTCTGCTCTTACGAGGCAGCGCACATAGGCAGCAATTATCACTGATTTTTGTCAAATCTTTGCTGTGATCTACCACAGATCTAAAACCCTCTTCTCTAACCTTTATCCACTACCATCTCAGCCCAAAACTCCATCAAATCGTAGCCCCAAATAGCACCCAAAACAGCCACAAAACAAGCCTAAACCGCAGCCTACATCCACCGATCCACAAACCCTTTCGGCCACCACTTCCCTCAAACAATTCATGCCTTTAACCCGGCAACAAAAGAGAGAATTTAATATTACAGATCTGGAGGCATATACTATGGTATCCGAGGAGGTGATAAATGCTAAATTCGAAGCCTTCGAGACACGAATGGAGGATAAGATTCGGGCTCTCTTTGCCGAACTTAGTTTGGGTCGAACACCGAGCCCAAAGAAATCTCATCAAGGAGAGAGCTCTGACCGAAGAGATGACTCCCAAGAGAAGGGAGGCTCTATGACTGATCCCTACTATCCATGCATGAGGGTGGACTTCCCTAGATGGGAAGAAGGAGACCCGATTGGTTGGATCTCGCGCGCGGAGCGATATTTTCGGTATCACAAAACCGCGGACGCATCTATGATAGAAATTATAGCTATACATCTTGAAGGGATGCCATACAATGGTTTGATTGGTTTAAACACACTCATGGAGTCCTCTCATGGCGATAATTCAAAGAAGGACTGCTGATTCGCTTCGGACCAACCGATTACGAGAACATCGATGGACAACTAGCAAAGATCCGACAAACCTCCACCATCCAGGAGTATCAAACCAGGTTTAAAAGGTTATCTAATCAAACTCGTGATTAGTCTGAAAAACAATTATTAGGGACATTTATTGAGGGCTTGAAGCCGGAGATCCGGGAAGAAGTTAAAGCACGACAACCGTACACGCTTATGGCAGCCATCTCTTTCGCACGACTTCAGGAGGAGCGATTGAACCACGAAGCCCGGAGGACTAGGGTCATTCCCAACTAGCAATATCGAATCCCTCAGCCCCCCCTACTATCAGTCGAGCTCCTACACCAAAAAGGTTGACAAAGAAGAGCTTGAGACCAATCGCGCCAAGGGTTATGTTGGGATTTATGGCCGTGGAGCCGCGAGCATCGCTGTAAAAAGGGAGACTTCTTGTGATTGAACCAAAGTGGAAGAAGAGATCAGTGAACAGCCGAAGAGAGTCTTGAACATGAGGATGAAGATGTGGAAGAAGAGCCACATCAACCGACTTTATGGTACATGCGCTAGCCTTACTCAAATCCTCAAACGATGAAAGTTGGAGGCCTGCTCAAACAACAACCAATCACCGTTCTCATCGATACAGCAAGTACTAATAATTTTCTAAATAGTAAGGTTGCTGCTCGGATGGCGCTCTATATCGAAGGTTGCAGCAAGTTCGACGTAAAGTTGTTGCACGGCCGAATCCTAAAATGCGACCAAAGATGCCCACAAGTGAAACTATTACTGCAGGGCCAAGAAATTATTGTCAACTTCTTCCTCCTACCAATTGATGATTATGAGGCCATGCTGGGCATAGAATGGCTAACGACACTAGGTGATGTCTCTTGGAACTTTTCCAAATTAATTATGAAATTCTATTGCAAAGGTAAACAGGTCACCCTATATGGGAAGCGCAGAAGCAACGTAACCACCATTTCAACCCAACGAATGGAGAAAGTTTTACACAAGATAAATGGTGGCTTTCTTATGCATCTCCAAAGAAGCAACCGTGAGGGGGAGGAATGGAAGAAGGATCCAGAAACCAGCAACATCATCAAAAAATTGGAGGAGGATCCAAGCGCAATAGCTCAATATACTTGGGATTCGAGGGATCTACGCTATAAAGGTCGTATTGTGCTTATACCAAACTCCTCTTGCATCAAAGTCATTTTGCACGAAATGCACTCCACACCTTTAACAAGGCACTCTGGATTTCTAAAAACCTACAAAAGAGTGAAGCAAAACTTTTATTGGAAAGGGATGAAAAAAATTATTTTTGAATACGTAGCACAATGTGATGTATGTCAACAGCAAAAAGGTAAAAAAGTGGCGAGTCCAGGAAACTACAACCACTACCCATACCGGACTCGGTGTGGGTGACATCTCCATGGACTTCATCGAAGGGCTGCCACCTTCCAAAGGTAAAAGCACAATCCTTGTGGTGGTTGATCGACTTACAAAATATGCTCATTTTTGTGCTGTGCGAAATCCCTACACTGTTGTTAGTATTGCTCAGATTTTTATAGAAAATATTGTCAAACTACATGGGATGCCAAGGTCCATCGTAAGTGATCATGACAGGGTCTTCACTAGTAAATTTTGGACCGAGTTATTTCAGATTCTGAGGGCACCAAACTCAAGATGAGCACCTGCATATCATCCACAAAATGACGACAAGCAAAAGTAAGTGGTGAACAGATGTTTAGAGACATACATTCGGTGTTTCGCTAGTGATCGACCAAAGGAGTGGACGAAATGGCTCCCCTGGGCCGAATAGTGGTACAATACTACATATCATTCATCTACAAAATGTACCCTATATGAAGCATTATATGGTCGATCGGCCCCTGTGATTCCAAAGTATGTAATTGGCTCGGTAAAAGTAGATCAGGTCAACCAAGATTTAATTGACAGGGACAAACTCCTACAGCTGCTAAAGGATAATCTCTCTACCGCTCAAGCTAGAATGAAGCAGCAAGCTGACACACGAAGAAGTGAAAGAGAATTTTTAATAGGAGACTGGGTTTATCTTCGCCTACAACCATACAAGCAACTATCCATCAACACACGAGCCTCCATGAAGCTATCTCCACGTTTTTATGGGCCCTATCAGATCATAGAGCATATTGGAGCTGTGGCGTACAGACTTAAATTACCTGAAGATGCCAAAATTCACCCTATCTTCCACGTGTCATGCTTGAAGCCCAAGTTGGGAGAACACGAGACACCTCAGATCCAACTGCCCAACACCACTGATGATGAAAATATTCAAGCCCAACCACAAGCCATCCTCGATGTCCCTCTACTGAAGTACTAGTACATTGGACTAATTTATCACTCGAAGATGCCACATGGGAATCATATGAGGAGCTGGAGTCCCGGTTCCCTAAGTTCATGGAACCCCAGCCTTGAGGACAAGGCTGATTTGAAGAGGGCGGGCTTGATAGGACCCTAGCAGGGTAAGGTCCTACTCAACCATGTAGCAGCTAATAAAAACCCTGTGAGAATGTAATAAACCCCACCTAGCCACCTCTATCCTCTAAAGAAGAGAGGCTAGGGTTTATATTTGGGTCTTTAGGCTTCTTAGCCGTCGCCCCCTTGTTACTGGGCCGGCCCGCTAAGGTTGAGGGCAAATTGGGTAGTTCACTTATGAAGCAACCCCTAGGGCTAGGGTTTGGAGCTCTATATAAGCTTGTAGCCTCCACCTCTTTGGAATAAGAAAGATCAATCTACAATTGCAGCCACCAGGCTACTTGGAGGGTGGAACCCCTATAGCGTTCCAAGGGTTGATCCCCCTCAAAGATCAATCTCTATAGAATTCCTCTGGGGTTCTATCAGTTTATAATACTTTTGTGCTCAATAATATGTATTTCATCAACCAAGCCTGAGAGGGGTATTTATGCACCCCAAAAGGCTTCATGAATGGAGCTAAAAATTTAAATCCCCAAAATTTTGGAATACTAGCAGTACTACCACAGGCACCTAGTGGTACTACTACTATAACAGGGCTACGAATCATGGCTCTAACAGTACTACTATCGACCTATGCAGTACTACTATCGTCCTAGGGGATAGTACCATCGGTATGGGTGATGCTACCATTGAAAACAACAAAAAAAGTATAAATAGTACTTTTTAATAAACTTAAGTAGTACTACTGCTTGGTTCTGGCAGTATCATTACCTAAGCCTAGTTTAGACTATTTAGCCTTCTAACTGGCCCAATTCGGTCCTAATTTAAGCACAATAAGTTCTTTAACAAATTGGCATGGTTTCATTCCAATACCAACTCAATTTGATCTAGAAAGACCTCGATCAAGACTTCAACAATCCAGCCAAATATCTAGCACAATTATAAAGCTTTTAACATATTGTACGCTATTCTGGCATATCATCCGATTTTTCGACACTTCGTCCGAACCGTCGATATATTATCCTTTCCCTTAGCATATTGTCCGATCTATCAGCATATTGATTTTCTCATGACATCCAAACTTTTGGCATAATACCTGATCCTTTCAATACAATACTTGAACTTATAGCACGAAGTTCAATCTTTAGCATGTCAACCAATCCACCAGATCAATGTCCAATTTCCAACATAATACTTTTCCCAACACACAATTCGATTCTCCTACTTCGATAATTTATCCTTTGATAATTTAAGTTCATGATCAAAATATTTCTTACGCCACTTATCTCAAAATCATATTAGTCTATAAAATTATTAATTAATTTCATTATTAAAATTTGGGATTCAACAATCTCTTCCTTTTTTATAATGATAACCAATTAATGATAGAATTTTAACAATACTCCTCTATCTATTTATCATTTTAAAATATTATGATAAATTTGAACTCAAATGATTATATATCCTTTTAAATACATATACTGAATTCAAATTAAAAGAAACTTGATTTTGTTGATATTATAATTTAATTATTAAAGCTTAAAAATCAATATTCAATAAAGTTTCAAATTTCAAATTATAATAATTTCAAGTTTCAAATTTTAATATTTATTGATATGTAATATTAATCAAAATATAACTATAAGTAAACCATTTGTATAACAAAAAAATTGATAACATTATTCTTCCTATTCATACATGAGTCACTACTTCTCTCCTTTCATTAATAAAAAAATATGCTTCTTCCCCTTTATTAATAAAATATATAAGTTACTATTTCTCCCCTTTTGTCATTAGCAAAAAGTAGAGAGTAATATCATGATATCATGGTATTACTTCTTCCCCTTTGTATTAATGTTCCAATAGTATAAAAATAAAAATTATTATAATATCTTTCCACATGAAGGATCTTAATATTGTTGAATCTCGGATTTTGATGATAAAACTAATTGAGTATGTTTAGTTATCTAATTATGTTTTGAGATACATAGGTCTACTCTCGATCAGGATTAAATAATTGACGTAGAATGAATCAGCGTTGTGCCGGAGGAAATCATGTCAGGAGATTGGAAGTCGAACCGGAGGTCCGATCGATGATCGGCAGAAGGCTTCGGACAAAGAAATTAGGCATCGGGCCAAGAGGAGCATAGTTGTGCCAATGAGATTGGGGCTGCGGAGGTCAGTTGCTGAATGAGCAACAAGCCGTAAGAGAGGACGATGCGCCGAAGTGTCAGACGAAGCGTCGATGGACCAAGGACGTGCCGGACAACTAATTATGATTCGCGTTGTAATAATTATCTCGATCGGAGTAGGATTAGCTTAATTGGATTGTAATTGGGCTAACCCAATTAGGGGCCAACTAGGCCTGGTATTGGATCAGTTTGGGCCAGGTTTTAGGCCCAACTAAGAGTGCTGAACATTGTCTAGCGATGGCACTATCAGACTAGGGCGGTGGCACCGCCCAGGTCCAACTTCCTAGGTAGTCTGGGGTGGTGGTACCGCCCTAGGGTAGAGTGCCTGGGCAGTGCAACCACTGGTTGGATGGTAGTACCGCCCAATACATTGATCATGTCAGTGTATCAGGCGGTGGTACCGCCCAGTACACTAACACA
The DNA here is from genome assembly GCA_024322285.1 of Musa beccarii. Classification (NCBI taxonomy): domain Eukaryota; kingdom Viridiplantae; phylum Streptophyta; class Magnoliopsida; order Zingiberales; family Musaceae; genus Musa; species Musa beccarii. Next base: position 78,059,358 of record CM044395.1, read on the forward strand.
ATCAGAGTGCAATAGCGGTGCTACCACCAGTATTAGGCTATGGTACCGCTAGCACTTGAAAATCCGAGATGATTCAAATTTAGGCTCCAAATTTGAATCACCTTGAGGCCTATAAATACCCCTCTAATTCATGGATGAGTCACACACTAGAACCGAGAAAGAAAAAGGAAAACGCTGCTGTAATAGTGTCAAATTCCTCCCTCTAATTCTAAAGTATGATCTAACCTTAGAGAGGGTTGAGAGGCCTTGTAAGAGTTACCTCCTAAGCCCGTCAAAAGGAGAGAGCTGTAAGGGAGTTAGTCTTCGCCCGTTGGAAGGAAGACAACTAGTTAAAAAGCTGGTGGCCTCAAGAGAAGAGAAATCAGGAGTGTACATAGGTCGGATGATCGAACCATTATAAAACTCAGTTTACATTTATATTATTGCATTTACCTTTTTATAAATCTTTAATTTGCTTGTTCACTACCCTTTATCTTCTCTAAACATTCTCAAGTTTAAGTTAGAGCTTTTCTGACACCGTTTTAGTCGAAACGAAGTTTTCAACGTTCAAAGTTTTCGAAATCGTTTTAAATCGCCAAAAAGTATCGTACTTAACCGCTGCACTAATTCACCCCCCCCCCTCTTAGTGCTGCTCTAGATCCCAACAATTGGTATCAGAGCCTCGTTATTTCTCTTTCAAATTCACACCCATGAGAAATAGCTCTTCACGGCTTTCAAGAGGGTTTTTCGATTATTCGTCCTTCATTATTTAATGGATCAGACTACACATATTAAAAAAACTCGAATGAGAGTTTTCTTGATTTCTTTGGATTTAAACTTATGAAATATCATTGAAAATGGTTTTCAACTTCCCTCTAAACCGATGAACGAATGGTTGGATTTAGGGAAGAAATCTTTTTCATTAAATGCAAAGGCTGTGAATGCCTTATTTTGCGCTTTAGATAAAAAAAGAGTTCAATCGAATTTTTACATGCGAAACGGCTTTTGATATTTGGCGGACACTTGAAATCACGCACAAGGGAACTAGTAGAGTGAAACACTCGAAAGTAAACCTCTTATTGCATGATTTTGAGCTCTTTCGAATGACACCATGTGAAACTATCGGCGACATGTACACCCGTTTCACGGTTGTTGTCAATAACTTGAAAAGTGTTGGTAAATATTTTTTGAATTTTGAACTCACTAACAAGATCTTAAGATCGCTTCTAAAAAGGTAGGATCCTAAAGTAACGACAATACAAGAAACTAAAAATCTAAATGAATTTCCATTGGAAGAACTAATCAGGTCATTAATGGCCTCTGAAATGAGTTTCTTTGAACCCAATAAACACATGAACCACCTTCCAAAAAACAAGAAGGATTTGAAACTCTGGACTATAAAATGTCACTTGAGTGATGACTCAAGTGATGAGGACAATGAAGAGGACATTAAACTTTTAATCAATTTTAATAAGTTCATTAAAAAAATCTAAAATCAAAAATAAACTTGAACGGAGGAAGAGACCAAAGAAGAGGAAGGCACCCAAGGACGAATCAAGAACTTCTGAAAGGCAAATGGTAAATTGCGCTTTGACGGTCTTCGTCTACAAGGTAAACAACTTAACCAAAGCTCCTTTGCTTTATGAAATTACTTGAAATTTTTCATGAGTGCTTAGTTTAGTTGGTAGGAAATAAAAAAAATTGCAAAAATTATCCTGCCTTTTCTTCTAGAATTTTTGAAAAATAATAATTTGAATGATGATTGTATGATATGTGATAATGTGTGTACACCTAACAGGATTAATCCATGCATGTGTATCTTGATGAGTTACATTGGTTTTCGGTTCTAAACATGATACATATCTATGTATGAATTTCTCGAAAGTCTTTTAATGATAGATGTATGTATCATGCTTATGATTTGAAAACTTCTATCTGTTGGGAAATCCACAAGGGGAGTGACATCACATGCGCAGCGGAATAACAGAAAACAAAACCCCAGATTTCCCGTAGAAAGTTTTCGTCATCGTGCGAAGATCGATGCGTCAAAAATAAATCCGTAAATCTACACATGTAAAAGAAGATACCTAGGGAGATCGTATATCCCTGAATTTCTGCAGATCTGTGGGAGAGGATGAAGGAGGTCAAGCGTCCTCCTCTCTAGCAGTATCCACAAGGCAGGGATTGCAACGATGCAACTCTCTCTCTAACTGTATCCACAGGAGGTGGCTACCAAAAGAAACCCTCAGCCTATAGAGCTTTGGTTCCCTCCTATTTGTAGAGGTCCCCTGAAAACTCTAATGGATCTTTTGCCCTATTGGGTATTGGATTTCCATCCAATTACCCAAGCCTCTTGGATTAGTAGGTTTCTACCTAATAATCTCTTATTAGTAATTATTGGATCTCATCTCAGGATCCAATAATTCAGGGGCTTAATGGATATCCAATAAGATAGGAGGTTCAGCGGATATCTCATATCCGAACCTCTACTCGTCGCAACACCTACCATATGTGTGTGACCCTCTAAGCCCAATATCGAGCTGGCCGTGAGTCATACTTATCAGAACTCCTTCTGACTTAGTGAATTATTATCTCTATAATAATTCACCTAACTCATCGACTGCAAACGTACCAGGCCACTACGCCGCGACCCTCAGACGGTACAGGGGACCAATCCTTTGGACATATCTGTCCTCAATTACCATATATCTATAAACCCTCATCCATCTAATATCCCAGAGACTATACCGGGTATGATGCTGTCAGGCCTATACGGTCTCTCCTCGAATCTTACTCTTGTCGAATTCTCCCGGAGAACTCTTTCTCTCTCAATCCGAATAACCTTGGCTAAGGATTTGTTCGAGCAAGAACATATGGGATATTCCTCTCATGATACTGAGAGCGGATGATCCTCTATTGACACTCAATAGCCCTCGTAAGATTGGCTACCACTCCCAATGACCGGTTGTACTAGATCTAGAACTTTCTAAACCTATAAGTCGGGTATCAAAGAGTGGAGTACTCATACAGGACATCCTTGGTGTCTCAAGTCTAAGGACTAGATACACTATTGGGACTACGGAATCGCTGTATGACGTGAGGTATCAATAACCATCCAGCATTCCGTAGGTGGATCAATCAGTGAACTCATTCCCCAATGAGCACTTGCACTATACCCTTAGTGTCTCCACATGAGTAGCTATGAGACCAGCTAACTCCATCATATTGATGGGTATACAGCACACCAGTCTATCCGGTTATCTCGATGTCCTTCTCGAGTAACCTATGACCAGGATAATTCAGGGTTTATATTTAAAGGTGAATCGGTCTCACTATCGTGATCTCATCACGATTCGATTCCCATTGCACAGATCCAAGGACATCACAATATATACAACGTGCAAGATAAAGTGATAAAACACCTAATAATAAGCAAAGAGAAAAAATGCATATCAAGTCACAAGTGCCATCACTCATGTGATTGGCTTGCAGGGCACATATGACTAGCAATCTCCCACTTGACCTAAAGCCAATCATCAACATGTCTGATCCCCATCAGACCGCTGTGACGCTCAAAGATAATCTGAGTCAATGACTTTATCAATGGATCTGCAATGTTATCTTCGGATGGAACTCTTTCCACTACTACATCTCTTCGGGCCATGATCTCTCTAATAAGTTGGAACCTCCTCAGAACACTTCTAATGAGAGCCGGATTCCCTTATTTGAGTAATCATCCCATTTTTGTCGCAATATAAAGGAATCAGCTCCTCGCTACTCGGGATGACTCCTAGATCTGTGATGAACTTCTTCATCCAGACTCTCTCCTTTGCTGCCTCTGCCGCAGCAATGTATTCCGCCTCTGTGGTCGAGTCAATAATAGTATCTTCCTTGGAACTCTTCCAGCATACTGCTCCTCCATTCAGGGTGAACACATACCCTGAATTAGGCTTGCTATCATCGACATCGGACTGGAAGCTCAAGTCCGTGTAGCCCTTAACCTTGAAGCTACTGCTTCCATATACCAATAAAAGATCCTTAGTCCTTCTCAAGTACTTAAGGATATATTTTACTGCTTTCCAATGCTCCAAGCCTGGATCTACCTGATATCTGCTCGTGACACTCAGAGCACGTGCTATATCAGGCCTGGTACATAGCATAGCATACATGATAGATCCCATTGCTGATGCATATGACATCATATCCATGTGTGCCCTTTCTTCAGGAGTCTTTGAGGACATACTCCTAGAAAGTGATATTCCATGTCTCATTGGTATGAGACCTCTCTTAGAATTTTTTATGCCAAACCTTTTGACAATGGTGTCTATGTACCTGAACTGGGACAAGCCAAGCATCCTCTTGGATCTATCTCTATAGATCTGTATCCTCAATATGCAGGATGCTTCCCCTAAATCCTTCATGGAGAAGTGCTTAGATAACCAAGTCTTTACTGTGGAGAGCATTCTTACATCATTTCCAATGATCAAGATGTCATTCACATATAATACCAAAATGGTGATAGTGCTCCTACTTAATTTTTTGTACACACAAGGTTCATCTTCGTTCTTAACGAAGTTATAAGATCTAATCGCCTCATCAAATCTTATGTTCCAACTTCGAAAAACTTACTTCAATCCATAAATGGACTTAAGCAACCTGCACACATTATCTGGGTTATCCCTAGACATGAATCCCTCAGGCTATATCATATACACCTCCTCCTCGAGGTTGCCATTGAGGAATACGATTTTGACGTCCATCTGTCAGATCTCATAATCATAGTGTGCTGCAATAGCTAATAGAATTCGAATGGATTTTAGCATGGCTACAGGTGAGAAAGTTTCGTCATAGTCAACATCTTGCCTTTGACGATACCTCTTAGCCACTAACCTTGCTTTATAGGTCTCTACCTTTCCATCTACTCCAATCTTCTTTTTGAAGATCCACTTGTAGCCAATGGGTATAATACCCTTGGGTGCATTAACTAGGTTTCAAACCTTGTTGGAGTACTTGGAATCCATTTCTGAATTCATGGCTTCTTGCTATTTCCTGGAGTCTATGCTCATAATAGTCTCTTTGTAGGTCTGAGGATTAATATCCTCAATATCCTCTCTTCTGATATGTCCCACATATCTCTCAGGAGGATAGGATACTCTATCAGACCTACGTAAAGTTGGAACTTGTGTGTTAAGTATCTGAACAGATTCTGGAATGGTGCTTGAGCTAGGTTCTCCAACCTCACTCAACTCTATCATGCTCCCACTGTCTCCACCAAGAATGTGTTCCTTCTCAAGGAACACTGCTCTCTTAGTTACAAATATCTTTCGGTCCTCAAGGTGATAGAAATAATACCCACAAGTTTCTTTGGGGTATCCCATGAACTTGCACCGTTGCGTCCTAGATTCCAACTTGTCAGGGTTGTGTCTCTTAACGTCGGCAGGGCAATCCCAAATTTTAATAACTTTAAGATCGTGCTTGTTCTCATTCCATATCTCATATGGAGTAGACATCACTGATTTAGTTGGAATTCTGTTCAGAAGATAAGCTGCGATCTCTAAGGCATATCCCTAGAATGAGATGGGTAGGTCGGCAAAACACATCATGGAACGTATCATGTCTAACAGTGTGTGATTCCTCCTTTCTGATACACCATTAAGCTATGGTGTATAAGGAGGTATCCATTGGGATAAGATCCCATAGTCTTTGAGGAACTATGGTGAACTCTGTACTCAAATACTCACCTCCTCGATCTGATCGAAGGGTTTTAATACTTTTTCTTATCTGGTTCTCCACTTCTCGTTTCTCTTAGACTCACTTACACTCATGATATATGGAGCTGTATTTAGCATAAATAAACCATTATGCATTGTTCCTCTCGTGATGATCTCATCATCTAATATTATTGAACAACCATTGTTCTTAAAAACTAATTTATATCCATTAACTGTCAAACATGAAATGGAAATAATATTTTTAATAATAGAAGGAACATAATAGCATGCATCTAATGCAATAATAGCTCCACCAAGCATATGTAAGGTGACCTTGCCAACAGGCACTGCAGTAACCTTTGCTCCATTACCCATCTTAAGATCCATGTCGCCTTTGTTCAATCTCCTAAGTCCTGCCAAAATGTGCAACGAATTACAAATATGATAAGGACTCCCAATATCCAATACCCATGTGTTATCATAAGGTTCTGACAAATGAAGACTGATCATGAATGTATCTGAAGCTTCTACAAGCTTCTGTTTTGCCCTCTCTGCAAGATACTCTTTGCAGTTCCTCTTCCAGTGCTCATCTTTGCCGTAGTGGAAGCACTAGCCTTTGTCCTTTATTGGGTCTTTCTTAGTAACCTTTGCCTTACCCATTTTACCCTTGCCCTTACCCTTGTTAAGGGTCTTCTCAACCTTCCTTTTCTTTCTGGTCTCACCAGTGTAGAGAACCGGCTTCTCTTTCTTGATGGTGCTCTCTGCTTCTCTCAACATATTGAGGAGCTTTAGGAGGGTCACCTCAAGTTTGTTCATATTAAAATTCATTATGAACCGAGAAAAGGAATCTGGTAGGGACTAAAGCACAAGATCTACACACAGGTTATCCTCTAGGATCATTCCTAGACTTGTGAGTTTCTCGATCCACTCAATCATCTTAAAGACATGGTTCTGAACCGGTGTCCCCTCAGTCATCCTAGCACGGAAAAGACTCTTTGATATCTCATATCGCTGAGTTCTTCCCTATTCTTCAAACAGTTTACGGAGATGCAGGAGTATGGAATTAGCATCCATATTTTATGTTGTCTCTGTAACTCAGTAGTCATAGAGGCCAACATATAACACTGAGCAAGAGTAGAATCATCTAAGTACTTCACATAACAAGTGATCTCATCCTCGCTTGCCCCTTCGTCGGGCGTAGGGATCACTGTATCAAGGACATACGTGATTTTCTCCGCCGTGAGAACGATTCTCAGATTACGAAGCCAATCCGTATAATTTAGACCAGTGAGGCAGTTGGCATCAAGTTTGCCACGTAAAGGATTTGAAAGCGATATTTTTCTGAAATAAAAGATATAGCAGAAATAAATAATATGCAGACTTTGTAGAAATTTAAACAATTAAGATAATGACTTTTATCTTAATGTATTCCCATTAATTTTTCGTGAGACACACAACACCCTCTGGTATGTGAATCGGAGACCCCCGATGGATCTCTAGTGGGGATCAGGATCCAATCGGCGTCTTAACGTAACATCGAGGGACTCGACCAATCACGTTAAGCCCGTAAAGATAGGCAACTCTTGCCAATCACAACTCCTTGTGATTCCCGTCCTGTTCGGCCTCCTAACCACTATGGCCTTGAGGGACTCGACCAACCATGATGTTCGGTTAAGTCATCACCATCGTCACTAGATGAGTTTGATTCGGTGATATACTCTCGAAGGACTCGACCAAGCTTACCATCACCTCGAGGGACTCGACCAAGCATACCATGTCCTCAGGTCACCTATGATATCTCTATATCATAGATAAGATAGCAAAACGCGATATAGGTGAGTCTCGAGAGACTCGACCAACTCAACCTACACCGGGAATCGGTTCCTAGCTATAACGATGGACGGCCACATGGGTCAATCTTATTGTCTCACGTTTACCGACTTAATATTATTAATGGAAAGAATTTTTTGATTTAGTCTCCTAACATAATGTGTCACACACATACGTATTTAATATATATATATACATCGCATGCAAATATATATATATACATATCTAGTATGTGTATATTTAATCACACATTACATGAGCAATCACACCAGATGATCATGGACCACATCCTAATGTGATCAGGCCCTGTGATCGTCAATCTCGCTTCATCGGATCCGTCGGCATCTCAACACATCTCTATGCGTCGGATCGTCCGTTTCGACCTCGTGAGTGACGTTACTATTGCGCCTCCTCATGTAATTACAATATAATTACAAGTACGCAGGCCCAACAATAAATGAGAAAATAATAGAGGCTCGCAAGCCCTAATAATAATAATAATCATATGTACACACATCACATCACAGGTCCATGATCATCTATCCACATCATACATCACATGTATATGTTATTTTGTAGGACTACTAGATAAAGAAAATAATAGTTAATTAAATTATTTAATTAACATATTTATTTTTCTGAAATCAGGGATATAAAGAGAATTTTCTAAATTCCCAGGGGTATTTTGGTAATTCGGCCAAAAAGTATTTCGGTAATTCTGTCAAAAGGGACAGAATCTAGAATTTTTGAAATTTTAAGGGGTATTTTGATAATTTTGTCAAAGGAGATAGAATTTGAAATTTCTGAAATACAGAGGGGCAAAATCGTCTTTTGCCCTAAAAACCTACGACGTCACCCCCTACGCGCGGGCAGGGCACCCAGCGCCGGCGCAGGCAACCTGCTTGTGGCATGTAGCTCGCCGGGCGGCGGCTGCCCCGCGACGTTGTCCGCATGGCGCCAGCGTTAAGCGCGCTGGCGTTGGTTAACGGCCGCCAAGCGCCAAAGACCGGCGCCTCTGGCGTGGCGCCCTGCGGCGCTACCTGCGCGTCTGGCGCCGGCGCCCCTGTGGCAGTAGCACGCTTTGCTGCGCTGCGCACTGCGGCGGAGAGCTGCTGCTTGTGCAGGCAGCAAGGCTACAACAAGCAGCCTTGCGACAGCTGCATGAGTGCAGCAAGGGAAGCAACAGTTGCTGCCCTTCTTGACCTTTTGCGCTAACGATTTTGATGTCAAAAGCATATCCAAAACACAAAACACGTAGTTTAAGATCCGATCTTCACACGAACAACCTGGCTATGATACCATTGTTGGGAAATTCACAAGGGGAGCGACATCACATGCGCAGCGGAAGAGCAGAAAACAAAACCCCAGATTTTCCATAGAAAGTTTTCGTTGTCGTGCGAAGATCGATGCGTCAAAAATAAATCTGCAAAGCTACACATTTAAAAGAAGATACCTAGGGAGATCGTATATCCTTGAATTTCTGCAGATCTGTGGGAGAGGATGAAGGAGGTGAAGCATCCTCCTCTCTAGCGGTATCCACAAGGCATTACGACGATGCAACTCTCTCTAGCGGTATCCACGGGAGGTGGCTACCAAAAGAAACCCTCAGCCTATAGAGCTTTGGTTCCCTCCTATTTATTGGATTTCCATCCAATTACCCAAGCCTCTTGGATTAGTGGGTTTCTACCTAATAATCTCTTATTAGCAATTATTGGATCTCATCTCAGGATCTAATAATTCAGGGGCTTAATGGATATCCAATAAGATAGGGGGTTCAGCGGATATCTCATATCCGAACTTCTACTCTTCGCAACACCTACCATATGTATGTGACTCTCTAGGCCAATATCGAGCTGGCCGTGAGTCATACTTGTCAGAACTCCTTCTGACTTAGTGAATTATTATCTCTATAATAATTCATCCAACTCATCGACTGCGGGCGTACTAGGCCACTACGCCGCGGTCCTCGACGATCTGGGGGAATCCAATCCTTTGGACCTATCTGTTCTCAATTACCATGTATCTATAGTCCCTCATCCATCTAATATCCCAGAGACCCTATACCGGGCATGGTGCTGTTAGGCCCATACGGTCTCTCCTCGAATCTTGCTCTTGTCGGATTCTCCCGGAGAACTCTTTCTCTCTCAATCCGAATAACCTTGGCAAAGGATTTATTCGAGCAAGAACACATGGGATATTTCTCTCATGATACCGAGAACGGATGATCCTCTATTGACACTCAATAGGCCTCGTAAGGTTGGCTACCACTCCCAATGACCGGCTGTACTAGATCTGAAACTTTCCAAACCTATAAGTCCGGTATCAAAGAGTGGAGTACTCATACAGGACATCCTTGGTGTCTCAAGTCTAAGGATCAGATACACTACTGGGACTATGGAATCACTGTCTGACATGAGGTATCAATAACCATCCAGCATTCCGTAGGCGGATCAATCAGTGAACTCATTCCCCAATGAGCATCTGCACTGTACACTTAGTGTCTCCACATGAGTAGCTATGAGACCAGCTAACTCCATCATATGGACGGGTATACGGCACACCAATCTATCCGATTATCTCGATATCCTTCTCGAGTAACCTATGACTAAGATAATTCATGGTCTGTGTTTAAAGGTAAATCGGTCTCATTATCGTGATCTCATCACGATCCGACTTCCATTGCATAGATCCAAGGACATCACAATATATGCAACACGCAAGATAAAGTAATAAAACACCTAATAATAAGCAAAGAGAAAAAGTGCATATCAAGTCACAAGTGTCATCACTCACGTGATTGGCTTACAGGACACATATGACTAGCACTATCTTGGATTAATGGGTCTTAATCGATTTTATGATAAAACTTATGTCTCATTTTTAAATGTTGATATATATTTTTATAAAAGACTTGAACATGCTCACATAAAAATTGCATGAAATGAAAATGAATTTTCTATCCTATTAAAATTAATGAACTCAATTAATGAATTCATGTGAATCTCTTGAATCATGAAAATGATTTTGATGATTCGAACTTGAATGAGCTTTATCATAGTCATGATCTTGAATTTTCAAAACTATATATTTAAATCTTTATGAATTCATGATAACTTAAAATGTCAATTCATGACATGATATGATTGATTCCTTGATTTACTCTTTTGTTATATCTTGAAAATGGATATTTAAAATCATGCCTGATGAGTTGTTTTATAAGATTTTACCTTTTATGTCTTGAACTTTCATGCTTATCTCTATTTGATATTAAAAGATAAAGATGTGTTCAAATGAAATTAATCATAAAAAGGGAAATGTATGATTCTTGAAATTTTTGATTTTCCATGAAAGACAAGTGATAAATTCATTTATGATATTTTTTAAATCACTTGAATTTGAAATGAGATCTTGATGAAAATTCTTATACATGAATCAAGGTGCTCTTTGTACTATCCAGTCTCAAATAAATCATGTTTTTCTTGAGCCTTGATATCATATCCTAGAAATGACATGATTTCTTTGCCTTAGGTGGTGATTTAAAATAAATTTGCTTTATTATGAATCATATGAATCTTGATCTTGATCTTGCTAAATTAGAATCACAAATAATATATTTTGATATTCATGAATTCATACTCACAATATGTAAGCATTGGTATTCATGACTTGAATTTGATTGAAACATTGCATGCTTAAATTTATCGTTCTCTTATATTTCAATACTTCTTCAAATGCATTATGTGATGATTGAATGATGCAAATTTAAATGATGTGAAAAGTTGTTAAAGGAAGAAAACAATCATATCTCATTATTTGATACTTGGAATATTTTAAAATGTGATCTTGATGAGAATGTTTCAAATTGCTCTTTTTACCTCATGAATCTTGATCTTGATCTTGTTAAGAAGAATTTTAATGAATCATGAATCGTATATTTGGTATTCACGATTGATTCTTATTGATATATTTCATGAATTCTTTGCATCTATGGCTTTGAACTTTTAAATTGTGATGAATCAAGAGTTTTTTCTCCTATATGACTTCTTCTCAAAAGGAGAACTTTCTAAATGCATCATGAATTTTTCTGAATCACAATTAAAATTTCTTATGATTCATAGTGAATTTAGAAATATAATGCATCTCTTCTTTATCTTCCCAAGATCTTTTGAGATCTTATTTACAAAAGAAGAGACATATTGAAATGAATATGAATTGATATCTTGATTTTTTGTATTGGTTGTCATGATCTGAAGATTGATGTAAATTTTTATTGATGCAAACTTATGTGAGAAATTTATATCATCATATTTGATCCTCCCTTCTTTTCAACGTTGACTAAAAGGGGAGAGAAAATATGCTAGGTTAAATAATAAATTGCAATTCAAGATTTGATTGTCATGATTAATTTTTGTCATGTTAGCTTTAATGTTAAATTCATATTCATGACTTAAATTTTGATGATTGAAAATTGATGAAATTTGCTTTATGATGAATCATTGAATCATAATTTTGATGCTTCCTAAATGGAATATTTATGAATCATGAATGTAAATTTTTGATACCCCATTGATCTCTTGATAAATATTTATCTTTGTTGATTATCATAATTTCAAAATTCATGTAAAGGGAAAAGAATTATACTCTTCCCTTCTTTTTGACAAAAACAAAGAAGGAGAAAGTGTTTGCTAGCTAGAACATGCAAAGGAAGACAAAAGTTGCACTTATCAAGAGAGAAAAAACAAAAATTGTATGCATATTAAAAGGAAGCAAGGAAAGTGCAACTTACACATCTCAAGAAAAGAATAAAAAATTATTATCTTGCTTATCTTTAGAAAGAATTTAAAATTTGCTATGATTAAATGTAGTAAATCTAGCTTATATGTTGACTTGCATATCTTTTAAAATAGCTAGAGCTAACTTCTCCTTTTTTGTTGATGACAAAGGGGGGGAAATAGATTGATGAGTTCATGCAATGTAATATTGATTGAATATTTTATATATTTGCATGATATTTTTGATGACATAGTATTGATACATGTTATTTGGATTTTGGATAATTCAAATGTTCTATCAATGACATATTAATAGGAGGAGTTTGGTTAAACTTTGGGGAGTTAAAGTTAACTCCGTCCTTAATTAGTTGTCATCATAAAAAAGGGCGAGATTGTTGAATCTCGGATTTTGATGATGAAACTAATTGAGTATGTTTTAGTGATCTAATTACGTTTTGAGATACACAGGTCCACTCTCGATCAAGATTAGATAATTGACGTAGGATGAATCAGCATTGCGTCGGAGGAAATCACGTCAGGAGATTGGACGTCGAGTCAGAGGTTCGGTCGATGTTCGGCAAACGGCTTCGGACAAAGAAATCGAGCATTGGGCCAAGATGAGCGGAGTTCAACCAAGGAGATCAGGGTTACAGAGGTCAGTTGCTGATTGGGCAATAAGCCGCAAGAGAGGACGATGCATCGAAGTGTCGGACAAAGCGCCGATGGACCAAGGACGTGTCGGGCAACTAATTATGATTCGTATTGTAATAATTATCTCGATCGGAGTAGGATTAGCTTAATTGGGTTGTAATTGGGCCAACCGAATTAGGGGCCAACTGGGCCTGGTATTGGATCGGTTTGAGTCGGGTTTAAGGCCCAACCAGGAGTGTTGGACATTGTTTAGCGATGGCACCACCAAACTGGGGCGGTGGTACCGTCCAGACTAGGCGATGGTACCACCCTAGGGCAAAGTGCTTGGGCGGTGGCACCACTGGTTGGGCGGTGGTATCACCCAATACATTGATCGTGTTAGTGTGTCAGGCAATGGTACCGCCCAGTACACTAACACAACCAGAGTACATTGGCGGTGGTACCGCCAGTGTCAGGTGGTGGTATCGCCAACACTTGGAAATCTGGGATGATTCAAATTTGGGCTCCAAATTTGAATCACCTTGAGGCCTATAAATACCCCCTCTCAATCATGGTTAAGTCACACACTAGAACTGAGAAAGAAAAAGGAAATCGCTGCTGTAATAATGTTAAATTTCTCCCTCTAATTCTAAAGTGTGATCTAGCCTTAAAGAGGGTTGAGAGGCCTTGTAAGAGGTACCTCCTAAGCCCGTTAAAAGGAGAGAGCTGTAAGGGAGTTAGTCTTCGCCCGTTGGAAGAAAGACAACTAGTTGAAAAGTCGGTGGCCTCAAGAAAAGAGGAATCGGGAGTGGACGTAGGTCAAATGACCGAACTACTATAAAACTCGGTTTGCATTTATCTTGCATTTACCTTTCTACAAACCTTTACTTTGCTTGTTCACTGCCCTTCATCTTCTCTAAACATTCTTAAGTTTAAGTTAGAGCTTTTCCGACATCGTTTTAGTCGAAACGAAGTTTTCAACGTTCGAAGTTTTTGAAATCATTTTAAATCGTCGAAAATTATCGTACTTAACTACTGCACTAATTAAAACCCCCACTCCCCGCTCCCCTCTTAGTGCCGCTCTAGATCCCAACAAATATTGTGTCATCAAAGATAAGTTCAAATTATAGATACCGAGAGGTCAATTGATAATGAGTCTTAACAAGACTCCTTCTATCTATGCGCCATCTTAAAAATATGATGAACTTGAATTCAATATAATTCATTTTCAGTGGTAGTCTTAAATTAAAGTTAAACAAATTCAATCATATTGATATTATCATCGCATGCTTAAATATTCAATCAGATTTTAATTTTTAAAAATTAATTAAGAAAAATTAGGCACAAGTTAGTACTAATAAAACATTATGAAAGTATCATAAGTCTCTTTATTCAACATATAAGCTAGGCATGAATTACTATTTCTCCTACTTTGTCATCAACAAAAGGTATAAATTACTTTTTTCTCCTTTATCATCAACAAAATGGAATATACAAGTCATGAATACAAAAGAGTCATACAAAATAAATCTCAAATCATGAATACCGAAAAATCATGATTTATTTGAATAAATCTCCTTCTTATTCATTAGTAAAATGAAAGAATCCTAAGAGATAAAATAGCGAAATATCTTGATTCATACAAAAAAAAATCTCAAGTCATGAATACTGAAATATTATGATTCATTTAGATAAATATTCTTCTTAATCATTAGCAAAAGGAAAAAAATCATAAAAGATTAAATAGTAATCTCAAGTTGTGAATATTGAAAGATCATAATTCATTTAAATAAATCGCTTCCTTAGTCATTAGTAAAAAGAAAAAAAATCATAAGAGAACAAATAGTAAAAAGTATTGATTCATACAAAATAAATCTCATGTCGTAAACATTGAGAAGTAAAGTGAAAGATTATAATTTATTTTAATAAATCTTCTCTTTAGTAAATAGTAAAAATAAATAATTATAGGAGAACAAATAGTAGAAGGTCTTGATTTATACAAAATAAATCTCAAGTCATAATTACCAAAAAGTGAAGTAAAAGATCATGATTTGTTGGATAAATCTTCTTTTTATTATAAAGAAATAATCATATAAGAATAAATAATAAAAGATCTTTAATCATACATTGAAAGACTTAACATACCTAAATCTCTTTTAATGAAATCAAATTATTTCTCAATTAGTGTCTTAATAAAAATATCTACTATCTGGTTTTTTATATAAATGAAATCTAAAGATATATTATGATTGCTAATATGATACATAATAAAATGATGTCTAATATCAATGTGCTTAATCCTAGAGTGTTAAATAGAATTATTTGTCAAACAAATTACACTAGTATCATCTTATTTTATAGAGATATTTTTCAGGAAAAGTCTATAATCTTCTAAAATGTTCTTTATCTAAATTACTTATGTATAGCATACACTTGTCGTAACATATTCAACTTCGATTGTCGATAATACAATAGAGTTTTGTTTCTTTGCATGACTTAGGAACTAACAAATTTTAAATGTATTTTTCTATTTATTCTATATCGTATAAAATCAACAGCAACATAAGCAATTAAATCAAAAAAATTTAGATTTATGATATCATAATCCCATATTAGGAGTTTCTTTTAGGTTTCTAAAAATTCTTTTAATTGCTTTATAAAAAAATTATTTAGGATTAAATTAGAATCTTGTACAAAGGTCAATACTAAATATTATATCAGGTCTAGTTATAATAAGATATTAAACTACATATCATACTTCTTTAAGTTTTTTAATCAAAATATTCTCGTTCATTATCCTTATCTAATTTAGTAGAAATACTAAATAGTGTGTTAATAACCTTTGCACTATTCATATAAAATCGTGTTAATGTATTCAAAGTACACTTGAATTGACTAATGAAAATGTTATCATTTAATTACTTAATTTACTTAATTTATAATCTAAAAAAATCAATACTGCTCTTTTATATATATATATATATATATATATATATATATATATATATATATATATATATATATATATATATATTCTAGTTCCAAAACACAGTCTCTCTTTCTGCTATATATGTATTTCAAAAGCCTTTTATCTGATTTACCACCGTCACCATCGTTTTCAATAGAAGACATTGTCATTGCCAAATGGTGGGAAGTTGTGATAGAATACTATTGAGTGCTTGTATGCAGCAAAGCAATCGTACTAAGATGATATGAAATTAGTGTTCTTTGTTTTCCTTCATTTTATTTGCTTGGTTTTACTCACAGAATTCATATAGCAGAGCGCCACAACCTTCTTTACATGATAGGATGCCACGTTTTTTTCTTTTGAAAAGAGTATACTCTGCCAGCTCAAAGTATATTCGCAATATTCATATACCATAAGGCTGCATTATTTCCATCAGAATCTAGTTTCAATACGAAAACGTTTTAAAGCTATCTTAACTCTGGTAGCATAAAAGCCTTTTTATGTCTAAATTTTTTAATCATCTCTATAGTTCATCTGACTCCTTTCCGGGAGGCTCGTTCTGTTGTTGCTCGCATTTGATTTAGGATTGTTGTCTTGAGGTTTTCTCGAGCAAAGTTTGATTATAACAGCTTGCTGTTGTGTTTAGTATTTATCATCTGAGAAAAAACATATTAGTATTTGCGCATACCGAGGTAAAAAATGCAGGTTATTTTATTGGTCATAGACACGGTCACGTGATGCCCACAGTTGGAAACCACGAGTGCATAACGTATTAAAATCTTAGCCAGATCAAAAGTCTCGCTCAACTTCTGCTTTCTTCAGGAGGAGGAGGAGGAGGAGGAGGAATTCTCAGAGGTCCGAGACAGTTACGTAGGTTGACCAACCGGTACACTGGTAGGTGTGAGCTGGCTGTAGATGAGTTATTATTGCTGTTGGGGGGCCTGTCTCTCTGCTCACCGGTCTTCTCACCGTTTTGGCTCGCTACATCACCCAAAGAAGCTGCAGGACGCCCGGAACGGCATTTGGTTGCGGTGATGAGATGGAATGAGGCATGGGGTTCCCTTTCCTCTCTCCATCTTCGTTTCCTCGTGCTTGGGTCTTTTAGATCATCATCTGAGGAGGAACTGTTGTTGGGTTGTCTAAATGATCTTGACCGGTCCACATCTCCTTGCTGTGGAAGATTTTGATTCTCGGGGAGAGAAAAAAGGGTGTGAGAGAGCGACTCTCTTTTTGGTTCTTTCTTTCCTTTGCAATCGTTCGGTCCTTGGATCGTGTGGCAATTTGCTTTGGGATTTTATTTTGATTGGATCCTGTTTTCTACCTTGATCTCTGATATTGTGATGCTTGATTTGTTGGTGCAGCAATCCTGTCACCTGTGGCAACGGCGAGTCGCCAGAGTTTGCGATGCGGCAGGCGAGGCTGCTAGGCCGATGATTGGTTTTGATGGTTCTCTACAGCTCGGATTCCGTGCATCGCAATGAGGGATTTTCCTTCTTGTTTCGGTGAAAGCGGAGTTCAGATCTCCGATTCCTCATCCGGGGCAAGCTCAAGTGCTCAAAATCTTGTGACTCGTGTTTACAAGGCTCAACCCTTGGGCCGTTCTTGTGTGATCCACGTTACATGGAGCAAGAATCTGATCGGCCATGGCCTGAGCGTCGGAATCGATGACTTCGCCAACCAATGCCTCTGCAAGGTGGAAATCAAGCCATGGATGTTTTCCAAGCGAAAGGGATCCAAGATCTTGGAGGTGGAGAACGGCAAGATAGTTGTATTCTGGGACCTCTCCGTTGCCCAGTTCGGACTGGGGCCCGAGCCGCTGGAAGGCTTCTACGTCGCAGTGGTGTTTGATCTTGAGATGGTCCTTCTGCTTGGCGATCTGACCAAAGAAGCCTACCGGAAGACTGACACAGGCCCTCCTCCTTCGAATGCGGTGTTCATTGCCAAGAGGGTCTTCTATTCAACAAAAGCGCAATTTTGTGACAATGGGCAATCCCATGAGGTTGCAATAGAGTGTGACACCGTTGGGCTCCAGGATCCATGCCTCGCGATCCACATCGACCGCAAACGGGTAATGCAGATCAAGAGACTCGCATGGAAATTCCGTGGAGACCAGACAATTCTGGTCGACGGGCTTCCTGTAGCGGTGTTTTGGGACGTTCATAGCTGGCTTTTCGGCCCACCTTTTGGGAGTGCTGTCTTCGTGTTTCAGACTTGTCTTTCGGCCACAGAGCTGTTGCCATGGTCTACATCACACATTCTGTGGGAATCTCAGTTGCGAGGCCGTGGGTTTTCTTTTATATTGCATGCTTGGAGGAACGAATAGTTGTGGGAAAATGGATAATTTTTTACTTGTGGATTTTCTTCAGTGCCAACGGAATCTAGTGAGTAAAATTTGTTTTCACCAACGAGAGTGAAGCCCGTTTACCTTTCATTTATCCTACCGCCCTGTATCTCTCTTCTGTTGGTAATAGATGGCAGGATTCTGAGACATCAGCAGGTTGCTTTCTTTTTTGTTCATCTCTTTGTGATCAACATCTTATGATGGGGACGGTTTCAAATTGTTGTCAGTCTACTGTGGAGAAACATGATTTGTCCCATGCATTCGGCCAGCAACAATGAGGAGGTAATTATATTTTGACGTTGAATAGAAGCAGATGGCTCAACTGATGCATATTCCTCTGATCTTATGGTTGAGTATTTACTGTTGATCAGTGAGCTAATATGATCTCATTAATAGCGATTTATAATTTATTTTGTCAAAATAATCATATTATCATATATTCAATCATAATATTCATATACATAAATTACTTATCATTCTCAAAGAAAAAAATTATTGTGATGATCACAAAAATAGCTTTAGCGATTTAATAATTAAGTCATAAGGTCGTAAGATGAAATTCTATAGTCATAAAACTTTATTAGTGGCCTCAAAACGTATCACAAAATCAATTTCTGTTATCAATAATGTAATAATACATTGTTTTATACTTTTTTTTAAAATCATCTCTCTAATTAATATAAATATAAATTATAAAGTAGACGGTATACAATCGAGATAATTTATAAAGTTATCTAAAAATATCATCACTTTAAGCTAATATGATCTCATTAATTCTTCGCCCTTACATATATCTTATTATTTTTTTATAGCCTTTCATTATTTATTTCTTGAGAACTCTAATATCTACCTCATATTTCAACTATAAAATTTATAGCTAGTATTGTATAGGCATGAGCACATAATAAAACTTTTAATTGCATATGCATAAGAATTTTTTATTTAAATTTTTCTAAGTTATTTTAAAAACACTAGCTTTGATTGATATTTTTATCTTTGATTATAGATGAAATATTTGCTAAACAAAGCTACATGCTAAATCTCTCCAAAGCTCAAACAATGTATCTTTTCTAATATAGTTTTATGTGAATAACATAAGTTGTCTCAATGATATTAATCATCTTAAAGTTCTTGATAAGAAATTTTTTTATTTCATGTAATAAACCAAAATCACTGTTGATTAGTAAAATATCATTAACATATAAGACCAATATAGCAAGTTTGCTCCCATTGACCTTGAGATATAAACGTTGATTAATAATATTTTACTTAAATTTGAAGGGAGTAATTGTATCATAAAACTTTATATATCATTGTCTACAAGTTTATTTATGATCATAAATTAAATTCATACATTTGTAAGCTGATTTTTTTTTCTCCATGAATCTTTAAATTGTTCCATTTTTTTTTTATCTAGATCTCTATTTAGAAAAGTTTTTTTCAAATCTATATAATATAAATTATGGTCATAATATGCTACTATTCCATAACGATTCTTAACGAGTTCTTTTAAAAATTAAAAAATATTTATCATTATAATAGATGCCTTCTTTCTGAAAAAAAATCTTGGATCATATGTCTAAATTTATATCATTCGACATTGCCACCTTTAGGTCATATTTAGTCTAAAATATCAATTTAAAATTAATTTTTTTTATAATTATCAAGTAATTCGATGAGTTCTCAAAATATCTCCTCAATATCAAGGTCAAATTTTAAGATTTTTTTTATTTTACTTATTTATCATTTTTTAGAAATCTTACATGACTACATTCAACTTCTTCATATTATGATTAGAGCAATAAAATTTATACCCTTTGGATTTCTAAATAACTAATAAAATATTTAAAAATAAATTTTAAATTTAATTTCTTTTCATATGGACTGAAGACTCTTATCTCTATAGGATAATCTTATCAAGTATGTAAATACCTCAAATTGTATTTTCTATCAATTTATAACCCAAATAAAATTGATGAAACTAACTTATTAGGAAACTTGTTTAAGATATATATAATTATTCTTAGAGCTACGCCCTATATTGATCTACGTATAGAAAAATAACTCATCATACTTCTTGTCATATTCATAATAGTACGATTTTATCTTTTAATAATCTTATTTTAATATGACATACTTGATAAGGCATGTTGCATATAAATATCTTTTTTTTAAGAATCTAACAAAGAGGATCAAGATTCAAATCTGACTCGTCATGTCTACTATAAAATTTATCATCCCTTTCAAATTTGATAATTTTAACTTTTATATTTAATTATCTTTCAACTTCATTTATGTAGAATATAAATAAATTAATAGCTTGAGACTTAACATGAATAAAATATACATAATCATATTTCAACATGTCATCTATAAAAAGTGATGAAATATCTTTCTCCAAAAAATAAAAAA